>CM060201.1:21770066-22370066 GCA_030562195.1 Nipponacmea schrenckii
TAAGACAACTTGACATTGAGAAGATACAAGAGTATAGACCAACCTGAAATAATCGGGACACCATGTTTGTACTGCTGGCCAATCATTGATTAGATTTTTTATAATGACTGGTTTATTGGACGATACAAAGTTACGGTAGAATTCTACAGGTGAGGGCGGGCTTTCTAATCTAGGTATAACTTTATCAAGGTACAGCTCTGAAATGAAGATAAAATAATCTATTATCAGGGGATATAATGCAGATATCCCATACATTATCCCGACTTCTTGTTTTCGATATTTCCTTGTGGAGGATGAGAAACAGGAGATAAAATCGAGTGCCCAATCACCAATTCTGTCCTTGCGATATGTGTCTTATGATGACATTCTTGGCAATGCCGAACCGTCTTCACAAACGCACAAGTTTCTGACATGTCATATTGAATAGTGGAGAATTTAACTGTGGTCTCAAAATAAAGTCTCTCTAATGAACACAACACTCAACATGACAACTATAACAAAATTTCTAGTTTACCGTTGGCTTCTTGGGACAAAAAAGAGAAACATTCGTTGATTTTAGCTTTGAGGTTCTGCGAGTCATCGGTCAAGTCTGCCATACGACAAGAATAGTGAGATTATAGCAGTCTGCTTCTTTTTCAAAGTTTACAAGTTAACCGGAAATGGAAACGAAAGTAGAATCTTTGAAAAGAAGGAAAGATAACTCTGCTATGTTAAAATGGACATAAAATGGGCAAATGAAGACGGATGTTAGAATTAAGTGAATAGGACGTAAAACTCCATTCATTTCACTATTTCATCAGCAGAAAAGCAGAGTTGTTTATTTAATAAAATAAGATATTTAAAAAGATTTGAAAAAATCACGAAAAAAATCGAGAAAAAGTAAGGGATTAAGACCAGGAAACAGACGATCCCGTCAAGTCATCTTGAAAATAGTCTGTTTCACACGTTCCTATTAACTACACACCTCTAAAAACTGGGGAAAATAAACTCGTAATGAATAATAATACTGAAAAAATTAACAGGGGTGTCGACGTTCAGTTAAGTGCAATTATACCCATTTAAACATTCCACCTACCACCGTCCCCCCCCCCATTCTCATCTATTCTCTCGTCCCTTTTATCTGTTCCTCTCAGCTTGTCGGATGTCTTCCACCTTAGATACCCCCTTTCGTTTCTACCTAAAAGATAACTTATTCATTATAGCAGACGAGATGAAACCTCGTTTTTGAAACACCTATTAATGGTGTATCTTTTAACCCGTTGAACTGCGGACTTCAGAAATAAAAAGTTGAGTATTTAGATATTTTGAACATAAAGATCTATTTTAGGCTGTATTTATCAATCAATTTTCACACCATTATCTTTTTCATATACAACTGATTTTTAAACACATTCAATGACCTCTTGTTTTTAGACTGACAGCTTTTGATTGAGTGCACATGTATACTAGTATACGGTCAATAGTATATTGTTTACATTCATTATATTTCTTATAAACAATAACTATTTATTTTCAATATACTTTATTATTCACAATAAACAGATTTCTAATTTTATTATGATATACCCAACCTAAGTTTAAAACAGTAAAAATTCTATTTCATTTAATTGGTACAATAAAGTGATTCAATTCGCATAAAATTGTAGAATTTAAAAATACATTCATTTCATTAGTCCAATAAGATACAGAACAGTAGGATATAAAACTCTATTTCATTTCATTAGTCCAATAAGATACAGAACAGTAGGATATAAAACTCTATTTCATTTCATTAGTCCAATAAGATACAGAACAGTAGAATATAAAACTACATTTCATTTCATTAGTCCAATAAGATACAGAACAGTAGATATAAAACTCATTTCATCATTAGTCCAATAAGATACAGACAGTAGATATAAAACTCATTTCATTTCATTAGTCCAATAAGATACAGAACAGTAGGATATAAAACTCTATTTCATTTCATTAGTCCAATAAGATACAGAACAGTAGGATATAAAACTCTATTTCATTTCATTAGTCCAATAAATACAGAACAGTAGGATATAAAACTCATTTCATTTCATTAGTCCAATAAGATACAGAACAGTAGGATATAAAACTCTATTTCATTTCATTAGTCAATAAGATACAGAACAGTAGGATATAAAACTCTATTTCATTTCATTAGTCCAATAAGATACAGAACAGTAAGATATAAAACTCTATTTCATTTCATTAGTCCAATAAGATACAGAACAGTAGGATATAAAACTCATTTCATTTCATTAGTCCAATAAGATACAGAACAGTAGGATATAAAACTCTATTTCATTTCATTAGTCCAATAAGATACAGAACAGTAGGATATAAAACTACATTTCATTTCATTAGTCCAATAAGATACAGAACAGTAGGATATAAAACTCTATTTCATTTCATTAGTCCAAATAAGTACAGAACAGTAGGATATAAAACTCTATTTCATTTCATTAGTCCAATAAGATACAGAACAGTAGGATATAAAACTACATTTCATTTCATTAGTCCAATAAGATACAGAACAGTAGGATATAAAACTCTATTTCATTTCATTAGTCCAATAAGATACAGAACAGTAGAATATAAAACTCTATTTCATTTCATTAGTCCAAATAAGATACAGAACAGTAGGATATAAAACTCATTTCATTTCATTAGTCCAATAAGATACAGAACAGTAGGTATAAAACTACATTTCATTTCATTATCCAATAAGAAACAGAACATAGGATATAAAACTCTATTTCATTTCATTAGTCTAATAAGATACAGAACAGTAGGATATAAAACTACATTTCATCTTAGTCCAATAAGATACAGACAGTAGATATAAAACTACATTTTATTTCATTAGTCCAAAAGTACAGAACAGTAGGATATAAAACTCATTTCATTTCATTATCCAAAATGCATTAAGATACAGAACAGTAGGATATAAAACTCTATTTCATTTCATTAGTCTAATAAGATACAAACAGTAGGATGTAAAACTACATTATTTCATTAGTCCAATAAGATACAGAACAGTAGAATATAAAACTCTATTTCGTTTCATTAGTCCAAGGTAGAACATAGGATTAAACTCTATTTATTTCATTAGCCAATAAAATACAGAACAGTAGGATATAAAACTACATTTCATTTATTAGTCCAATAAGATACGAACAGTAGGATATAAAACTCATTTCATTTCATTAGTCCAATAAGATACATAACAGTAGGATGTAAACTCTATTTCAATAGTCCAATAAGATACAGAACAGTAGGATATAAAACTCCATACATTTAATTAGTCCAATAAGATAAAGAACAGTAGGATATAAAACTCCATACATTTAATTAGTCCAATAAGATACAGAACAGTAGGATATAAAACTCCATATCATTTCATTAGTCCAATAAGATACAGAACAGTAGGATATAAAACTCTATATCATTTCATTAGTCCAATAAGATACAGAACAGTAGGATATAAAACTCCATTTCGTTTCATTAGTCAAAAATAATTTTTTACAGAAAGGGAAAAACCCAAATTTCATTCAGTTTTTTTTTTTCAAGATTTGTTTGGCCAAGGGTGGGACGCAAAACTCCGTTCATTTCTTGACAAATTAACGGTCATCTTTAAGTCCACGCTGCCCCATACATCCGGTTAAAACATTGATAAATTAAAGAGATGGAGTTAAAATGTGTATATGTTCAATCTAGGGTCACGAGATGGGTTGTGACTTGTAAAACCATAATAAATACAAATACTACGTGATGGTGGTATACATTGAAAGTGGCAGACGAGAGAAAGGACAGCATAGATTCGTTACGCGGAGAATGTTATTGCGAGTTGTATATTTGGTGACTGCGCTGCAAGGAGTTCAATTAATATTTCTCTAGAATCCAGCCACGGACTGTACGGAATATTATCACGGACTGTAAGGAATATAACTACGGACTGTAAGGAATATAACCACGGGCTGTAAGGAATATAACCATGGACTGTAAGGAATATAACGACAGGCTGGAAGAAATATAACCACAGATTGTCAGGAATATAACCACGGACTGTCAGGGATAAAACCACGGACTGTAAGGAATATAACCACGAACTGTAAGGAATATAACCACAGGGCTGGAAGGAATATAACGTCGGACTGTAAGGAATATAATCATCAGCACCATGAGAGTGTTATTACGAGCTCTATGGAATATAACCCAATAGTAAAAGTGTTACTACGTGCTCTATGGAATATAACTACGGGCAGTAAAGAGTGTTACTACGAAAGTAAAGAGTGTTACTACGAGCTGCATAGGATATAACCAAGGACTGTAAATAGTGTTATATGGAATATAACCAAGTTCAGTAAAGAGTTTTACTACGAGCTCTATGGAATATAACCAGGAACTGTTAAGAGTGTTACTACGAGCTGCAAAGAATATTCCCACGGGCGTTAAAGAGTGTTACTACGAGCTCTATAAAATATAACCAGGAACTTTCAGGACTTTCACGAGCTTGAACGGGTACCACTGGATGTAAAGAGTGTTATCTCGAGCTATATAGAAGTAAAGTATGACTCTATAAGATGACTGACAGTACCATTCGCTACCTGAGATATATCAGCATGGCCATTAGAACTAGCTCTACTATCTGTTCAGACCTTATCGCCATTTTGTTAGTGACGTCTGCCACAGCGTTTCAGTTGGCGGGACTTCTTATACCGGGTTGGTGGAATGTGCCGGGATTGCCGACAGCCAACAGAACAACTCGTTACGGTGTCTGGACAACCCTGACTTGCATTCACGGGGAATGTTTCGAAATTGACACCCAAAATACCGGCAAGAACGGTAGGTTCAATTTTATTTTTTGGAGAAAAGCTCAGTTCCAGTGGTTTTTCAATTATACGGAGGCCGACACTTGCTCCCCATCCTCGGGAGGTGCCTGTCAGGCTTTGGCCCTCAATCGTATATCATTTTACATGAAACATATGCCTGTGGTCTCATGGAAAGCTCTGTGGCTATGCTTTCTACACCTTCCCTACACCAGCTGGTGTATCCTATAGACACCACTGAAGAATTCATCATTTTTGATTTTATACGACTGGATAAATAGTATAATTTATAAACTAGTATAATATTTCAGCCTGGTTACAAGTGACTCAAGTGTTCGAGACTGCTGCTGTCCTGTTGTGTTTTTTGGGACTATTGGTGTATGTTTCGTCCTTTCTCAGAGAAAAATGGAGTTATATTTTAAAACGGCTGTTTGTCGTTCTTATGGCCGCTTCTGGTAAAATTGTATTTCTTTTTCACGTTTAATCCTAGTTGATTTGATTTATCAGCGGACAGTTCACAATTATTGATTGATGGACTGATCAACAGAATGGTCGCAAATACTGAACTTTCAGGTCAAGTGCATCCAACGATCGATCAGATGGCCACCTGTAGCTATAGTCTGTCTGTCGCCGTGAGATTCGACTTATTTCATGTCAACCCGCACCCCCTTCGCCCCCATGCACCACCCTACATCATCAACAAGGACATGGGGAGGGGAGGGGGAGATTGCTTGATGACAAGTTAACGTCCAATTGCAATTGTAGTTGATATCACTGACTCGATAGTTGCTGGTAGTAGTGGTGGTTGTATCATTATTATGCGTGGTTTAGAATATTTTGGGGCGGGCAAAGGCTTTTACTTCCAATAAACAGACACGTTACCAATTTTTGTCTTCTATTTTAGGTGTTGCTATAGCAATAGGAGTTGCGGTATTCGTTAAGAAGTCGGCTGGATTAACTCGATTTAAAGGTCGTGGTGGCCATGTTGAATGGCCGATAGGGCTCTCGATTTTCTCCGCCGTCCTGTGTATCACGGACGCCATATACATCGGATTAACCCTCCGTCCGCCGGAAAACCCGGGGCATAATATGTTTCTTTAGAATTCCACCAGTATAAATTTATGATGAATTATATGACCCATTTCTTTTTGAGCGTTCACAACTTTGTATATTTGACTAAATTTATTTCGTCGCGGCCAATTAATATGAGTTAATCCAGTTAAAATCTTGACGAATACTTAACGTTACAGCTATAGGATATGCTGGTGAAGACGCAGCGTTGAGACTTTTTACTTGTGGAAACGCAACTTTGAGACTTTTGTTGGAGGATATACAACGCTGCGACTATTTGCTTGTGGATATACAACTTTGCTAGTATTTGCTGGTGAATATACAACATTGCGACTATTTGCTGATAGATATACAACATTGAAACTATTTGCCGGTAGATATACACCTCGGACACTATTTACCGGTAGATATACAACGTTGAGACTATTTACCGGTAGATATACAACGTTGAGACTATTTGTCGGTAGATACAACTTAGCGACTATTTGCTAATTGAAACGCAACGCTGCAACTGTTTTCTTGTGGATATACAACATTGAGACTTTTTGTCGGTATATATACAACGTTGAGACTTTTTGCCGGTAGATATACAACGTTGAGACTATTTGCCGGTAGATATACAACGTTGAGACTATTTGCCGGTAGATATACAACTTTGAGACTATTTGCTAGTAGATATATAACGTTGCGACTATTTGCTAGTAGATATGCAACTAAATAGACAATTAAACACGATAGAAAGACTGAAGTATATTGAATAAAGTGATGATTTAGTCTTGGTGTGTGTTTCTGAAATATTTAGGCCCGCCCGGGGGGGGGGGGGGCAAGTAAAACATCTAGAGGGGCAAGTTAAACTTTTAGAGTGATATATGTAGAGGGACAATAAAATATCCGGAGGGGTAATGCGGGATAGTTTTAGTTGTAGTAATGAAATTTGTCGGTTGTCAGAGATTTTCCGGGGTAAGTGGGGGCTTTCGGGGGAACAATACTGCCCCCTGTCTACTCATTCAAACTCGGCTGTGGTTCCTATTCCGTACTTGACCAGTTAATGACTTTACTGTCGAACATTTTTGAGCTACCCATAGTTATCCACAGTAAAATTATGAAACAAAACTTCCGGATTTATATTATAATACGATTGTAATTATTTATAAAGGGATTACGGGGCGTGAGGAAGATGTTCAAACTTTGTCAATTCCTGGTGATGTATAATTAATATCACGAAATTCGCCTCCTTTTTTTAATAATTGTATTTGTATATTTATAATAAATAGTATGTTTTTTTTTACCAAGTTGTCCAGTTTTTATATGTTGGTGGTTGATTCAAGTGCCCTATTTCGTTGTTCAATAACTGCTTGCATCAGTACATACAGGTATATATGGATGGGGTTGGGCGGGATGTGGCTCAGGTGAAATCTTGAGTGGGTCGAATACCAACCCTAATGAGCCCGGTCGCAAAGTGTTGGCAAGCATACCCTGTCCATAGCTCGTAACCAGTATTAATTTTTCGGGGGAGGGTTGGGGGGGCTGGACAAGTAATATATGATTGGGCGATTGGGGGAACTGCAATGATGATATCGAAATTTGAAATTGTGGGACTACCCTACCCAGGTATTACCAATCACAACTCAATTGATCTGGAAAATCAGAATAATTTAAAGAAGAAAATTATATGTGGTCTGATGATATTATTGAATAACAAGAGTTTTTTCCCTTTGATTGTTACTCAAAGATTAATATTAAATTTCCTCAATGCGTTACTTCAGACAGTAGTCAGACTGGATAATCGAGATAATAAAAGACCCTGGTGTTCGAAAAAAAAACTACCTGTTTAAGTGTCGTGTGCAAATACTAACAGGTTGGTTGGTTTTTTGATTTATTGAAATTTTCTTTTAAAAAAAACAATATTTAGAATATTCAGATCGTCCCAAGATTTCTGAACCATTTGTCTGTTGTGCGTTTGATTAATTTTACGAAAAACCCCGTGCCTGGTATCGTAATCCGTCTAAGATTAAAGTTGAGCGCCAAATTTGTTTTATCACGTCTTGTACTACTTTCGGTTTATCATTGAAATGAGTCAGTCGTCATTCTATTGATATTGCGCCTTAAAAAGACTTGACATTTAGTGGCAGTAGTGTAGCTGTATTGTCCTCTATTCGAGAAAAAGGTGACAAAAGGTTTGTCCTTTTTATACTCTATTTGTGAATCAATTTTAAATTTGAGATAAAAATCTTGAAAAATCTCTTTAATTAATGATTTTTAAAAAGTAGGATTTGGCCTTTGGCTTTTTACTTTAGTAAGGAAGCTCAGTAATTAAACTAACTGTCGATTCATCCTCCAGTGCAGTAAGTTCAAATTCTCTATTAACAACTATTAAGGGCCCTTGAAATTGTATATTATTAATGGAATGTCGAACTCTTTGGTAGTCTAGACTACGTATTAGGGGTAGGGGCTACTGTAATCTGGGCCAGGGTATGGCTTTATTGTTCAAAGGGAAAAGTAATATATTCAGAGGGGCAACAAGGTCTGAAGCCTGTTTCACGAAAACTTAACTTAGGATGATTTTAGTGTTCCAATGCTCAGATTGGTCAATCACTAAAATTAAGTTTTTATTCACCAATCAGGTTACTGTATTTCTTAAAATCTTGTTGTATCTTTGTTAAAATTTTGTGAAACAGGTCCCTGGTCTGAGTTGAAGTAATGAAATTACTATGTTGCAAGTTGTAAGCGGGTGGGAGAGCATTGCCCTTGCCCCTCTGTACCTACAGGCCTAAGTTGTATAAATTTGATGCTATTGTCATTTGAATATATATTCTAAGATAATTGTCTTTGTTAACTTGGCTGAATGCCAAGTATAGGATGCTGTGTATCCGTAGACTGAGGTCCGTGCTTCGGACATATATCATTTTGAGTTTGGTCACCGGCGTGGTACCTTGTCGGTTCATTATGGTATATGTCTTCATCCATCAATGTAAATAAGTTCTTAAATATCAACAACTTTTCAGTCTTAAAAGGCCAATTGAAATATACCGGTATGCCACATAATTTTGACTATAAAGAAAGTGATATCAAGTTTATTATATGGAAGTGAAGCTAGTGACTAATATCATGCAGTATTATTTTAATTCTCTGAAATACTAATGTTAGTATTAAGGAAAGAGGAAATGGTGGCCTAGAAAACATATCAGGGCAGACGACAATCTTAAACATATGTCAACTTGATTCTATTGTTGTTTCTTCTTTAGACAAGGTTAGACATTGGTACACTATTGGTACCTTCTCAAAATATCACGTCATTCTTACATCAGAAATAACAGACCCGAACCTTATTGGAGTCCATTAAATTACAACACCAGACTAAATCAGTCGAATAATGCAAAGAGTCAAGATATTTTCCTATTTTCCAATATAAAAAAGTAGTAATCTAGCAACAAGATATTTTTTTTGAAAATAACCTCTTTCAAAACAAACTGTCTGGATAATCTCATATTGGTAGCATCTAAGAACTGTGATCAGATAAGACTGGTTAAAACAGTCTACAATCCTGGCTGTAGAAATTATTCTAGCTGGTATAACAAATTATAGAATACAATATAAAACCAGACCAGGCCCTGTGTTATAATGGTATAGTTGATATCCTGCCGTGCTGGTTCATAAAATATATTAATCTGTCAACTATCAATCATAAAAAACATGTTATCATATAGGATTGGTTTATAAATAATATAGTCACTGCTGCAATATAGTCACTGCTGCAATATAGTCACTGCTGCAATATAGTCACTGCTGCAATATAGTCACTGCTGCAATATAGTCACTGCTGCAATATAGTCACTGCTGCAATATAGTCACTGCTGCAATATAGTCACTGCTGCAATATAGTCACTGCTGCAATATAGTCACTGCTGCAATATAGTCACTGCTGCAATATAGTCACTGCTGCAATATAGTCACTGCTGCAATATAGTCACTGCTGAAATATAGTCACTGCTGCAATATAGTCACTGCTGAATATCCTTAAGTAGTCACTGCTGCAATATAGTCATGCTGCAATGATAGTCACTGCTGCAATATAGTCACTGCTGCAAATTCACTGTTCTGTTATTGTTAGGTTTACAAGTATCTACCTGCATCTATTCCAGATAGCTTAAATAGCTTAAATTGCTATTTGTTATTTAGTTTAGTCCAATAGGATATCTCGTCAAAGTCCACATCTTTTGTCAGTCACGATCCATAATATGCTTTAAATCACATACTTATCTGTTTGGTTATCTATGTTTGTCAACTTGGCATCAAGATTTTTATCTAGACCTCTGCCCCCCCCCCCAGACTGTTCATGAGTTATTTGGTATTTAGGTTGGTCAAGTCTACTCTTTGATTACAGAGAGTCCTCAATGTTAGCTAGTTATATATTTTAAAGTAGATCTGTTCTATAGAATATCACTATATTCTCTATATATCCAGTATTGTGTTTATTGATTAATGAAGAATGCTTTGTATTATTGAAGAGTTATATCAAAAAACACAATTAATATTATCATCTTGTTCAGTTGAATACTTTATTTCAACAGGTCAACGTGATATCTGTAGGTCATTGATCCCTAATATGGAGTTTTACATCCTTCTCTTCTGCACCTTATTGGTTCATGAAGACAGGCAATGCCATGTAGTGTGCAATGATGGAAAGTTTTACCAGTACGTTTTACCATGAAAGCGGAGTTCTCACCCACTATTTTTGCGATTTCCAACTGTTGAGGGATCTTTAACGTGCACAGCCTGTAGCACACAGGGCCTCTGTTTATAAAATTTAAAGATCCCTTAAACTTAACAAATTCTTTAATCTCAGCTTGACCTCCCTTCAGCATATTTTGACCCAATCGACAAGTTTTATGGTAATGTTGTTGTTTATTTGTGGTGTATGAAAACTGATCTGTCGGCCGCCTAAATACCTGAGACATAACACCTGTACATTGTTTTGATCTACTAATGGTCATTGTTAATATAAAAAACACCTGATTTGACCTAAATACATCAAATTACAAATCTAAACTATGTCTAGAAGGTATTTATTGGTCAAAGGGAAAATAGTAAAAAGAGTTGAAATTCGAGCCAGGGAACCAACATCAACTTATCCACGTTATAATTCTAAAGTCAAGTCTACAAATACCAACACATCCTTACAAGTGGCAAACTATAATACAGCCCAGAACTGCCAAGTCAATGAGGTAGACATGAAATGAGTCCAATAGCCATTCTGGATCATTCTAGATGATAAAATCAATGAGGTAGACATGAAATGAGTCCAATAGTCATCCTGGATCATTCTAGATGATAAAATCAATGAGGTAGACATGAAATGAATCCAATAGCCATCCTGGATCATTCTAGATGATAAAATCAATGAGGTAGACATGAAATGAATCCAATAGCCATCCTGGATCATTCTAGATGATAAAATCAATGAGGTAGACATGAAATGAGTCCAATAGCCATCCTGGATCATTCTAGATGATAAAATCAATGAGGTAGACATGAAATGAGTCCAATAGTCATCCTGGATCATTCTAGATGATAAAATCAATGAGGTAGACATGAAATGAGTCCAATAGCCATCCTGGATCATTCTAGATGATAAAATCAATGAGGTAGACATGAAATGAGTCCAATAGCCATCCTGGATCATTCTAGATGATAAAATCAATGAGGTAGACATGAAATGAGTCCAAAAGCCATCCTGGATCATTCTAGATGATAAAATCAATGAGGTAGACATGAAATGAGTCCAATAGCCATCCTGGATCATTCTAGATGATAAAATCAATGAGGTAGACATGAAATTAGCAATCCTGGATCATTTTGATATTTGACTTTAAAAAGGAAATAAAGTGTGAACTTGTTTGACCCTGATCATTCTGAAAATGAAATGAATGGAGTTTTACGTCCTTCTTTTCTGCATCTAATGGGCTAATGAAGACGGGCAACACCATGCATTGCGCTATGAGGGAAATTTTGCCAGGACAGCGGCATTAGCCTGCTCTTTTTCAATTTACAACTGTCGAGGGATCTTTAACATGCACAGCCTGTAGCACACGGGGCCTCAGTTTATTGTCCCATCAGAACAAATTAAACCCTTTTTTCAATGTCAGTCCCTCTGATCTGCATCACTGACAAGGGGAAACCGGACTGAAAAATCTGAAGGTTAATCTCCTGATCATTCTGAAAACCAGACCAATATAATAATAATCCTATAGAGAAAATCATGTTTTATCACCAGTCTAACTGTAATAATATATGGTAATCAGATAATGACAGGTGACTCTTTATTTGTTTTAGGTGTTACAGGTCATCTTGGCCAAATTTTGACATTTAGGTTAAAACTTAACGAAAATGTGAGAAATTTGTCAAAGAGAAAAAATTTACACTTGAAAAATGACCATGGCCTAGTTTTATAAAAAAAAATCAAATTTCAGGATTAAGTTTTGAAGTACATATACTGGTAAGTTGGCTGATATGTAATATGAAAAATAATTATTTTTTAGGCCATTAGCTAGATCAAAAATATTGAAAATTGAAAAATAAAAAGAATAGAGTTTTATGTCCTACTCTTCTCTACCTTATGGGCTAATGAAGAGGGACAATGCCATGCAGTGTGCGATGAGGGGGATTTTGCCAGGACAGCGGCATTAGCCTACTACTCTTTTTAAGATTTCTAACTGTCTAGAGACTTTCAACATGCACAGCTTGAAGCAAACAAGTTTATAAATCAAATGATACTTTGAGAAGTAGAAATAGTATATTATAATGTCTGTTTATCTTCAGGCTAAATAATAAACTTTTTGAAGATGTTCATGTAATAATGATAGATATTGTAAAAAGACTGTTTGATTGATATGATAGGATCTGTGAAGATTTGTAAAAATAATCAGCTTATGCCAACTCCCTGACAGCTTAAGTTGGTTTTTATCAACTTGACTTGACTTTAGCTTGATTGTTGATGTTAGAATTATCTGATAAATGTGTCGACCTAACATTCGTTGGTGTGTGAATGTGTAATGGTCTTAAAAAATTTCTTTTTCTTCTTACTTCATTTGTCTCAGCTGTAATTGGGTACCAGTGAATCTTGTTAATATCAATGCCAATAGGCATGGCCAGGGATTTAATGGACAACCAGTTGGTAGAAAGGATCCTTGTTAACCTAAGTTGTTATCCTTGTAAATCAAACCAAAGTTTGACCAAGGACCAGCTGGTAGAAAGGATCCTTGTTAACCTAAGTTGTTATCCTTGTGAAATCAATGCCAATAGGTTTGACCAAGGACCAGCTGGTAGAAAGGATCCTTGTGAACCTAAGTTGTTATCCTTGTGAAATCAATGCCAAGAGGTTTGACCAAGGACCAGCTGGTAGAAAGGATCCTTGTGAACCTAAGTTGTTATCCTTGTGAAATCAATACCAAGATGTTTGATCAAGGACCAGCTGGTAGAAAGGATCCTTGTGAACCTAAGTTGTTATCCTTGTGAAATCAATACCAAGATGTTTGATCAAGGACCAGCTGGTAGAAAGGATCCTTGTGAACCTAAGTTGTTATCCTTGTGAAATCAATGCCAATAGGTTTGACCAAGGACCAGCTGGTAGAAAGGATCCTTGTTAACCTAATTTTGTTATGCTTGTAAAATCAATGCCAAGAGGTTTGGTTCAGGACAGGATACTTGTGAACTTATCTATCAAAAAGTGTGACTGAAACCAATTGGTAGACAGGATCATCAAGACCCTCTGTAAAAGTAGATTTTGACAAAACCATTAAATATCAATTTAATAAACTGTTGTTACCCCCAGGAATTTATTTTCTACATATTATATACTTTCAGATTTCCTAAAAATCATATATTACAATTAAAATGTCGACATTTGGAGGAGCGGCAAAGTGCCCACGATGTCAAAAGTCGGTTTATTTTGCTGAGGAAGTTCGTGCCTTGGGTAGAAAATGGCATAAAATGTGTCTAAAATGCAGTAAGTATGATCATTTTACAAGTGAAGAATTGGCTGGTGGTGAAACACGTTGATAGTTGTTTATGTGGAATACTGTTCCTGCAATAGATAAATCAATACCAGCAAATCAAATCTCGTTCAAAGTAAGACCATCAGGAGCAATATTTGTATAACAGTACACTCCTAGAATCATTCCCTGTCCACATTGTTGCCTTCATAGAGATAGAACAGAGAGAGAGGGGTACATATGGCAAGAAACCAACAAGGCTATCAGGTGTTTCAAAATGAGTTTTTATCAACATTTTGTATATCACCCCAATATATCATGTCTGTATATCACGTCTATATATTATGTCTGTATATCACGTCTATATATTATGTCTGTATATCACGTCTATATATTATGTCTGTATATCACCTCCATATATCATGTCTGTATATCACTTCCATATATCATGTCTGTATATCACTTCCACATATCATGTCTATATATTATGTCTGTATATCACCTCCATATATCATGTCTGTATATCACATATGTATATCACGTCTGAAGAATAGTAAAAGGCAGGTTTGTACAAATTAGAAAAATCGTCTGTTTCAGGCAATTGTAATAAAATGTTAGACAGTACAAATTGTAATGACCACGATGACGATATATTCTGTACAGCCTGCCATCGTAAACAATTCGGACCCAAGGGTTACGGTTTCGCTGGAGGGTCATCAGGGTTGTCAATGGATACCGGAAAACGTGACGAATTGACACGAGAGTAAGCTAATTGTTTTAATTAAGGTTCACTTTATTAGTGCTAACGTGAAATAGGAAACAGAATTCTATTACAGTGCTGCCTGCCTGCCTGCTATCTTGCAAAAACAAATGGCAAATCGGCAGTCTTATATAGAACCACAATTATTACTCTTTTACTCTACAGTTTGAACTATAAATGGCAAATGTGAGAAAATATTTCCACCTTTTAGAGTGATACTGTGTCTAAGCATGAACATAAAATTTGATTTCTCAAGAATATGTGTATATTCATCAGTGAACTAATTTTGAATCAAGACCATTATTTATAAAGATTGAAAACAAACTTGTTTTTGTAGCAATGTATCTTCGTATGATAAGGCCCAGTCTGGGGTGGCCATCGGAGCCAGCGGGGACAATAACAATGGATTTGGTGCTACTGAACGCTGTCCAAGATGTGGGTGTGCTGTTTATATGGCTGAGAAGGTTATTGGAGGGGGACAGGTTAGTGAAGGAATTTTCAAAATTATTCCCCATGATATATTCTTAAAAAATCTTAAAATAAAAATATTAAAATATGATTTAAAATGTCTTGTTATTCAGAGTTTCACGCTGTACGATCTTTAGACAACGGAACTATTTCAGCCTGCATCCCTACTAAAGTTTGCTATGTTAAATCAAGATCGGAATGCTTCTTAAAAAAAAGTGTTTAGGGGCATTATTACTGGGAAACTTCTGTTATTCACTGTCAAGCTTTAAATGATTATTTATGAAAAATCTGAAATGTATTTCTAGACGTACCATAAAGCATGTTTCCGATGTGGTAACTGTAAGAAAGGGTTGGATTCTACCACTATAGCCGTACACGAAGGAGAGATCTATTGTAGAGGTATGGTTTAATTCTGATCGTTTATAATAACTATCTCATAGCTCTGCAACATGTTTCAGGTACAATATCCTCATCAGGACTGAAACGACAGATTCATTAGAAATATTCCTGATTTTATAGTTCTATGGATTTATTCTTAAAAACTGAACTTAGGAGATTTTAGTGTTCTAGTCATTTGATTGGTCAGTAACTAAAATCAAATTTGAATTTAGTTTTATTATCCAATCAGGTTGTTTTTCTAAAAATCTGGATTTTATCTAACTTTTTAATTTTTGAGAATAAGGTTCCAGGACCTGAGGAATGTAAACAAAATAAACAAACTGGGCTTGATTAAGATTTCAACAAAAATTTACAAAATATTCACGTTTTCTTAATAAGATTTAAAAATTAAGCCATCATTTGACCCACGTTGTTTTGTTATCTATGTTCACAGCCTGTTATGGTAAACAGTTCGGACCAAAAGGATATGGATATGGTGGGGGAGGAGCTCTGTTAACCATGGATACGGGAAAAATTGGTGAAGTTACTAGAGAGTAAGTATGTCTGATTTAACTTTTGGATTTGGCGGAAAATTGACGACTTAACTAACTGATTTTTTGTGGGATTTTATTGTTTTCTCCACACTTGATTAAAACTCTGGTTTACCATCATATTTTATGGAGAAAAGTTTTAATGTTTTTGACCTTAACTTGTGGCGTTGGTTTGATCCAATTATTTTGAGGTTGATTTCGTCGCATGCAACTTATTTGATGTTCGTTGTTGTTTTCGTTTCAGTAATGTATCTCATCTTGCCCAAGCCCAAGTTCAACCGATCTACGATTCCCATACATACGAGGCCAAGGGAGATAAGTGTCACCAATGTGGAAATACAGTTTACGCTGCCGAGAGAGAAACAGCTGCTGGCATGGTGAGTGTTTATATTTTCATTGATTTTGTTAATGTCTCAAATCATTTTACATAAATTGTATATTGTCTTCCATGATTCATGGTTTAGTTCGCTACTGAGTTATTGCCCTTGATCTTTGTAAAATTGTACTGTAAACTTAGTAATAATGTAAATAAGGTATGATTTAACATGTTGTTACATAGTTCATTTGTTAGTATGAAGTTATTGCCCTTGACTTTGTCAAAAATGTAAATCAGGCATGGTATAACAAGCTATTACTCTGTTAATATGGCTAGAAGTTTCTCAGAAGGTGGTGTTCGATAAATAAAACTTTCTTCAAAAATGGCAAATTGAAATAACGTGTGTGGAACTTTATGAAACAAAATGATATTATTAAAAAAATGTCTATTTTCAGGTTTTTCATAAGAGTTGTTTTAAATGTGCGTTTTGTAATAAAAAATTAGATTCGACCACCCTGTGTGAACACGATGATTTGATCTTCTGTAAAGGTAGGGGCTGAATTTTATCTTTCGTACACCCACCCTACCCCTCAGGCTATTTTCCCTACCCTGGGTCCCGTTTATTTATACAATACTTCCCCCTCACCCACCACACAGGCTATTTTCCCTACCCTGGGTCCTGTTTATATATATATATACAATACTTCCCCCCTCCCCATCCCAAACAGTAGTGTGTGTTACCTGTTTGTTGGTTTAGTAAAATTAATCTTGAATTTCATCTTTCTTTCACCCACCCCACAGGCTATATTCCCTACCCTGGGTTATGCTTATATAACAATTCTCCCCCTCCCCTCTAGTTGGATACCTGTTTATTGGTTTAGTTAAATTAATCTTAAATTTTATCTTTCATACACCTACCCCACAGGCTATTTTCCGCTACCCTGGCCCTGTTTATATATATACAATCTTCCCCCCCTTCAGTTGGATACCTGTTCATTGGTTTAGTTAAATTAATCTCTACGTCAATGTATTTTAGGTTGTTATAGTAAGAATTTTGGTCCGAAAGGATTTGGTTTTGGAGCAGCACTTCAACATACAGAATAGAGGGTGGCGCCGCACTATTTACTACATTGAAACTTTACTACACAATCAACGTTGATTATTATTATTATTATTATTATTATAGATAAATTGTAGATTAACTTTCACTTTATCAACTGATCGAATAGAAAGAAAGAATTTTAAATCACAATTTTTCGATCTTAACTTGCTACACAATATTGTTACAGAGATATTTTTGCATTTTTTTCACTTATTTTTCACTCATCAGCTGAAATTACAGATTAAACTAAGATTATTAACCATTATTTTTTAATAATTATTTCCACATATGATTTTCGTACATTTCTAGTATTTCTGAAGACTATTTACATAATTAATATTACCTAAACAAACCTATTTTTTTTAAATTTACGAAATTTTGTTTTTTAATACAGATTTAAGCTAAAATTAATCCAAATCCAAATTGATTTAATTATTGTGAACTTCAGAAGAAGATATTTAGCCGAAACGTTAAACCACAGGACAAGAGTAGCCTATATATTCACTGTTGTTGTTAGTTTGGAAATTATACATTTCTTCTGTAAAGGAATATTATCAGCATTCGTTGGACCAATCATACCTTAATTTTGCATGCGACAAAAAAAAACCACCTGATAATAATAAACCTGTTTTTAAATATTAAGTAAGTAATAGGTAACGTTATTAAGCATAATAGTATTTTAAACTGTTGTTAAGTGAATTCTGAACCACGAGGGCAACAGTTATGACATCTTCATAATTTATCTATCTAGATTTTCTTATATCTTCACTTTGAAGAAATATTTTGGGAACAGTGATCTCTAGAAATGGAGGTTTACGTCCTACTCTTCGTCTGAATTATTGATGGAAAACACCAAGTAGTGTGCAATGAGGGAAATTTTGTCAGGACAGTGACATTAGCCTTCTCTTTTTGCGATTTCCAACTGTCAAGGGATTTTTAACATACACAGCCTGTAGCACACAGGGCCTCTGTTTATTGTCCCATCTAGACGATGAGACACTTTTCCATGTGAGTCTCTCCGACCTGCATCGCTGGTAATCTCTAGAATGATAAGGGACCAAATGAATTGTTTTTCCAGATGATATTGTATTTTTTTTAATTTTAATGTTTTATTAATTGTAAGCAGTTGACTTCTGTTAATCTATTGCCATTAGTTACTCGTATTCCTCATGAATATTAATTAGAAGCTAAAAAAAACAACAACGAACCAGAAAAGTAGAATTATTTTGGATAAATGAATCACATTAAATATTTTGACGTTATTCCATAATATTTACAAGTTTGTTATCATAAGAAGCTACGTTAGATAGATATAACATATACAAACATACTTCACAATCATTTGAATTTTTCCCTTGACTTAATAAATTGAATATTAAAAAGGCTTGTTATTTAAACATTAATTTTCAAGGCTTGGAAATATATTTAAAGTGATTTGTGTATGCAACCTCATTGACTGAGTGACAGGCTCACTGACGTACGAGGAAGCACTTACTCCTATTTTACAAGGTATTTTCGTATTGCCTGCTTTAAACTAATATATGTATTATAATATTTTAATATTGCATGACATGGATGTTATATACCTAGTCTCCAATATAACGTAATATAGATTATTCAAATATTATTAAATATACAGATGTATTCATGACGTTATCAAGGTCTTTGGGTAATGGAGGCAAATTCTTTACTTTTGAAACAGTAACCAAACTTTAGAACTCTTTTTTTTTTCAATTTGCATGTGATACTGTGTCTTAGAATGGACATTAAGTTTAAGTTCTCAAGAATGATCAATATGAGTATATATTCATCAGTGAA
The DNA here is from genome assembly GCA_030562195.1 of Nipponacmea schrenckii. Classification (NCBI taxonomy): domain Eukaryota; kingdom Metazoa; phylum Mollusca; class Gastropoda; family Lottiidae; genus Nipponacmea; species Nipponacmea schrenckii. The sequence goes on from CM060201.1 coordinate 21,789,363, forward strand.
CTAACGTGGTGTTATAAAGTAACAGAATCCTTTTGAATCTGGAAATCTCACAAAACTAAGTAATTATTGAAACGCTTAATCAATTTATTGAGTGTTTTTCAATAATCAGTTGGATTTTAAAGATAATCACTTATTTTGTTATTTATCAGATTATATAAGGATTCTGTTATGTTATTTATAACAGCAGGTATATCTACTGATTAATATATACTCTTATTGACCAAGTTTAATATTTTAATGTTTTGTTAGATTTATCAGATTATATAAGGATTCTGTTATGTTATTTATGACAGCAGGTATATCTACTGATGAATATATACTCTTATTGACTAAGTTTAAAATTTTATGTTCATTTTAAGACGTAGTATCCCTTTAAGCTTTCTGCCAAGACCTTGATTATACCTTTATGATCTGATATATTAGATATTTAAACAAAACACAAAATTAGCAGTTATTTACCAACGAGTTATAGCTTTAACTTGTTACTGAAACTGACATTTGTAACAATTTACAGACTTTCATAAATGACAGATAATATTTAGGGAATCTCAAAGAAGTATGAATTTAACACAACAATTTGTATTTATATTTCTTTTATCGATATTTTGTTTCTCTTATTTTCTGTGAGTTACCACAATTCATTTATGAAAAATAGAAACTGAAAGAAGCAAGATATTGAGAAAAGTATTTAGCTAGTTTCATGATTTATGATAGAATCTCATCTAATTGTATAATTTTTGACTTTACTGTAAAAATTTACATTTTAATTTTTATTCTTGTGAATTGTAAAGATTCTGTTATGTTATTTATGACAGCAGATATATCTACTGATGAATATATATACTCTTATTGACCAAGTTTAATATTTTAATGTTTTGTTTGATTTATCAGATTATATAAGGATTCTGTTATGTTATTTATAACAGCAGGTATATCTACTGATGAATATATACTCTTATTGACCAAGTTTAATATTTTAATGTTTTGTTTGATTTATCAGATTATATAAGGATTCTGTTATATTATTTATGGCAACAGGTATATCTACTGATAAATATATACTCTTATTGACCAAGTTTAATATTTTAATGTTTTGTTTGATTTATCAGATTATATAAGGATTCTGTTATGTTATTTATGACAGCAGGTATATCTACTGATGAATATATACTCTTATTGACCAAGTTTAAAATTTTAATTGAATTGAAAAGAGTATATTCATTAATTTTGTAGAATTCTGTGTTATTTTACTTAAAGTAAATTTATCTATGTAAACTCTCCAAAACTTATTCCATTCCTGTTTGTTAATATCGGATTTAAATACGATATATTTTGAATGAGTGGGATATCCCAAAGAAAAACATGAAACAAAATATGTATTTTTATCTGATTATATCTAATGTAATAGGGACCATATTTTAACAGTCTTTGATGTATTGTTAATGCTTTTTGTGGTTTTAATAATTTTATATTTAGTTGATCTAGCATAATTTGTTATCTCTATAAATATAGACATTGTAGTTAAATATAGACTCTTTATTTTACATGGGTCAGGATTAGGTCCAATACACAAGAACATGGTCCTGTCTAACATTCAGTCCATAGAGACAAACATAGACTCTTTATTTTACATGGGTCAGAATTAGGTCTAATATACAAGGACATGGTCCCGTCTAACATTCAGCCCATAGAGACAAACATAGACTCTATATTTTACATGGGTCAGAATTAGGTCTAATATACAAGGACATGGTCCCGTCTAACATTCAGCCCATAGAGACAAACATAGACTCTTTATTTTACATGGGTCAGAATTAGGTCTAATATACAAGGACATGGTCCCGTCTAACATTCAGTCCATAGAGACAAACATAAACTCTTTATTTTACATGGGTCAGAATTAGATCCAATATACAAGGACATGGTCCCGTCTAACATTCAGCCCATAGAGACAAACATAGACTCTATATTTTACATGGGTCAGAATTAGGTCTAATATACAAGGACATGGTCCTGTCTAACATTCAGTCCATAGAGACAAACATAGACTCTTTATTTTACATGGATCAGAATTAAGTCCAATACACAAGGACATGGTCCTGTCTAACATTCAGCCCATAGAGACAAACATAGACTCTTTATTTTACATGGGTCAGAATTAGGTCCAATACACAAGGACATGGTCCTGTCTAACATTCAGCCCATAGAGACAAACATAGACTCTTTATTTTACATGGGTCAGAATTAGGTCCAATACACAAGGACATGATCCTGTCTAACATTCAGCCCATAGAGACAAACATAGACTCTTTATTTTACATGGGTCAGAATTAGGTCCAATACACAAGGACATGGTCCTATCTAACATTCAGTCCATAGAGACAAACATAGACTCTTTATTTTACATGGATCAGAATTAGGTCCAATACACAAGGACATGGTCCTATCTAACATTCAGCCCATGGAGACAAACATAGACTCTTTATTTTACATGGGTCAGGATTAGGTCCAATACACAAGGATATGGTCCTGTCTAACATTCAGTCCATAGAGACAAACATAGACTCTTTATTTTACATGGGTCAGAATTAGGTCCAATACACAAGGACATGGTCCTGTCTAACATTCAGTCCATGGGACAAACATAGACTCTTTATTTTACATGGGTCAGAATTAGGTCTAATACACAAGGACATGGTCCTGTCTAACTTTCAGTCCATAGAGACAAACATAGACTCTTTATTTTACATGGGTCAGAATTAGGTCCAATACACAAGGACATGGTCCTGTCTAACATTCAGTCCATAGAGACAAACATAGACTCTTTATTTTACATGGGTCAGAATTAGGTCCAATACACAAGGACATGATCCTGTCTAACATTCAGTCCATAGAGACAAACATAGACTCTTTATTTTACATGGGTCAGAATTAGGTCCAATACACAAGGACATGGTCCTATCTAACATTCAGTCCATAGAGACAAACATAGACTCTTTATTTTACATGGGTCAGAATTAGGTCCAATACACAAGGACATGGTCCTATCTAACATTCAACCCATAGAGACAAACAAAGACTCTTTATTTTACATGGGTCAGAATTAGGTCCAATACACAAGGACATGATCCTGTCTAACATTCAGTCCATAGAGACAAACATAGACTCTTTATTTTACATGGGTCAGAATTAGGTCTAGTACACATGGACATGGTCCTGTCTAACATTCAGTCCATAGAGACAAACATAGACTCTTTATTTTACATTGATCAGAATTAGGTCCAATACACAAGGACATGGTCCTATCTAACATTCAGCCCATGGAGACAAACATAGACTCTTTATTTTACATGAGTCAGAATTAGGTCCAATACACAAGGATATGGTCCTGTCTAACATTCAGTCCATAGATACAAACATAGACTCTTTATTTTACATGGGTCAGAATTAGGTCCAATACACAAGGACATGGTCCTGTCTAACATTCAGTCCATGGGGACAAACATAGACCCGTTTTTTAACATGGGTCAGAATTAGGTCTAGTACACATGGACATGGTCCTATCTAACATTCAGCCCATAGAGACAAACATAGACTCTTTATTTTACATGGGTCAGAATTAGGTCCAATACACAAGGACATGGTCCTGTCTAACATTCAGCCCATAGAGACAAACATAGACTCTTTATTTTACATGGGTCAGAATTAGGCCCAATACACAAGGACATGGTCCTGTCTAACATTCAGCCCATAGAGACAAACATAGACTCATTATTTTACATGGGTCAGAATTAGGTCCAATACACAAGGACATGGTCCTGTCTAACATTCAGCCCATAGAGACAAACATAGACTCTTTATTTTACATGAGTCAGAATTAGGCCCAATACACAAGGACATGATCCTGTCTAACATTCAGCCCATAGAGACAAACATAGACTCTTTATTTAACAGGAGGCAGAATTAGGTCTAGTACACAGGGACATGGTCCTGTCTATGAAAGATAAACTGGGTCACCCCTGAAGGTCACATCAAACTTCCCACTCCAAAATCAGTCAGATTGGTATCACTATTTTGGGGGGCAATATTTAGTTTCAAAGTTTCTATTCAGGCAAGAGATGCATTAGTGACTCTCCCACCCAAATCAATTAAGATATACACCCAGGAAACATAACAATATATTTATTAGTAGAATTGTTTACATTGTAAATTACTATGACAACTCCAACAAACGACAAAAAGATGATTGCTGCTTTTAGAGAAATACGTAACTAATACAAAATGTCAAGGTATCGAGACCAATTGACAATAAACTCTTCATTTATACTCTAAGAATATAAAACATCTACATTGTGAAGCATGTAGTGCAAAGTTCATCAAATGTAACGAGTAATCTGTGCTGTGAAGAGTTATTGCCCTTGCTGAAAATGTCAAAAACGAGGCATTTAGTCAAATTATGCCTAACACACAATCGAAAAATATATAATATTATAGTAATAATATGTCGACAAGACAGGATCAAGTAATCTGTGCTGTGAAGAGTTGTTGCCCTTGCTGAAAATGTCAAAAACGAGGCATTTAGTCAAATTATGCCTAAAACACAATCAATATAGTATTATAGTAATAGGTCGACAAGACAGGATCCTCAATATACAACAAATAAAATAAAAATATCAATTATAGATCTATTATTACACAGTGTAATATAGAGGTCACGTAGCATTATGCACGTGCTTGGCGTGAAATTAAAATTCTCATGAATTCTATACCATTAACATGTGATCTAATTGTTCAGGAATGTTGACTTGCTTCTTTATTCACGTGAAATAAACTTTACTTCCACATTTTACATTATTATTAGTGCAGTAGTCATCATGCACGTGTGTTTATAAGTCATTATGCGCGTGAAGTAAGCCGGATATGTAGGTCAGGTTAAACAAGCTTTACATTTGACAGTTTTACTGGACGGTGAACTGTTTAAAATGGAATTGTTGATGATCACTTTATCACACTCTTCTGAAAAAAATAATCAACAATCAACAAAATGTTCATTTAACCAGGTAGGCCTATTTGGTAATGGTAATCAAGTACATTCGAAACTACCTCGTCGTTCTTACGTCATACAAATAACAGACCCGAACCTAATTGGAGTCCATTAAATTACAACGCCAGACTAAATCAGTTGAATGATGTAAAGTGTCATGATATGTTCAGGTATAGAAAAGTAGTCGGGATTAAAAAAAGACATTGAGAATACTTACTACATCTATAATCCGAGTCGTCCTCGTCAAGAGATTTACCAACTGTTAATGCGATACCAGACAGAGACGGACTTCTACCATTTCTATAAATACAAACATGCATATAATACCCTTAACAGTACCTTCTGAGTTGACAATATCAGCTATGAAATGCATGGAGTTTTACGTCCTACTCTTTTGTACCTAATGGGCTAATGAAGACAGGGTTCACTGACAGGTGGAAATAAAATGAATGGAGCTTTACGTCCTACTCTTCTGTACCTAATGGGCTAATGCAGACGGAATATATATTTGAAAAAAGAATGGATCATTCCCTCGGAAGAAGTTTTTGCTATTCACAAGTTGTTTGTTCAAATGAAAAAAAAAATAAAAGGGGTGGGTGAGGGGGCGTTTGTGAGTGAGGGGCTAAGAGACTTACGTTGTTGATTGTGTAGTACATTGAGAACAATAAATTATATCGTCTGATTCATAACTATACGTGGCACCATGGTTACTGATACTCGTCTGGTCGATTGGTTTATTACATTTACCTGAAATAACATAACACATCAATAGTTATTTCCCCTTGAACGGCCTAACTATAACTTGCGACACCACCCCTACACTTTCATTTTTTCTATTATTTACATTGTGAAAGTAATATCTGTGGCCCTCTTTAGAGTTCTGTGACCCTTGCTCCCTCCTCGGTACTAGAAACGCGACTGTCCTGCGCTTATAAAACATTATCTTATTTGCTAGCAATTGGCGGTTTATTCAACCGGAAGTGCGCCATTATCGACTGAATCTAGAATACTTCGTAATGGGACCAGTTGCTCTCTGTCTTTGGAAATCAACTGGCTCCAAGAAGTCGCCAGTTTTACCCACTTCCCATTAAGTGCGTGTTTTAACTTACATATATATATTGAGAATAACCCATCATACTTACTGCAAGTGAAACATTGAAGATGCCATTTTTTACCCATCGCTAACAACTCATCAGCAAAAAATACATGTTTGGAACACCGCGGACAATTATCAACAGAACTGAACGATAGAGACATCTTGGATCTGAAATATAAAAAGGGTTGTTTCAATGATATGTTACCTTAGACGTGTATCTATGGGGAGTGATGAAGGGGAGGGAGATTAAGAGAAAGGGGCTATGAAAGGGTGGGAGCAATGAATTGAGGAAGCACTGAGGAGAGGGGCGATGGAGTGGAAGGGGTGAATAAGGGAGCGATGAATGAAGGCGAGGGGGGGGGGGCAATGAAGGGTACTAAGAAATGAAGTGTAAGGGGCGATGAAAGGGAGGGGTGGTGAATGAAAGAGAGCGATGAAGGGGAGGGGGACGATATAGTATAAAAGTATATGTAGCTCCAAATCCAACATTGGAATGGAGTTAAGCGACTGCGATTGCCTTGAATCTAGATATCGTACAATAGGTCTATGCATGGTACAGATTATAATAAATTAGCTCTCAAAAAACAAGCCGGTGTCGGCAAATTATAAACTAGAATTTGTTTGTCAAGTGTTGCGAGTCAGTGAGTACAGCTATTGAAATCTCACTCAAGTTAAAATATTTACAAATCATCAATTTGTCTTTTATTGTTTACATGTCAAAAACTATTGTTTACCCTAAGGTACATATTAAATCAAATATGTTAAGTATACACTCGAGTCCCCCTGGGGTCAGGATGCCCTTAAGGTTAGGATGTCCCTGGGATAATCTGACACCTACAATATGTTCTGATTTTTAAGTAAATGGTGTATTGGTAGAAATCGCTAATGCACCTATTCAAATCATAATCCGTAACTCATATAATAAATTTAAAGAGATTGTAAAGACTTTTTCTTAGTTTCGTATTTGTATCAGAGACACTGGTAGTATCAATTTACAACATTCTAATTTTCAATCAAGATGTCTGTGTTCCTGTAATTCTACTAAAACTAAACAGTTCTATTAAAGAGATTGTAAAGAGGTTTTCTATATTTTGTATGTGTATCAGGGACACTGATAGCATCAATTTACACCATTCTAATTTTCAATCAGATGTCTGTGTTCCTGTAATTCTACTAAAACTAAACAGTTCTATTAAAGAGATTGTAAAGAGGATTTCTAAATTTTGTGTATCAGGGACAATGATAGCATCAATTAACACCATTCTAATTTTCAATCAGATGTCTGTGGTTCCTGTAATTCTGCTAATACTAAACAGTTCTATTAAAGAGATTGTAAAGTGGTTTTCTAAATGTTGTGTATCAGGGACACTGATAGCATCAATTTACATCATTCTAATTTTCAATCAGATGTCTGTGTTTCCTGTAATTCTACTAAAACTAAACAGTTCTATTAAAGAGATTGTAAAGAGGTTTTCTAAATTTTGTATGTGTATCAGGAACACTGATAGCATCAATTTACAACATTCTAATTTTCAATCAGACTTCTGTGTTCCTGTAATTCTGCTAAAACTAAACAGTTCTATTAAAGAGATTGTAAAGGGGTTTTCTAAATTTTGTATGTGTATCAGGGACAATGTTAGCATCAATTTACACCATTCTAATTTTCAACTAGACCTGTGTTTGATAAGGTCACTAATCTTAAATTAGACTTGTCTTCATTAGCTCATTAGGTGCAGAATAATTTGACGTAAAACTCGATTCATGTTATTTTAATTTTTCGCGGAACTGTCACCAAATGTTAGTTTAAGCCCAAGTTACAGAAACCCGTGAAAGTGATAATCGGATTGGTCGGTTAAGGATTAATCCTGGATTACAAGTACTGACCGAATACAACTTAAGCTTGTTTAGTGAACTGATATAACCATCGCGGTTAGAGCCGGGATTAACATTCATTAACCCTTTGAACTCGCTGTTCGACCAACTGTTTACTGTTTATCGTTTTAAGGATTTTTAACAACATAGTGATATAGAATAAAATGGAGTATTACGTCTTTCGAACTCAGGCTAATTGGTCTCGCCCTTCAACATGTCAATTGTTCAAAAATACAAATCGTAATTCTTAATTCACACTCCTTCATTTGTTAACATTTGGTTAACAAAATCAACATTTGTTCATAAAAATCAAAACTCATTCTCTAAATCCAAGGAGTATGAATGAAGCATTAAGTACGGACTAAGGATTAAGACGTCTAATTATTGGGCTGAACGGTCTTCCATACTGCAGTATATGAGGTCGGATATTTCAGTGATCAGTCGTCTAATGAATTATAGATTATATATCAGATCATGTATTCGATACACCGCCTCCAAATAGATATACGACTATAGTAGGGGTCGTGTTTAAATCAGATCGACTAATGACAGAGTAATGAGAACCCGGAATGTATAAGGTCAAATAGTTCTGTGGCCAATCGTCTTATAAATACTTGATAAGCTTATATCAGATAATATATAATATATGTATTATTTATATGGTCCCTTTGATACACGATACACCAAAATAGATTACCGGTATGATATTCAGGAGAGACGAGTGGGAGGGTCCCCCAAAAACAGATATACAGCCCATGTCCTGAGGGAAGCAGTCAATTAGGCAAAAATATTTTGTCCATCTCAGGTTTGCTTTTTTGATACAGTGGACAATATTACAGAGCCCAAACGTCGTCATTAGCCCATTAGGTGCAAAAGAGAAGGACGTAAAACTCCATCCATTTCATTTCAGTCCAAAAAGAGTGTGAAAGCTTAAAACAGTCCCGGAGAAAATAAAGAGCAATATATCAAATTTACATCTACATTATTATAAGGCAATCAATTTTTGAAACTAAAATAGAAAAACCCTGACGACAGCAGACGATAGTATGACGTCATGATCCAGACGACAGGCCATAAACAATAATGGATGATAAAATAAAGAATGTCATATAGAAATCTATTTTATTATACTTCGTTGACATGTTAATAACGTATATTATTACTATAATAGAATGGGTTTTGAACGGAAATTAAACCTTCAAATAACATTATTGTTTAAATGCAATGCTTCTATAAGAAAGAATAGGCCTACACAATGTGAGGTTTGGCAAAGCATTAACCGTAAACATTAAAATTAAAATTTTCAAAAAACAAGCCCAATTGTTATAATTATAGCTTCTTTGTTGTTGTTAACGTTGTTCACAATAAATTTTATTAATATTTAGTGTAGTTTGACCCGTAGTCTTACTAAATTATCGGGTAGATCTCAAATCCAAAATCGACGTCATAGTACGGTACGACAGAACATAACGGTTCGATTTTCTTTGTTCGTGGGGTACGATTATTGACTAGTTAGGGACGGGTTGTGGATCTGCTCGACCTTGAACCTGAAAGCAACATAATTATGTTTCAACTGCTCGCAAAACGACAATCACCAATTCAGTGAGTCACGGACCATCGCAAAAATACCTGAAGTAGCTCGTTTCCTTTGAAGCAAGAATTGATAACGAAAGTATGTCTAACGGGTCAGAATGTATATACATATACTAAGTCAATAGATATATTTGTATAAAATTTCATTGTATCTAAAATTATTTAGATCAAGTCAAGGCTGCTCTATAGAAACACAAGTCTATCAGCTGGATCGTCTTTTAAACATAGGTTTTTATAAAACCTGTATTATACGAAAATATTCTCCAACAATTACTCAACTATTTCAAGCTATTTGGCGATAATGAAATGTCACACCTGAAGTTCATTAGGTACATTTACACCTGGGTGACGGTCACAGACCTTCGTACAAATTACTACTATTTTAACTGGAGTTTAAAGGGACTTTGGTCTTCTATAGCCCTTTTATGTGTATCGGACCATTTGTGGTTTCTATTTGCACAATTCAAAATTTCAATCAGATGTTTGTGGTTTCTATTTTATGACGTCAATATCGTAAGAGCAGCTCACCGTGTGAAGTGCTTTTGTGGTAGTGACGTCATAAAACGCTTAGTTTAAGTGGAATTAGGAACTACGGACGTCTGGTTGAAACATGAAATGGTGCAAATTGAAAATTGGCGATACTATATGAACACAAACACGTATATCATTGACCAATGAGAAACAAATTTGGTTACATATGCTGTTTTGAAGAAACGAAATGAAATGAATGGAGTTTTACGTCCTACTCTTCTATACCTAATGGACTAATGAAGAAGTTGCTGTCTTTAAGAAACTAACACTTTATTATATATGAATGGCGATAAGGCACCTCTGCCCCCTTTCCTAAATCAGCCGAAGGGTACCCTTAGGGTAGACTAGTATAACAAATCAACAAAGCACTGTATAATTATATACCCGTGTAACAATGTTTTATAACAAGTTTGTATATCGTATAAGCCTGTTTGAACTATGTATATCATTATATTTCTCGCCTCGAGGGTACACAGAGATAATCTTTATTGTAACTATTGAAATTCGGCCAGAAAAAACTTGGTAAAAACACGTTTAATTACAAGGTGAAGTAGCGAAATAACAAAAAATATTCATTAGTGACATTCTCGTATACTTGTTATCAATATTATTACACTCTACTAGTAAGTTATGAAAGTATATAGATAATGCTAGGGTGATAGTTAGCTCAAATGAAGTGAATGGAGTTTTACGTCCTACTCTTCCACGCCTAATAAGTTAATGAAGACGGGCAACGCCATGCAGGATGCAATAAGGGGAGTTTTGCCAGCGGCATTAGCCTACTTTTTGCGATTCCCATATGTCGATGGATATTTACCGTGCTCATCCTATAGCACACGGGGCCTTGGTTTATTGTCACACCCGATCAACTAGACGTTTTTTCCATGTCAGTCCGTCAGACCTGTATCACTGACAATGGGAAACTGGACAGCAGTGGGGTTGTATCCGATATTCTAGTCGTACAGTAGCCTACAACTTAGATCAAATAGTCTACAGGTGTACTAACGTCAGGTAACGATAGGTAGCAAGTGACCTATTTATATCTGGTCAACTACATGTAGATATTTAAACTAACGACCATGTGACATAAATGGTTACATTACTATCATTCTACCATCGACATGTTACATTGTCAACTGTCACGTTCCTATATCCCATCCCAATATCAGACGCCATTATGGGGTCAGTTCAGGTCAAGGTTAAACAGACAGTGGTCAATTTTATTGCAAATTGGAAATGAAATGAAATGAATGCAGTTTTACGTCCTACTCATCTAAGAAATTGGAAAGGGGGTGTTTGGGAAAGTCTCGACATCAGATCGAACGAGACTGCCATGATGCCAGGGTCGGATCAGAAGCTTTTAACAGTCACGTTTGATGATTGTAGGGTGTAAAACTTCATTCAATTTCAATGTCTTAGGGATCACTATCAAATAGTGGGAAATTTAGATCCCGGCGAGGTACTATTTTACGATGTTGGCAGGATGGTATATATTGATTATTTTGTACCTCCCAGGTGGAAGAGTTGAGTGGTAACACAAACACTATAATCAATAATTGATCTAGTCTATTGTTTTATCTCTCTCCGTTGTGATTTATACTGGAGGGGAAGACCTGCTGACAGTTCTACCTATTTTATTTGTGTTAAATCAAAAAGTACAAAATATAATTCCCATTTCAGAACGACACTTAAAGAAGTCATCCAAGTTAGTTGTCTGAAACATCTGCATCTATTCCTCTTTCCAACCCACTTGTTAGTCCGAATCATCTGCCTCTATTCCCCTTTCCAACCCACTTTTTAGTCCGAAACACCTCCCTCTATTCCAGCCTCTGATAGGTATTTTGACAGTTGGCTGGATGTTTCGGTCTACCTAATTAGTAATTAAACCTGACGTCCGCAATTTATTTACATTTATACAAAATAACAATAATTGTTGCCTCTATATTAAAAAAAAAAAAAAACTCGGTGAAAGAGGGGGGGGGGGGGGGGGGTGATCCTATAGCGCATCTAATAAGCGATTTTTAGAGATATCAAGAATTGATAGCCTAACTTTCTTATTTATGGAATTATTTATGGACAGAAAATTTAATTTTTCCGTATAATTTTCAACCCAAAATATAAATTATTCCGTTTTCGCCCACCAAGGTTTTTTCACCTGATAACCGCTGTTTAGTTTTCAATATAGCAAGAAGTAACGAACCATAACGTTTCGGTTGAACAAACAGTAATAAACCTAGACTCTTCTATCTTCAATTAAAAATTTTAAATATTGTCTAAACAAAGGGCAGGTTTCATAACGTACAATTTCAATTTTTTTTCTCATTTTCAGTTTTTGTCTATTAAGTTTCATTTTTAAGGAGTGGTTTAAATTCTACTGTACTGAAAATTTCTCTCGTTGTACACTGCATGGCTATACAGACCTTCATTAGTCAGACCAGGAGTAGAAGGGAAAAATGAAATGATAAAAATGGAGTTTTACGTCGTATTTTTCTGCACCTAATGAGCTAATGAAGGCGGATAACGCCACGAAGTGTACAATGAGGCAATCTGTGCCAGGACAGTGGCATTAGACTGAGCAGAAAGTAAAAAAATTTTAAGGTAGGCCTAAATAGGCTTATGAAGACGGGCAACGACATGAAGTGTGCAAAAGGGGACATTTGGCCAGGACAGTGGCTTTATAGCGTACATTTTTTTTTGCTATTTCCAACTGTCAAGGGATCTATAACGTGCACATCCTGTAGAACACGGGGCTTTAGTTTATTGTCCTATCCGAACTACTTAATGCTTTTTCTATGTCAGTCCCTCCGACCTGTATCACTGACAAGGGGTTAAAGGTGACAATGACGTCATGTAGCCTAACATTTACATTACATAATTAGCATCTTTAAGGAATGTATGACGTCATCAGCATAATTAGTACACGCGTGTAAAAATGTGGCCTTTAAACAAAGTCTGGTGAATTAGAATACATCTGCATCTCGGTTTGTCAACGCAAATACTAAAAGTCAATCTGCATATTCATGTACATGTATACGGATACTGCCGAATGTATGTATATAGTCGAATGGAGTTTTACATCCATCTGTTCGGCAAGCGATTTAAGTCCGCCCTTGAAACCCAGCGGAAGTCGAAGCGCTGAAGTTAGTCCAAATTATTTTGTCAAATGATCCTTATCAATATCAACAACTAGCCTGATCACAAATGAAATGAATGGAGTTTTACGTCCTACTCTTCTGCACCTAATGGACTAATGAAGACTGACCTGTCTGATCAGAATAATATTGTTGACAATGTACGAGGTATTATGTCATAACCTTGCCCTTAGATATTGGCAGATTTGGACACACGACTGACGAAATATTATATAATTTCTGTAAATACTGGATTATTAATAGAACATTGGACACTCTCGTCATATTAACTCTATACAAGCACAGGCGCGGGGGTAATATTCTCGAAAAAAAACTCCAGATCCAAAATGCAGTAATCTTATTGGATAATAAAACTAAATTTAAAACCAAGTTTAGCGATTGATCAATCAGATAACTAGAACACTAAAATCATCTTAAGTTGAGTTTTCGAGAATAAGGCCCAGGTCTCCCATAACTTGACGGGGTATTGGGATGTCTCGTCTGTGGGGGGTCGGTCAGGTTATACTGTTATATGTATTTTACAGTTGTGTACATGTTCCAACATACGGTTATATTTAACCCAATTCGAGAATTCCTCATCAAACTTAAAAATATGTCCATGTACTAACGACAATTTAGATAGAAAACATCTGTTTCACTTACATTTCAATATAATTCTTTACATTCACATGCATATTGTATTTTGTCTTATTTTTTTATTGACGTTATTATTTGTACAAGTTTAACCTACTTTACTCTTTGATTAAAATAGCGTTACCGACACCCTAATATACGCCCACATAGAAGATTGCTTACTACAGAAACTGTATGTCTACGCGTTTAAATGATCGGGTGAAGGAAGATAGTGAAGGAAGATAGAGAAGGAAGATAGAGAAGGAAGATAGTGAAGGAAGATAGTGAAGGAAGATAGTGAAGGAAGATAGTAAAGGTAGATAGTGAAGGTAGATAGTGAAGAAAGATAGGAAAGGCGAGGGCCCCTGTGTCGGGAAGGAAAGGGTGGGTGCAGTACTCTTTATTTAGTCAGGTGAAGGAGAGAAGAAGGAAGATATAGAATGGTAGGGGCACGAGGGAGCGGGGTAGGGAGTTACAGTACTCTTTAGTTGATCAGGTGAATGAAGAAAGCTTAAAGATAGATGGAAGATTGGAAGGGTAGGGGAACGGGGAGGGGGAAGGGGGTCGTCTACAGATGCAAAAAATCTTTGTTGATTTTCATTTACTACCAAACTTTGAACGTTTTACAACAAAACCGAACTCATATGAAAAAGTGTTCAAAATTACAAAACATTTCATTAACACGTGAGTTTGTTTACACGTGAAGGGTGTTCTTCACCTAATAGCTTAACCTGGTTCATGAACACAGTAGTGAAAAAATGTTAGGGAGGGTCCCAGTCGTGACCGCCACCCCACCCCAATCACACAAACCTCCCTTAGTAATGAGGGTCAATGGGCAGTACGTCATATAGAAGATAGGGCTTGTTTCAGACATAAATTCCAGCCTCACAACTGTAGACTCTTGGCATTAAGCGCCGTGGGTTAGAATCCCATTCATCTCAAAAGCATAAATTTGATCAAAATTGGCATTCTAGAATGGAATTAAACGTGACCGTTCTCAACATCTGTGACCTTATAATAATATCATGAATGTTCACGCTGTTTTATAACTACCATACACAAACCGGTATTCTACTCAAATATATATAATAATATAAATCTAATATATTCACAAAAATATTTATTAATGATGAAAAAAACAAACAAATTCCCTTACCTTTTCAAGCCAAAATAAATCCACAGTGTAAGAAATAGAAGTAAACGAGGTATGTGTTATACTGAGACAGGTAAACTGGACAGGTAAAAACACAGGTATTTTCTTTCACCTGCCGTTCACTCGTCAGTCATATTCAAACTCAGCGTAATCTTCTCATTCTGCACACGTTACTATTTACTATTACTATTGTTACCATTGTGTAAATAAAGACAGGACGCCCTAGGTTATTATTCTTGGCTCTGGACATTCTGACCCGAAATGAATAGCATCATCTGCTACATAGCTTGTTAGACGGGTATTTTCTACAGCTTTTCGGGAATCCGTGAGATCTACGTATAGATCATAAAATGCACGTGCATTCTGGGAGGTATTCCTTTAAATGTTCATGCATAATAAATTCAATATCTAGCTAGAAATTTCACTTTCTATCAATGTATGTTTAACACAGAGTCTACAAAGAAGCGAGTCGTCATTTTGGCTTTCAATCGCAAATAATTCGGTACACACATGGATTTGAAGGCTCAAATTTCGAAGGTGAACTGTTAGCAATATTACTAAAAAGCTTAGCTTAAAATTTCCTGTTTCTGAAATAACTGGGTTCCGGGAAGAATTACAAGTCGGGCACTGGCACTGACCAATTTTAAAACGCAAATAGACCATGCATGTTTGAACAATTGGTATCTACTTTAATTGTCGTATGACTGAATGATTCCAGTTAAGGACATGACTTCCAGCGCCCTGAAAAACATTTCGACACATTCATGTTGTGGACAGTGTAAAATGTCGCATGTTCTATTGGATACGCTGTTGAACAATGTTATGTTTAGCAGGACAACTAAAAAACCTGTTATCTGTTTGACAAGCTTTCTAAATTAAGCGATTATTGTATTACTGTATATACAAAACTGAAGCTTCAATACTTCGGCTTTAATATGTCGATATTTTCAAAATTGTATAAAAATATATAACAAAGCCTTCAATCCACATATATAGCTATTTCCAAACCTTTAAAAGTGACTTGAAAACTCTATTGAAATATTCTAGCCTTTTATCAAAATTCGACTTATTGAGTCGAAGAAGAAATTCAAAATGGCCGTTCATTACGTTCGTGTGAGATATTTCAATGTAAGAACTATACAGTTCCGTATGTTGCAGTGCCGTTAAAGATCCCTCGACTGTTTGCTGCTGTCCTGAGAAATATTTCCCTCATTGCACACAGGGCATTGCCCTATCAAGTACTTAGATGAAGGGACGTAAAACTCCATTTCATCTGAAAGTTATTCTAGGGCAGGGCAAGTGGGTTATTTAAACTAACCGTAAAATGACTTTGGTAAGTTTTTGAAACCTATTGTTATTTCTTCACCTAGAACATATTTTTTTAGTTTTCTCTACTTGACCTGATAAAGGGGTCACCCCTGGGGTCACGGCTGATGTATATGTAAATAATATAGCCATTGATTAAGTTTAATCACCCCTGAAGTCTATAACATGTGAACAATTTATCGCTGTTTGTTTCTTTTTTAAAACTTGTGGCCAATTCGTGTCAAATTTGACCATTGCGTTTCATTTTGACCACGATCTTGTCTATGAGCTTAATAAAGGTCTTTGAAGGCAATAAATTCCATAGCTTCTGTCCCTTTGAACAACAAGAAATAGAATGAATGGAGTTTTACGTCCAACTCTTTAACACTTGAACAACAAGAATTTCTAAAATATCAGAAACAGTTACTAGTCAGCCACTATTCTATAACTATATCTGAATCAATTAAAATGCCTAAAGGAAGCCAAAGGTGTTACCAACTTTTAATGAACAAAAATGAGCCACCAAAACATCGCAAATGTGGTCGAAATTTACTATTGGGTTGACATATCCAGTTAACATAACATTTGTGGTCGATTCGTCCATAACCGGGAAACGTAAGTGCTTCTGCGCGAAAACTATCAACTTCCGACACGCTAACGAGTAAAAAACGACCAAAAAATTAAGAAAATTGAATAAAAACATATAATTTTGCGATAATGGTGTCTATTGAAGAGTTGTACAAGAATTTTGGAGTTCTTGCAGACGCAAAAGAGAAAGCTGGCGAGGTATAAACATTTTAAAATAATGCATTTTTCGAAATAAAAACATGCTCTCATCGACCGGCTTCTTCAATTTTCAAAGAAAGTAAATAACATGAAAAACGAGATGTTACCACTTTCAATGTAAATATTCGATCGGCGACTAAATGTCCACTGTACAAGGTTTTGAGGCTTTGTGTGTGTAAGAGTAGATATAAATATGAAATCTATTGACCACTACATGCTATTAGAAAGAAATAGATGTGTATATTTGTATTATACCTGAAGCAAGGTACTATACAACTTTAGTAAGGTGTTGAGTACACTGTTTAGCACCTTAGCTTAATTTGCTTTATGAGATATCTGTTAACTCAAAAGCGAAGTCTTTAAAGAAAAAATTGGCACTTGCTTGGTGAATTCTGCATTTAAAAGTCTATTTATTACATTTCCAAAAAAAGTACCACTTGTTCTTATTCTAGGTATTAGCCTGTGTTCTTATTCCTAACTGCACAAGCTATTAACTCATACAATAATAGAAGAGTAGGACATTAAACTTTTCATTTTATTCCCAATCAAGCACCACCTTAGCCTAATGGTGTTGGCCTGTACCAGCCGCCTAGTCAAAGATTAATAATAGTAAATTGTTGTATTTTGTAGCATGAAGAAGAATATTTATCATTTATTGAAGCTGTAAAGGGCGGTCCAGGAGAGAAACGTCTGGCTTCACAATTCATCACCAGGTTTTTTAAATATTTCCCTCAATGTGCTGCCAAGGCTGTCAATGCTTTGTTTGATTTATGTGAAGATGCTGATGTTAATGTAAGTGAACAAATTTATTTGAGAATTACTTTTAGAAATAAGTATGCCTGAATCTTGCAAAGGGACAAACACAGCATCAGATAGTGATTACAAATAAGTTTGCCTGTATATTCATATATATTCAAAAAATAAATCGGGTAACTTTAGATGATTTAAAGATAGTGATTTCAAAATATCTTAAAGAATGTATATTTTTTCACAATTGACATGACATGACATGACATTGCACTGATCCTAAATGATCTTTCCAAATTCTTAACACATAAGAAATTCCTTTTAAGGCAATTCTAACAAGTAAAATGTTATTAGTCTCCATTTTTGAGAACTTCATTTTCAAACCTATCATTCTGTTTTAGATTCGTAAACAAGCTATCAAAGATTTACCAAATGTTTGTAAAGTGAATCCAGAACAAGTAACGAAGATTGCAGGGGCATTAACTCAGATTCTAGCTTGTGATGATCAGGGAGAGATCAGCATAGTTCAGTCTTCGTTGTTGAGTCTTTTTTCTATAGATGTCAAAGGTGAGTAGTCTTGATTATTCAACTCTGACCTTTGAACTGTAAACCTTTGACTTCATCAAAAGTCAGTTTGAATTTTCAAAATGTCATATTAAATTTCATATTGTGTTAATGAAGCTCGGACATTCTAGAGAAATTACGTCAATTTAAACTTTTGTCAACTACATAGATTAGACAGAACCATGTTTTTGTGTACTAGACCTAATTCTGACCCATGTTAAATAAAGAGTCTATGTTTGTCTCCATGGGCTGAAGGTAAGACAGGACCATGTCCTTGTGTATTGGACCTAATTCTGACCCATGTAAAATAAAGAGTCTATGTTTGTCTCTATGGACTGAATGTTCGACAGTATTCCTGTTTGGTAAATGAATCAATATCTGGTGTAATTGTAGGTACGTTACAAGGAATTTTTGATCAGATAGTAGGAGACCATGAAGAAGATGATTCAGTTCGAGATCGAGCTTTAAAATTCCTGACAACCAAACTAAAAACATTACCGGAGGAAACCCTGGATAAAGAGGCGGAGGAATATGTTTTAACCATGTCAAAAAAGGTAAATTTCTCACTTTAGTCTTTATGCATGTCTTAAATCTATATCTGACTTTCAAATTTGTCGGAATTTTTGGTTAAGAACGTTCAGTTCATTTGATTAAAATTTGGTATGTTCAAATATGAGAGCATTGTGATGAAGTGAATGGAATTAATGCCCTTGTATCTGATAGGATAAATGATACCCATCTGAAACTATAGCGTCATTGAAATAACAGACCAGAACCTAATTAGAGTCCATTAAATTACAACACCAGACTAAATCAGTCGAATGATGTAAAAGGTCATGATATTTTCTGGAATAGAAAAGTAGTTCCGTGAGGTCACACCTTGTCTCCTAATTGTCCTTGTGTCCTGATTCTGGCAACTATGATGAAATCGTATCATATGAAATCATACAATGACAGAACCAACATGTCCGCTGCTCATAAATTCCAGTATGTAGATTCTAATACGGCAAATGCCAATCTAGACCTTAAATCTGATAAGCGTTATGCATGGCTTGGTTGTATCAACTAGTAATACAAGTATATATATGACCATATCTTTAATAATCTGTGCCAGGTTTTAGAAGATGTTACGAAGGAAGAGTTTATGATGCTCATGGATTTATTACGATCTTTACGGATCATGAAGACAGTACAGAGTCGCCAGAGTTTGGTAGAAATCGTAGCATCGCAGGCTGAATTAGACCAGCCACTTGATGTAAGCAAATTTATTAATATTTTATTAGTTCAGAGCTCCTTTTTGACATTTGGATGGGACAATAAACCAAGGCCTCGAGTGCTACAGGCTGTACAGGTTAAAGATCTCTCGACAGTTGGAATTAGCAAAAAGAGTAAGCTGATGCCGCTGTCCTGGTAAAATTTCCCTCATTACCCAGATGAGTAGGATGTATAACTTCATACATTTCAATTTTGTAGTTAATCATTCTATTTCTTAAGAATTGATTTTTTCGAATGGTTATTTTGTATAACAATATAATATATGACAATAATCATGTCTACCTGAATAGCCTATATTTCATATCTATCAGGACTTTAATATTAGCCTAATTAACTGTTTTAATTAAAGTGTAGTTTTTGTATCCCAGTATATATTGATATTGTAGGTGAGTGATCCAGATGGTGTAGACAGACTAATACAGTGTATAAAAACAGCATCTCCTTTATTCTCTGTAAGTTACTACTGTCTTTTATAAACAGGGGGTGGGGTCGTCTCAAACAGCCTGCGTTGGTCTGTGATTTAACCGTCCCAGTCATCTGATTGATCAATCACTAAAATTGATTTTAAATTTAGTTTTATTATCCAATTATATAACTGTATTTCTTGAAATCTGACATCTTGGTCAATTTTTGAGAAAGAAGTTCCCAGGGATCTATCGAATAGGGTTCTCAAGTCAAAATAAACCTCCTTAATTTATCATTTGATTGGATACGTTGAAAATGTTCGGACGTGAGTTCTAATCTCGATTGTCGTGTGAAAGTTTGATGACTTTAAATAAGTCATCTTCACTCATAATTCCAGTCCACCCAGCTGTAAATGGGTACGGATAATCTTGTAAAGATCAATGCCAAGAGGTTTGACCAACGACCAGCTGATAGAAATATCCCTGCCAAACTTATGAACCTAAGTTGTTATCCTTGTAAAATATAGTTTTCTTTCTTTCTTTTCTTATTGCAATATATATTTCTCTGTTTCAGAAAAACGTCCATTCGAAAGCGTTTGTTGATTATTTATGTGATCATGTGATAACGAACCTATCTGATATTACTAGTCCCGAGGAAGGGGTCAATGTCCAGCTAGATATTTTAAAAATACTGGCAGAAATCTCAGAATTTGCTGGTGATATTGACTCTAAAAGACTGGAAAATCTTTATAACAGACTCCTGGTAAGTCTGGATGAAGTTTCAAACAGGTCTATTTATTTCTCCCACCTGTAAACAATGCACAAGAGTACAAGCGGATCTTTCCTGTTTACTGTAAATGGGTATGGATAATCCGGGCAATATCAATGCCAAGAGGTTTGGCCAAGAACCAGCTGGTAGAATGCATCCTTTACTGTGGACTATAGTTGGTCTTTTCCTTGGCGAGGTCACACCTTTAATGTCTCCTAATTATCCTTGTGTACTGATTTTCTTTGTTTGATAATATCTCATTAATTATTGTAATTAAGAAAATTAATTAAAATTGATTTTAACAGGAGTACATGCCCCTGCCACCATCAGAGGAAAACGATGCTACGGTAGCTAACGAACAACCTAAGCTGGAATTTTCATACGTAGAATGTTTAATGTTTGCTTTTCATCAACTCGGTGCCAAATGTCCTGGGTTCCTGGCAGATGAGGAAAATGCTGAAAGACTCAAAGACTTCAGATTAAGGTAAGGATACTCTTTGCAGTTACAGACTAAAATTCTGTCCTGAGTTATGATAAACAATTCTGTCTAAGCCATTTACATATGTATATGATAAACAATTTTCATCAGCATAACTAATCAATATAGATAAAATTCCAAATATAGAACTTCAAGTTAAAAGTTGCCCCCTGTAATGAGTCAAAAATTCTTTATCAGGACAGCTGTTTCGAAACAGAGATTAACTTTCTATTATAGGACTTATGTTGACACATTTTTCAGATACACAATCCTCATCAGGACAGCTAGTTTCGAAACAGGATTAACTTTCTATTATAGGACTTATGTTGACACATGTTTCAGATACACAATCCTCATCAGGACAGCTAGTTTCGAAACAGGATTAACTTTCTATTATAGGACTTATGTTGACACATGTTTTTAGATACACAATCCTCATCAGGACAGCTAGTTTCGAAACGGATTAACTTTCTAATTTTAGGACTTATGTTGACACATTTTTCAGATACACAATCCTCATCAGGACAGCTAGTTTCGAAACGGATTAACTTTCTATTATAGGACTTATGTTGACACATGTTTCAGATACACAATCCTCATCAGGACAGCTAGTTTCGAAACAGATTAACTTTCTAATATAGGACTTATGTTGACACATTTTCAGATTCACAATCCTCATCAGGACAGCTAGTTTTGAAACAGAGATTAACTTTCTATTATAGGACTTATGTTGACACATGTTTCAGATACACAATCCTCATCAGGACAGCTAGTTTCAGAAACAGAGATTAACTTTCTAATATAGGACTTATGTTGACACATGTTTCAGATACACAATCTCATCAGGACAGCTAGTTTTGAAACAGAGATTAACTTTCTAATATAGGACTTATGTTGACACATGTTTCAGATACACAATCCTCATCAGGACAGCTAGTTTTGAAACAGAGATTAACTTTCTAATATAGGACTTATGTTGACACATGTTTCAGATACACAATCCTCATCAGGACAGCTAGTTTAAAACAGAGATTAACTTTCTAATATAGGACTTATGTTGACACATGTTTCAGATACACAATCATCATCAGGACAGCTAGTTTCGAAACAGATTAACTTTCTAATATGGACTTCATAGCCATTAGATCAAAATAGTATGTAAACTACACAATCCTCATTTGGACAGCAGTTTCACGATAACTTTCATAATTGGACTTAGTTAGACCATGTGGTCAGATAAGCAAGGGTATAAACCTATTTTTGAGAACCAATGTAACTGCTAATTAGTGTACTGTATTTTGCACATGTTCATGTTATAAACAACCTCAAGGGCAGCTGTTACAGAGTAATTTTAACTGGGCGAAGTTTAAAATCAGATTATAAACAGATTTATTCACAACCCTTACAAGGCTGATCTTCATAATTGCTTCAGTTATACAGTTTGTGAAACCCATCACAGGGTAAAATCCTTTATTTTAAACCTATTAACATAGCTTATTCCAGAGAATGTTTCAACTATCAGTATATTTCCAGTGTCAGTGAAAAACCCACTTACATCTGGTGCAGTTAAAATAAGAGGTAGTAAGAATCTCTTATTTTTGTCCACAAAATTAAGTTATTTATTGCATATTTTGTCTTCATTAGTTCATAAGTTTCTGAAGAATAGGATGTAAAACTCCATTTATTTTACCCTGTCTGCATTAGCCAATTAGGTTAAGAGGAGTAGGATGTTAAACTCCATTCATTTCATTTCCACCTGTCAGTGAACCCCATCTTCATTAGCCCATTAGGTGCAGAAGAGTAGGGTGTAAAATTTCATTCATTTCATTGTCCACTGTAGATGTGAATTAAGTGTATGTTTTTATTTCACTTTATAGAACAAGATCAAGGTGGTAGCGTTAAAAATAACGTCGAATATTAATCAGATTATAAAAGATTTATTCCACAACCCTCCGTCTTATAATATCTCGGTAACAGTTTCCTGGAAACCAATCACAGTAAGTTTTATTTAAAAACTTTAAATGTTAGTTTTCAAGAATGGTCAATATGAGTATATATTCATCAGTGAACTTACCTGGTGTTATAAAGTAACAGAATCTCTTAAAATCTGGAAAACTCACAAAATTAAGTCATTATTAATTTAATAATCTATTGTATTTTTTAGATAATTACTAAGTTTTTTAGATTTATCAGATTATATAAAGATTCTGTTATGTTATTATGGCAACAGATTTATCTATATTTCATGTTCATTCTAAGACGCAGTATTCCTTTAACTGACCGATGTACAGTAATAAGGACTATGTATTATGGAATTAGTTTTATAGTGAAATTCCTTATATTTTTTCTTATGTCTATTTTGATTTATCAGTTCAAAATTAGCATACGGCCCAAGATACAAGATAATTCATCTTTAATTTCCCCAGTACTTAAACTTTTAATTTATTGTATATCAATATATAAATTCATGTATGTTATTATGCGTTTCTGAAATAAAATGCCCAAATGATGTAAGTTTTGTTATGATTTATCGATTAATAAGATTCTGAAATGGAAGTGTATTTTTAAATCACTACTCTTCATGACCCATTTAATGTCTAATGTTAGATAATGATCTTGTCGATTATTAAATTCGTCTTGTATTATGCAAAATATTCTACTAAAATATCTCTTCATATTTATTATCAATGTGTTGATTTTTTCAGGAATAAGGAATTATTATGTAGTTTGAGTCAACATGTATGAGTCTGAGAATAATAACCTTAATGACCCGAGTTATCAGTTTTTCGATTTCAGCCTAGTATAAGTTTTATGTTATTGAGGCCGGTAACTATAAATGAATATCTTTGACTAGTTGATATTAGAGGAGGTATTGATTAATAAACGTTAATTAAGTTTGGCAATCAAATAATATTAGTATGTGGATGTCGAAAGGAGATGCTGAATCTGACCAATTATTGCTGATTGGATTGATTTTAAATATTTTTTTATTCTATTTTTTTTTACAAACCATCGGAAATAAAATAATTATTTTATTGCCAGGTAGGATTAAGTTTATCAAATATTTATGCAAAAGATTTTTCTGAAATAAAAGAATGAATGGAGTTTACATCTACTCTTTTTCAAAGGTATTAAGCAGGTTACTGAGAGCTGGAAATAAAATGAAATGAATGGAGTTTTACATCCTACTCTTCTGTATCAAATGGGCTAGACAGGTTCACTGAGAGCTGGAAATGAAATGAATGGAGTTTTACATCCTACTCTTCTGCACCTAATGGACAAATGCAGACGGAAGGATGCTGGAAGAAACCTTTCATATTTGTTATCAATGTGTTGATATTTTTCAGGCAAAAGAGAATTAATCCAATAACGTTTGAGTCAAATGGAGCAGGCGGTAAAAAACCTCACAAAAACCCGAGACAGCTTTATTCGCCACCTAGTGGAAAGTTTAGTGAGAAGGCGGGTAACTATACAGGTAGGTATCTAGTTGATTAGGGGAGGTATTGATTATAAACTTCCATGGCTAACAGATTTGGCAATCAAACATTATTAGCTATGTGGACTCTCTGAAAGGAATGCTGAATTGACAAACCTTGATTCTGAATAAAATAATATTAGCTATGTGGACTCTCTGAAAGGGATGCTGAATTGACAAACCTTGATTCTGAATAAAACATTATTAGCTATGTGGACTCTCTGAAGGGATGTAGAGTTGACAAACTTCCATATCTTGTGAATTTGAAATTAATTGATTTTGAAAGAAACGATCGTGAAATGTTAATATATTTTTCAGGTCAAGGTCGTGGTGGTTACCGAGGAGGAGGACGAGGGGGTCGTAGAAATCGGGGGCGAGGTTTTCGTAGATTTTAAATTTGTATCTCATCATATCATTTGTTAATTTATCATTGATCATTGTCATGTACCAGCCTGAATGTTCTACATTAGTTGAAATATCATATACCAGCCTGAATGTCCTATATTCGTTTTGAATGTCTGCAGATAGGGTGTGGTGAAGGGTAATTAATAGAGAATGAAATTTGTTTTGTTCATTATGTGCTCTATTAACCAGTCTCTCAGCTTATGGTGGTTATCAGAGAAAGTTAAAGGACCAGGTGATCAAGTCTTCATCTCTCATTATGTAAATAAGCAACATTTGTGCATTTTTTATCATCCAGCGACATTTGACGTTTCAAAATTAATTTTTATTCATCTTTTGATTGGTACATGAATTGTTCTAGATGGGAGCAAACAGGAATTTTCCTCTGAATGGTCATTTTTTTCGAAAGGACTCAAAAGTCTTATTGGTCATCATATTATTTCAAATTCATTTTTATCCATACTTAAATATGTACAATGTACATGAAGAACGTACAAAATTTATTTTAGAAATTAATATCATATGAAAATACTAATTTTTCAAAAATCATTCATTTAACATGTGAAAATTGATCACGTTTTTTTATTTTTTGAAAAAGATCATTTTGTATTCATGATCATTTAATATCTACCTAGACAAAGCTGGATATAATTTAACAAGCAACTAAAGAACACCCCTAAATTTACAAATGAGCTCTTCCAAATTTACATATACAGTATCATATTAATAGAAAGTATGCATGTGCGGAAGAGTTCAATAGAAAGTTGAGGGGTGTAAAATAGATGACTGGTACACTATTTCCAGCCTTGTACGCAGATGATGAAAATAAGAGAAAATATAAAACTTGTGGAATGTATAATTTGTTATTTGATACAATGTAGTCATATTTAAGTATCAAACGGAACGTGGCTTACGTTATCGCAGCAATCTCATTTGCATATTTTATGTAAATTAAGTTGGTGGCGAAAAGAATTTGAAACTTATATAGGTAACAATAATTAAGATTTGTCAGAGTGAAATTTCTTTTATTTTAACAAAATATTTATAAATGAAAAATCTCTGAAATTCGTCCCTGTGTTTATGAAAAATTAACAGAAATTGTTTTTATGTATTATAGTTGTATAAAAAGTAAAAATATTAAAATAGAAATTAGAATTCTAGTCTTCAATAAGTCTATCATTTTGTGTCGATAAAATCAGCATACTCATAATGGTCTAGGTATTGGTCTTCATCATTTAAAGAAAGGTGGCTATTGCAGTCAAGGTATATGATGAAAACAATGCCTTTACCATTATGGGTATGATGCTTCAAGGGAGCTAAGCTTGCTCGCTAACCTGAATGTCCAGGGTTCAGTTCTGGGAATGATCTAAATGAAATTAAAGGATTTGTATCATTTAGTTATTTATCAATTTAATATTTTGTAAAAACTTAATATACAAAATTAGATATACACAAAATACAAAATTTAATATACATATCACAGATGAAGTATTAATAAGATTTTAACTTAAAATAATGCTGCTTTGGTCCGTTTCTCTGTGAGGCTGTCAAATATATGACGAAAACAATTCTGTATTTTGTTGGTTTTCATTTTCAGACTTTCTTATTCCCAGAAATTAATACGCCACTTAATGCTTGGAATCATTTTACAACGAATTTTTTATTCCCCAAAAATTTAATGCTTATTTTTGGGGAAAGATCTGTTATAAACAGATCAGATTTTAATCTGATTCAAGTCTAGAACAATATACTAGTTCAGTTAATCAGTTAAAACCATCCAAAACTATCCTGTCATTCTTCTGTCGTAGAATTAATAATACTCTATCATAATTGGAGTCCATTAAATTACAACACCAGACTAAATCAGTCGAATGATGTAAAGGGTCATGATATTTTCCGTTATAAAAAAGTAGTTCAGTGAGGTCACGCCGTCTTTAAGATGTCAGACGTGTTCTCGTTCACAGTTAAAACATCAAATAACCACCACCAGTTTGACCAATAGGAGGCAAGATAGCCGGTTGGTATTGATTGATAGAATTATGGGATACTTGAGAACGACTCCAGGCAACAGGACTGGACGTCTGAGACTTCAAGGAGATTGTAGACTTTCCCATTTCTGAACGTCCAGGCTGGTTGGATGTTGGTTTAACACGTTTGGTAATAGCTCTGATCAAATCTCTAGCGTGTTTTAAACTATACGCTGAAATATAAGATTGATTGGTTATGCTCCACCTTTCACATGATTGACAAGTTAATCTCCACCTTTAAAATGATTGACAGGTTAAGCTTTCTAACATGATTGACAGGTTAAGGTCCACCTCCATTATTTTACCAGTGTATTGACAAACACCTGAAGCATGATTACAGATTTAGCAGGACTAACAAGTTAGACATGTATTATAGCAACCTTTAACATGATTGACAAGTTTGGCTCCACCCTAATCATGTGTAGAAGCTTACCTTTTAGTCTCGCTTTAACATCATCAGTAAAATACCCAGATTCTATCCATTCCTCAAAATCTACGATATAATCAAACGCTGTCAGACCTGAAATTACAGAGTGTTCATGAGTGAAATGATTAATATATGAAAGCAAGCTCTCTTTTCACCGAGTGTGACGTACATTTCAATACAGTATGGAGAGAAATTCCTTCCAAATTACAAATACCACTATACCACACTGACCTTGCATGTTTTTATGTCGAACAGAAGCTCCTTGTCCAATCAGAATACAGGCGGCTAATTGATTGTTTGATTGGGTGGCGAAGAAAAGTGGCGTACAGCCTTCATCATTCATCAAATCTACGTCACCACCAAACGTTAAAATCAACTCCAAAATATCCGTTGTACCACTCAGACTAGACGCATAATGTAATGCCCTGAAATATTATATAGGATGTCGTAAATTACACAGGTTTAACGTCAAATTTTAGCTTTATTGGAGAGAAAGAACTATATTCTACAAGGATAACAACTTAGGTTTACAGTGAAGGATATCCTTTCTACCAGCTGATCCTTGATCAAACCTCTAGGGATTGTTTTTACAAGGATAATAACTTAGGTTCACAATTAAGGATCCTTTCTACCAGCTGATCCTTGGTCAAACCTCTTGGCATTGATCTTTCCCAGATTATCTGTACCCATTTACAGCTGGGTGGACTGGAATTATGAGTGAAGATGACTTATTCAAGGTCATTAGACTTTCACACACTCCAAGATCGGAACAAAAAAAGTTGAAACTTACGTATTTCCCCCAGGGTAATGTGGGTTAGGATCGGCTCCATTTTCCATCAAAAACTTGGCTGCTACAGCTCGATCATTCCTACAAAATATAATAGACTTTGTGTACTCTGATATCCCGGCTAGGGCTGTAGAAAACTAGGACATTGAACTCCATTCATTTCATTCACTTTCAATTCTTGCCATTGTTAGTCTGTGACCTTGAGTCTGCCAAGTGTCATTGGTGTTACTATGACAATCAACTTACAGTTTAATCTGTTCTGTTAGAATTCTCTTCAACAGAATATCAGGTTCCTTTTCTTTAAAACTAAAACCATTCTTCATTAACCTGGGAAATTGGATTCATTAATTAATTTAAACCAGATTTACTATATATTATTTCTCTGTCACCTGTCACAAATTTCTTAACAAATTTCCCCAAATTTCAGGGCAGGGTCACTTCTCCCTCAATATATGACTAACTTTTGACCCTAATATTTTAATGGGATACTGTGTCTTAGAATGAAAATAAAATTTTGAAATTTGAACATGGCCAATAAGAGTATATATTCATCAGTAGATATACCTGCTGTCATAAATAACATAACAGAATCCTTATATAATCTGATAAATCTAACAAAACATTAAAATATTAAACTTGGTCAATAAGAGTATATATTCATCAGTAGATATACCTGCTGTCATAAATAACATAACAGAATCCTTATATAATCTGATAAATCTAACAAAACATTAAAATATTAAACTTGGTCAATAAGAGTATATATTCATCAGTAGATATACCTGCTGTCATAAATAACATAACAGAATCCTTATATAATCTGATAAATCAAACAAAACATTAAAATATTAAACTTGGTCAATAAGAGTATATATTCATCAGTAGATATACCTGCTGTCATAAATAACATAACAGAATCCTTATATAATCTGATGAATCCAATAAATTTACTCATTATCTATAAAAATGCAAAAATTATTGGAAAGGCTTAATAAATTGATCATCAAAAACTTTCCCCAAATTTCTGTCAGTATCTAGTAGGATGCAAAATATCTGAAATGACCCCAGGTTGAACCCTGATTGACCTTACCAATATGAAGCCTCAATAAAATCGTTGGCTAGAGCGAGATGTAATAAACTGGGTGGATGGCGATCTTGTTCCTCATTCAGTGTGTGGATCAATTTCTTCTCCGTGTCAAAGGTCATCAATAACTGCATGACGTCTGTACGACCCTGCATCGCACAACAATGTATTGGCAGTAATCCCTGAAACATGGAAAAAACATGGTCATGTCCATGTTCATTTGACATGACCCGCAAAAATGATCAAATCAACAGCTCTTTTTTAAGGTGTATCATTTGTCATTATAGTGGTGGAAAGTTTTCAAATGGGAGGGGTCAAGAACAAAATTACAGACTTGTTTTTCAATGGGAGGTGCAAAAAACAAACCAACAGATTTGTTTTAAAATGGGAGGTACAAAACACAAACCAATACAGGTGAGGTGCAACAAACAAACTAACAGACTTACCTTATGATTCCGTTTGGTTTGATCAGCTTTTTTATTGAGTAACAATTCGATACAGGAAAGTTCCGAGGGTTTGCCTGATTCACCGTAACATTTAACATGTAGCGGGGTGTTACCCTCACAATCTTCACTGTCAATCACTGCTTCACACTCTAGTAATATCTAAATTATAATAATTATTGTTATATCATCGTACAGAAAGGAGTGGAGCTTTACATCCTACTCTTCTGCACCTTATATGGGCTGATGGAAATGGTCAACACCATGCAGTTTGCAATGAGGGAAATTTAAGCCTACTAGAAGAGTTTAGAGTAAAATAAGTTCACAAAATAAAAAATAACAGACCTCCATCGTGCTGACATCTTTAGCTCTATGTAAAGGAGTAGCAGACTTGTAGTCAAGGAGACCAACAGGAAACCGATGTTTAGATAATAATTCTAACACAATATCTTTATCACCATAGTAACAGGCTGTATGTAAAAGTGTACTACCATTTATGCATCTGTAAACAAATCAAATCTATTTTTGTTTCAAGGATAACAACTTTGAGTCTTGAGCTCTTCCATGGCCCTACTTAGTCAACAACTTACATGTTGACCGAAATCAGAACCTACAACCACCATTGGTAACCAAGCAAACTTGATCAGCAGAAAACAAAATACCAGCTAGTCCCATATCCCATGTCAATAATTCACACATGCTGAGTAGAAACTACAACCACCATTGGTAACAGAGCATATTATTTGATCAGTAGGAAACCTCCAAACACTAGCTAGTCCATGGCTCTACTCCCTTGCTGAACGAGATGAGAACCTAAAACCACCATTGGTAACCAAGCTAACTTGATCAGCAGAAAACAAAACACTATATAGCTAGTCCAATGTCCCTACTTAGTCAATAACTCACTTGCTGACCTAGAGTCGAACCTGCAACCACCACTGGTAACCATGCTAACGTGATCAAACACCCAAACACCACAAACAATGCAGAGTTTGCTCTGTTTTTAATAGAACTGACCTGCTCTGTATGGAGTGAAACTGATCCCCGCTCACTTCCTGTTCTTTGATGACCTTTTTCAACAATGCCATATCTCCATTCATAATTCTAGGCACCATGTCAGAGTAGTGGGTGTATAATTCTATAATAAACAATTAATTCAATTTGAAGAATGGTCCCTGGAAACAACTTGGAAAAATTGTGAAAAACAACACTAGACACCAATTATATTACAGTCTTTATTGCTGACCAGAGTAACTAAACCCACAGGAACCACTAAGTATAAACCCCAAAACCCCAGGGGGCTCAATACAGCTCCTCCTGAAATATGAAACACCCCGACCCTTTCCATGACCTTTGATAACTCTTCTGCATTCTATTCAGGCCCAGCAAGTAGTTGAGCAACGAAATTACAATTAATTTATTGGAAAATGTTTTAAAACCTTTTGGAAAAATCATCTCTAAATAACACCCAATAAAATCATTCTGAAAATGGTTCTCGAAGACAAGATATGACATATATTAGCTGCTTCAATTTGATCGTTTTGATGCTTGAATATTGGAAATGTTCTTATCAATTTCTCAAATAAGCAGACATAAAATTCATTCTGAACATTTTACTTGAAGACAAGACAGCACACACACTATAGCGGATAGCTTAGAATGACTTGATCCATTTAGACTGGGTTGTTCTTGTCTACTATTTAGTACATCCAATCTTTTTTGGATTAAGTAGGCCTAAAAAATTCCATTTAATCAAAAAAATAGAAAGAGCTAATCTATTATTTCTTATATTTCTACTCTATGACAAGGGCAACAACTCTTGATCAATTTGTTGCCAAACATTAAAACTAAACATGCCTAGAGCCGTCTGTTTCTATTCACACACTTTTGAAAAATTGACCTACCCACTAAATACTGTTTAAAATCATCATTTTTCGCTGATTCTATCGGAGTTTGGCCTCGATTGTTTTTAATATGTACGTCACATCCCCATTCTATTAATATCTGAAATTGAGAGTTGGGAATCAATCAATCAATAAATCAAATAGAAATCAACATCATTTAACAAAGCTTTACATTTAGCACTGGTAATGCCATGCAGTATGCAATGAGTGATTTTAACATACATGAAAAACAGCAGTATCCAGGGTGCAATGAGGAAAATTTGGGTTAAACAGATAAGTTTAAAAAAGCTTTGATTGCAAACAGATGATGGATGTCTTGAGGTGCAGACTGTAAGGCCTTGATTTATTGCTTCTTCTAAACATAGGCTGACTTACATGACAAATTTTCCTCTGTAGGCCTTCGACAGCGGAATGAAAGGGAGTGCATTTAAAATTATTTTTGGCATCAATATTGGCTCCATTTTTTAACAACAACAATACAATATCCTGAAAAATAACAACAGGAAAATATTCAAATATTTAAATACTGAAAGCTAGAATTCAACAACCTATTTGGATTCCCACGTCTTTATCAGTTGTAGATAGAGGTTTATCAAACACATGAGAAAAATGAAAAATAACACACAATTTTGCCAGTGTTAAAACCTAAATTGGTCAACTGTAAAGTTAACATTCCCTTCCAATGGATGCTGATATCATAAACTATAAGGAATCATTTACACCTAATATGGACAAGAAAGTAACCACTGTAAAAGAAACATACACGTAAAATACTCACCGTATTTCCCTCACGACTGGCCCAATGTAGAGCTGACATTCCAGATTTAGGTTCCTTACAGTTAACAAACGACCCCGCACTCATAAAAAACGTAATCATCTTATCAACCACGTCATAATCATTTTCTCGTGCACATTTTATAAGATTTGTTATGTTATCTTGCCAAGTACAGCGTATATCACAGAAGAATTATAACTTGGTATTGACCAAGTTTAATTTGTGATTCAGATTTTTCAAGATCTGTTATGTTATTTTGACAGCGTATACTAAATCTGAAATAAATAACGTTTTCATTACCAATTTGTGTTTTTATGATAAATTTTTTAAGGTTCTGTATATTTATACACGTATATCTACGATTTTTACTCTATGACAGTTAATATTTAGTTTTGTTAATTACGATTATAAAGATTCTGTTATGTTATTTATAACAGCAGGTATATCTACTGATGTATATATACTCTTATTGACCAAGTTTAATATTTTAATGTTTTGTTAGATTTATCAGATTATATAAGGATTCTGTTATGTTATTTATGACAGAGGTTATCTACGATGAATATATACTCTTATTGACCAAGTTTAAAATTTTAATGTTTTGTTAGATTTATCAGATTATATAAGGATTCTGTTATGTTATTTATGACAGCAGGTATATCTACTGATGAATATATATACTCTTATTGACCAAGTTTAAAATTTTATGTTTATTCTAAGACACAGTATTCTTTAAATAATTTTTTATTTTTCGTTCAAGACGTTAAACCTGACTTACATCATACTGAGGATAATTCTGTGGATTTAATTCCACCACATTGACGTCTGGTAGTTTTAATACTTTCTTTATTGGTACTACAAAATAAAATAACATTCAATATTTAAATGTATATAGCTTATATAGGTTTTAAACAATATTGTATAAGTTTGTATATAATAATAAACAACATTTTTACTTGATAACGAACCTGTATGTGTTTCGAAACGTAATATGTAATAAACCTAGAAGTAGTATATGCAGAGGGGTCATGGGGTATGGTCTAGGTTAAAATAAAAAGAAAGAAACAACTATATTTTACAAGGATAATAACTTAGGTTCACAAGTCTGTCGTGACAGGGATCCTTTCTACCAGCTGGTCAGACCTCTTGGCATTGATCTTTCCCGGATTATCTGTACCCATTTACAGCTGGGTGGACTGGAATTGTGAGTGAAGATGACTTATTCAAGGTTATCAAACTTTCACACAATGATTGAGATTAGCACTCACGTCCGACATTTTTAATGTATCCAAGCAAATGATCGTTTAGAACCATCGCTCTAACCCTTGTGCTACATAACCCCACAAAATAAACTTGGTTGGTTGTCAGATATTTTTCAGGAGGGCAGTGAAAACTGGTACAGTGTTACAAAATTCAACAACACAATACCTTTTGTTTTGACCGTAAAATCGTCGAGGAATTCTTCGGTTTGTTTGTTAAATAAAACCACTTTTCGTCCGTCTGTCAACATTTCTTTCATCTCAAGCAAATAAAACCCTGAACCGTTCGTCAAACTCTGAAATAAAGGTAGGTTGCCAGGCAAAGTTACATATGCCTAAAATGGAAGTTTAAATTAGGATGGTAAATATCACCTGCATCATTTCTTTAACTACCATGGCTTCAACAGTGTTCTACAGGTATAAGTCCCAACATCTAAGCTATCCAATTTAGGAAAACTGCTAGGATGTCCTAGAGATCTTATCTTCTAACATTGTTTCCAAAAATAGGTTTAAGAAGATAAGACTCTAGGACAACCTAGAAACAGTTATAGATGTTAAGACCCTAGGACACCCTAGAAACAGTGTTAGAAGATAAGACTCTAGGATATCCTAGAAACAGTGTTAGAAGCTAAGACCCTAAGATATCCTAGAAACAGTGTTAGAGGTTAATACTCTAGGATATCCTAGAAACAGTGTTAGAAGATAAGACCCTAGGATATCCTAGAAACAGTGTTAGAAGATAAGACTCTAGGATATCCTAGAAACAGTGTTAGAAGATAAGACCTAGGATATCCTAGAAACAGTGTTAGAAGATAAGACCCTAGGATATCCTAGAAACAGTGTTAGAAGATAAGACCCTAGGATATCCTAGAAACAGTGTTAGAAGATAAGACCTAGGATATCCTAGAAACAGTGTTAGAAGATAAGACCCTAGGATATCCTAGAAACAGTGTTAGAAGATAAGACTCTAGGATATCCTAGAAACAGTGTTAGAAGATAAGACTCTAGGATATCCTAGAAACAGTGTTAGAAGATAAGACCCTAGGATATCCTAGAAACAGTGTTAGAAGATAAGACCCTAGGATATCCTAGAAACAGTGTTAGAAGATAAGACCCTAGGATATCCTAGAAACAGTGTTAGAAGATAAGACCCTAGGATATCCTAGAAACAGTGTTAGAAGATAAGACCCTAGGACATCCTAGAAACAGTGTTAGAAGATAAGACCCTAGGATATCCTAGAAACAGTGTTAGAAGATAAGACCCTAGGATATCCTAGAAACAGTGTTAGAAGATAAGACCCTAGGATATCCTAGAAACAGTGTTAGAAGATAAGACCTAGGATATCCTAGAAACAGTGTATAGAAGATTAAGACCCTAGGATACCTAGAAACAGTGTTAGAAGATAAGACCTAGATATCCTAGA
The DNA here is from genome assembly GCA_030562195.1 of Nipponacmea schrenckii. NCBI lineage: Eukaryota > Metazoa > Mollusca > Gastropoda > Lottiidae > Nipponacmea > Nipponacmea schrenckii. The sequence continues at coordinate 21,824,751 of CM060201.1, forward strand.
AACAGTGTTAGAAGATAAGACCCTAGAATATCCTAGAAACAGTGTTAGAAGATAAGACTCTAGGACATCCTAGAAACTGTGTTAGAAGATAAGACTCTAGAATATCCTAGAAACAGTGTTAGAAGTAAGACCCTAGGATATCCTAGAAACAGTGTTAGAGTAGTCTAACTACAGTTAGGATATAACCTAGAACAGAAACATGTTAGAAGATAAGACTCTAGGAATCCTAGAAACAGTGTTAGAAGTTAATACTCTAGACATCTAGAAACAGTGTTAGAGATAAACTCTAGATATCCTAGAAACAGTGTTAGAAGATAAGACTCTAGCAATCCTAAAACATGTTAGAAGATAAGACCCTAGGATATCCTAGAAACAGTGTTAGAAGTAAGACTCTAGAATATCCTAGAAACAGTGTTAGAAGATAAGACCTAGGATATCCTAGAAACAGTGTTAGAAGATAAGACCCTAGAATATCCTAGAAACAGTGTTAGAAGATAAGACCTAGAATATCCTAGAAACAGTGTTAGAAGATAAGACCCTAGGATATCCTAGAAACAGTGTTAGAAGATAAGACCCTAGGATATCCTAGAAACAGTGTTAGAAGTTAAGACCCTAGAATATCCTAGAAACAGTGTTAGAAGTTAAGACCCTAGGATATCCTAGAAACAGTGTTAGAAGATAAGACCCTAGGATATCCTAGAAACAGTGTTAGAAGATAAGACTCTAGAATATCCTAGAAACAGTGTAAGTAGATAAGTGTTAGAAGTTAAGACCCTAGGATTACCTACAAACAGTGTTAGAGTTAAGACTCTAGGATATCCTAGAAACAGTGTTAGAAGATAAGACCCTAGGACATCCTAGAAACTGTGTTAGAAGATAAGACTCTAGGATATCCCAGAAATAGTGTTAGAAGATAAAACCATAGGACAATCTTATCCAACTGGCTAAACTACTCACCAAGTTTATAACGAAAGATAAACATAAATCGTTAATAGTGATATTACGCGGGATGGTAATAACATCAAATCTATCTTTTATCTTCGTTCTTATTTCTTTACGAGCCTACAATATCAATATACATCATTTATCTTTATACTCTTATACAACAGCTTCTAAGCTTCCTTCCTATAGCAGGGGTGTAAACATGATTTGTTATGAAACAATATCTGAATCAAGAAACAGGGAAAACCTAAGGTCAGTACTCAGTGACCCACAACCAAAATACATATTCTTATTCTGGCCCACATAAGTTAGGAACCCCTGACCTATAGTGTCTATTGTTACCCCCAGGGACCCCAGAGAAACATAGAAATAATCAAAATATTTTAAATATTTCTACCTCTAGTTTACAGTTCTCGACATCTTGCAGCCATTTTCTACCGTAAGTTACGTCGTACCTTTTCTCCATGATGACAATAGCTGAAATAATTAGAATTTGATTTTATTGTTTGCTTACTACATTCCTACAACTTACTCTTCTCTTCAACATTTGATGTAGAGTTCTGTATGTTGATGTTTATATTTATATAAGTAAATATATCCAGCATTTCCTGGTATAAAGGAGAAGTATGGCTTACTCTATGCTGTGGGCAATGAAGGGCTTGAGGATTTGGTTGAATAAAAATGATGAAGTATTGTCACATATTCCATTACATGAACCTCCCTGAAACAAAATGGATTCCAACCCACCATCTTTATGCCTGCCTGTTTCTTTTAACATATCTTTCTTCTGTTGTATTTGTGAGGCCTCAGTCGGTGATTCTGGAAGTCTGTTTATAACTTGATAACACTCTCTCATTAATTTCTTGATCCAGTCCTGGAATGCAGAATCAAAGGAGAGTTTTACACCTTTACAATCTCCATTTGAGGTCAGTTAAAGAGCTGGTTCTCTATATGACGTCATTTGCTTGGATTACGAGCAATTGTGGGTTCATGGATTACGTTTCAATCCGCACGTGAAAGGTCGATAACCTTGAATAAGTCATCTTCACTCATAATTCCAGTCCACCAAGCTGTAAATGGGTATGGATAATCCAGGAAAGATCACTGCCAAGATGTTTGGCCAAGGACCAGCTGGTAGAAAGGATCTTTAACTGTGAACCTAAGATGTTATCCTTGTAAAATATAGTTGTTTCTTTTTCTTTCTTTCTTTCTTAAGCTGTAATTGTAAAATCAATACCACGAGGTTTGGTCAAGGATTAGCTGTTAGATCTGGGACTTCCTTTTTTTGTAGGAAAACTAAAAATAAGAAAGAACTTACTATTCTATTAATTACGGCCTTCAGCTGTCGATATTTATAGGCACACATAAAGAAATAACAAAAATAACTACACACTGCCATTGGGTCAGCCTGAAATTAAAACAAATGGAGTTTTACATCCTACTCTACTACTCAAGCTTGCGTTAATAAAACCAGACAACACTATGATGTGTACAATGAGAAAAACATAACAAAACTTTGAATCTATCTCCTAGGAGACATAGTGTAGTACCGTATATTTCCGTGTATAATGCGCAGGTTTTTGCCATAAAATGGGCCCAACGTAGAGGGGGTGCGCACTATATACGGTTAAATAAATTTGGAGTATTTTTTCCCAACGAAAATGCCGCAAGTCGATGTTAAGGATCCGCCATTTTGTCTTCCTTCATCGACATTCGCGCTAAAATTGATTTGTGTAAAAGATTGAATTATGATTTTAATAACAAACAAGCCATATCTACTGTAGAATACCTTATTAGGTAAAATATACTCACTTCTACCAAGTCTTCAGAATCAAACGGTGTTTGAATATAAAACATTCTCTCAGCTGTTCGTAGAATCAGGTTGATTGTCCATCTGGAAACCAGAAGAACTGATTCGTTAAATTAGTAAAAAACACATTTTTTTTACTTTGATTAATTTAAAATGAATTGAAATAAATGGAGTTTTACATCCTACTCTTCTGCACCAAATGGGCTGATATATTTAAAGAACTGTTTAACCCAGGAAAGTATAAGTTGAAACCCATACCTGTCGTTAAGTAATAGGTCCGCAGTAAATGTGCTCGGTACAAACGAATTAACAAGGGCACATAATACACGACTGTCCACCAAATCATCAACTGTCTGAAAAATATCAACCAATCATTAATCAAATATTTGAATTCTTGAAAAAAAATTTGAATAATCATCAAATTGAAAATAATCAGAAGCAGAAAGATGGCTGTAACGATTATTAAAATAACTAAACAAGAAAGTAAGCATGTACTAGTTGCTAATTCGATATTTGATTGAATTACTTCCCTTTAATGTGCCAAGGGAGATAATTTCATAACAATTAAACTACTCACATAACAGTGGATTGATCTGCCTTCTTTTGTTTTCTAAAAAGAAACAATTGATGAAATATTAAGTGACAAATCTGATTGTAAAAACATCAATGCAAGCTGTACAAGACTGGTAAATATAATATTTAAACAGCATCCCTGTTTCACCCTTAAACTCATCTCTAACCATCTGTAGATTAAGGGCATATACACTATCAATATCAGACATGATTATAACAACAAGCTGTACATGACTGGTAAATAAGACAACGAAACAGCATCCCTGTTTTACCCTAAAGCTCACCTTTAACTGTGTATTGACCATCTCTAAAATACAATTCTCTGGGGTGGGATATTTCCCAAAATCTCGTCTTTTTTTCTTGAAATTCTTCATAAAATCAGCTCGAGGAAATTGGACCCAATCTTCATCTTTTTCTGGCTGGATTATATTCAAAAATTAAGTCAGGGCTAGGAGAATACCTCGGTTTGGAATTAATTGTGGAGGGGAGGGGGGTTGTGCACTCCAGGTAGAAAAAGCAGTATCTCGACCCATACAAAGATTGAACTCTAGACCTTCATCCAGTCAAAAGCAGAAATGTAAAGTTTCAAACAGACAAGGGAAAGAATCACCATTGCTGACTGAGATTGCAGCTTACAACCACCATGTACTTGAGCTACTTTGAAGGATTTCTTTCCAAGGTATTACACTATTCATGAAAGATAAACTAAAGATGAACTAACCTCTACAGACGTATCTTCCACCATTGATGACGAACCAAAACCAGTTAATAAAGATTGTTTAGATTTACTCTTTTTCTTCTTCTGGGGTGGGGGGTCTGGGGTCCACTGGAAAAAACAAAAAACTTAAACTTCACAGAAGTGAAATTGTTTCATGGTTATTCAATGTTTTTTTATCTAGCACTTTTGGGCTAAAGCTGTTGAAGAGGCAGCAGAGACTATGGAAGGCCAAACAGCCCAATATTAAGATGTCTTAACCCTTAATCTGTAATTCTTAATGTAATATTGGGCTTTTCAGTCTTCCATAAGAAAAAAACCTTTATCAGTTCTCAATCAGGAGAATCTTTAAGTGGAGAGCTAAAAAAAAACTTAGGACTAAGGTGAACCAAAAAAATAAAGAGATATGAAGATGTAAACTTACTTTAAAAGGAACCTGAGTAAGTATATCAATATCATCGTGTTGTAGAAACTCAACTCTCTCCCACACGAACCAAATATCATGGCTGATTAACCTCCAGAGTAAATCAAATACCTAAATATAAATTTATATTGGAGTTTTACATCCTCCTGTTATCAATCAAATTTCAGAGATATCATTGAGGCATAAATTACTAGTATCAATTTGATTTTTACAATTTATTTTGGAGTTTTACATCCTACTGTTATCAATCAAATTTCAGAGATATCATAAGGCAAAAATTACTAGAATATTATCATCTATAAATATATAAGATACTAACATGCTCTGTATTTCTCATAGCAAATAACCTAGAATCAACATGGACATCTTCTGGAATGACTTTACACGCTTTCAGTTCATCTACAATCCAATCAACTCGTGTGATCTTCTGCTGGCCTGTTAGTCTGAAATAATATCGTGTTTAAGATGAAAGATTTAGGAGAGAAAGTTTTCATATTGTTAGAAAAATCCTTTCAGGCTTCCTGCTAGATTAAACATCAACTGTATTCACATAAATGTAGTGAATTGTATCAGTGTCAATTAAGTACAATGGGTTTAATACCTGTATTTTATTTATTATATCATTTATAAATACAATTGGACACAAGTTTTTGGCTAACAATTACTTTATCAAATAACTTGTGACGTTTCAAAAAAAAAACCTGAAGATCTAAATTTGAACTCACCCATCAAAACTTTCAAGTCTTTTCAAATCGCGTCCTGTAAAACTTTCTAAGAAATATTTCATGTTAGTCCCTGTCAATAAGTCCATCAAGACGTTATTTAACAGATGATTGTAGGGATTGATACGAAGGTTCACCCAGGCTGTAAAACCCCGAATTCTTGTTCTCATCGACATTATGGAGGTTTGTGGTTAATCTGGCACCAACACAAAACTAAAATTAAATAAGAGATAGATAACTAGTACAGTGTATGAGCCATGCGATAATCTATATATTGACCATTGTGTTGTGTCTGCTTACCAAAAACAGATCTTCCTCAGTGATAATCAACAGTATTGTGGGAACAGGTGCTCGATATGAAGCCAGGAAACGAAAAACGAAGACATCTGTAATGTAATATTTGCCTTAATTGTAAGAGAAAAAGATTAGGGGAATCTGAAGAACAAAGATTTTTGCCAAGAAGACACGAATTAAAATTAAAAAAGGTTCCAATTCCATGGCAAGAGTTGTTTTTACCTTAATTATTCACATTTTCTAGGAGAAAATCAGAGTCTTTAACGTTAAACAGATTTTGACAGATCAAAGGCAGCCATTTGTAAACAAACTCTGTTCCTATGAAGAGTTGGTTAAAAGGGAGGTAATCAGTTTACGATTCAGACAACACTTAAATTCTAAATTTTAATGCACTTTTACAATAATTTGAGGGACCAACTCTACAGCAATTTTTTTAGGATGTGATAACAAATGTCCATTGTGACAGGGATTCTTTCTACCAGCTGGCCCGTGGCCCCTTGGCTAAACCTCTTGGTTAATCTTTCCCAGATTATCAATACCAAATTACAGCTGGGTGAACTGGAATTATGAGTGATCAGACTTTCACACTTCTGTCAAGATTAGAACTGACGCCGCCCGGCATTAAAAATATTGTTCATAAATTCGTAAAGATGATTAGACTGTTCCAGTTGGTAAAGCTGGTAAACCTAGACTATAGATTGACAACAGATAAAATACAATATTTATAATTCTAACTTTATTAACAATGAAAAACAACTGAATTATCAAATACAAAATAATCAATTATCAAAACATTAAAACTCATTCTAACATTATAGTATATACACTTCATTCTAAAACTTTGTACAAGCTATGTGATATGAGACTGTATTGAATAGGACTATTTATACATCATTTAATACCTAACAGTGGGATATAAAAGACTATTTCATTAGTCCAATAAGATACAGAGCAGTAGGATGTAAAACTCTATTTCATTTCATTAGTCTAATAGAATACAGAACAGTGGATATAAAACTCTATTTCATTTCATTAGTCCAATAAGATACAGAACAGTAGGATATAAAACTCTATTTCATTTCATTAGTCCAATAAGATACAGAATAGTAGAATATAAAACTCTATTTCATTTCATTAGTCTAATAAGATACAGAACAGTAGGATATAAAACTACATTTCATTTCATTAGTCCAGTAAGATACAGAACAATAGATATAAAACTCTATTTCATTTCATTAGTCCAATAAGATGACAGAACAGTAGGATATAAAACTCTATTTCATTTCATTAGTCCAATAAGATACAGAACAGTAGAATATAAAATCTATTTCATTTCATTAGTTAATAAGATACAGAACAGTTGGATATAAAACTCTATTTCATTTCATTATCCAATAAGATACAGAACAGTAGGATATAAAACTCTATTTCATTTCATTAGTCCAATAAGATACAGAACAGTAGGATATAAAACTCTATTTCATTTCATTAGTCCAATAAGATACAGAACAGTAGGATATAAAACTCTATTTCATTTCATTATCCAATAAGATACAGAACAGTAAGATATAAAACTCTATTTCATTTCATTAGTCCAATAAGATACAGAACAGTAGGATATAAAACTCTATTTCATTTCATTAGTCCAATAAGATACAGAACAGTAGGATATTAAACTCTATTTCAATAAGATACAGAACAGTAGGATATAAAACTCCATTTCATTTCATTAGTCCAATAAGATACAGAACAGTAGGATATAAAACTCTATTTCATTTCATTAGTCCAATAAGATACAGAACAGTAGGATATAAAACTACATTTCATTAGTCCATAATGCAGGTGCTCAAAACAGTTTTAATGCCATTATGTTTTGAATAATTAATTAATAAGATTATGCAAATTTTATTGATGTAGAATAATTATTGTTTAAATAGAGAAAGTTATAGAAGAAAGATGGAGTTTATAGAAATAAACATTTTATATATTGCGAATTTTAGGATTTGCTAATTGTTTGGTTTATTTGCTCCTTCATACACATCTATTGAGTAAATAATTTGGATATAGTGAACCATGTTCCAATCTCTGCAATTATTCGGGAGTCTTATTTTAGTAACAATACTTCACAATACCAAAAACGTAAATGTGGTGACAAATCTGCCCATTTTTTTTCAACTTAATACAAAAAAACAAATAAATAATAACAAACAAACTTCAAAATATAAACATGAAAAACAAACTCTCTTCAACTTTAGTATTTTTTCTAAAATCATAAATTATATACTCAAACATTTGAACATTTCAAAATCTCAGCAAAAAATTTAAATCAATAACCTATAATCAGTGCATTGTTTGACCTTTGACCTTCTCAGGAAGGTACTAATGAATTAAGGATCCCATATACCATCATAAATTTCTAATGCTCTTTTTGGATTTACAGGAATTTAAAAATACCAAAAATTGAAACAGTACCAACAGAATAGGAATTGTCTTGTACATGATAAAGCCAGAAAACCTCTTTACCATTCCATTTATGTTTGAATTCCCAAATAATTTGAGTTTTAAATGGCCAATGCACATAATAAATGCTCAAAACTTTTTTACCGTCCCTTTAACATGAAAATCGTCAACCGAATTTAGTATAACAAGGAACATCCCGTAGAATATTAGTGGAATCAAGACTAGATTGAGAGACTATTTCATCACTATCATCCAGTCCTGAATCATTCAATACTATTTCTTCTTCATTGAAGGCAATTTTAGACACTAGGAAATCTGGACTACCTTCTTTATCAAAGTCATTATCCAGTCCAAAATTCAGTTTCTCGGATGTCAATGCATCTACTGAATCTATACGGTGAATATATTGGACTGTAACGTTCGGATGCGTTGCCTCGTTCTTCAACAGATCGTGTTCAGAATTGTCTGCTGCTGAAATATCGCTGACGATACCTTCGTCATGAAAATTATGCAGAACATTAGAACTGAATCCAGATTTCGAATTCGAACTGTAATCAGAATTAGAGAATCCATTTTGAAATTGGAAACTAGGACTGAAATCACTTTCTTTAGCATTGTCCGAATAAGATCCGTTTGAATCAAGTGATTCATTTTTAGAATCGTCCATTGTCTTGGCGAAATCGTCTGCTTCAAAATCGCTAACCATTTCTTTGAGAATTAAATTTCCATCTTTCATTACAAAAAACATATCTTCCCCATCATCCACTTCGATTTTAATAGTTTCTAATTTTGAAGTCACATTATTCGCGTTCACGTCTGACTTGCTATCAGTTTCAAAACTATCCGAGGCATTTTTATTCGAATTTTCGGCTTCTAAATTGTCAGAGATTTGTTCTACAAGTTTATTTAAAATCTCACTAATCTCCGTTTGCACGAGATGGGCTTCGTATCTCGATACAACAATTGACACCATTTCATTTAAAATCTTATGCACTTCTACGTTTGATAGATCGTTGACAATCTGTTGCACAATTTGGTCCAAAGATTGTTGGACATCGTGATTGATAAGTTCATCGGAAAGTTCACACACAATTTTATTCGAAACTTCACTGACATCCTTATTTTTATCTAACGTTTCAGAAGAATCCATCACTTTGTTGACAACTTCATTACAAATATTTTGAATATCTATCTTGTCCAAAGTTATATTAGATTTTTCGCGACACGAAATAGTTTTAAGCATACTGTTAAGAAGTTTCTTAATTTCGTTACGTCTGTCAAACACACTTTTTAATTTTTTCCAAGATTTTACAGCAAGGACTCTAGTTTTGCTGGTCTCATTTTCAAAACTATTCGAGGCATTTTTAACGACTTCATCACCCACATTTTTCACATCAGAATGAATTTCTTTATCAAAAGAGCTGCCAATTTTAGATGTACTGGTATATTGGGAGGCCACATTGTGAAGCATGTCGTCCAAAAGTTCACATATGTCGTCTTCCAGTTCTTGATCTGCTGTAGTTTGTTTCGCAATAGTTTTACGCTCGACAAAATCGCAGAAATGTGACTTTTGTTTGAAAATGACTACATTTAATCTAGAAGGGGATTTGACGCCATTTAATTTTGTGATTGGTAAAACTAAATGTTTCTTTGTCATGACTGGATCGCTAGAAATAGAGGTTGGAATATTATCAAATGAAGGTAACAGACTGCGCTTGGCGGCAACCGTTGTTGGGAATTTTTGTGGCATCAATTTCTTCTTCAGACTATTGGTCAGTTTTGAAATGAGATCGTTCTTCGCCATAATGTTCTTCAAGGAAGACTGCTTAGTATCTGCGACATTATCATCAAGTTGTTGGCAGCCATTTTGTTTTTGAGCGGTAATAGGCGAGGCTTCGATAAATAAATCCATAAAATGACGTCTGGTTTCAGGTGTTTTTGATTTTGGTGTTGATGAGAAATCAAAAACGTAGTCAGAATCATCCAGTATCTTTTCTGATTTGACCACTGCTTCTATGACTGGAACTAAAACTGGAGGTCCTTCTGCTAAATTAGGACTGGATAGTTCCGGACTATTAACTAAATCCATACGCTCAAGAATTGGAGGTGAAAAATCTTCCAGTAGGGAAATATTATGGCTGCAATTTATATCTGTTGAAATTGTAAGAGGGGTGAAGATATCGTCGGTTGTTCGTGTTGATGGTGGATCTTCAAGGATCATATTTTCTTGGAGGAAAATCTTGGAAGTGTTTTCCACGGGGGAAGATGGTCGTGGCTCGCCTGACAAATGGTAACAACCAAACAAATCAAGCTCATAAAAAAATCGCTCTTTTTCAGGAAGTTCTTCAACAATTAGTTTCTCATTTGGTAGCCATATTGTTTTTGTGCGGGGAAGTGTGGGTATGTATGACGGCTCTGGCCTCTTTTTGACTTTTTTACTCTTTCTCTTTTCTTCAAAAAGGGTTGAAACTTTTAATCCATGTAATAACAACATTGGCTTACGATAAACATTGACGACAGGTTTCGTTGATGCCTGAGATTTGGTATTATTATGGGATGGATTTTTCGAAAATGACTTCTGGTTACCTGTGTTTAAAAGTTTGCCAACACTAGTGCCTCGTTTCGGACGCAAAACTTTCTGACTCATGTTCCGAGTGTTGAATATCTTACACGGGTACTGACAATGTCTGGAGAGAAGTTGGGACGTTCGGAAAGTTTTATCGCAAATACGACACTTAAATTCATCCTCGTACGAATACCTCCTTCGCATTTTCTTCGCTTTCTTGGGTGGAACTTCAGGAAATTCCCTCGGTTTGTCAGGAATTTTCGGTTTTTCTTTTGTAAGTGTTGAAGAAGGGAGACCATTCGACAGATCAGAATTATATTGGCTTAGATCAGGCTGAGGAAATTGAGCAAGATGGCTGCTGATTGGTAAATCAACGCTGAGATCTATGTCACTGTATCTGGATTTCAAACTTTCTGTTGTATCAATGGGTTGTTCCCCTTGACTAGAACTCTGTTGTTGTTTGCCGTATTGGCCATCATTGTTGTATGATGAGCTGTTACTCCCTTCGGATTGACTTAGCCTACCCAGAATCCTTATAGTACCGTTCTCGAACGAGGGGTAATCATTACGAGGAGATCGTGGAGGCTCTGGAGGGTTGTTGGAACCAAATTCCTCCTCAGGTTTGCATTGAACTCGCCTTTTTTTCAAATTTTCTTCTTCATCCTCCTCTGCTTTCCTTTTTTCTGGATAAATCAGATTTCCCATGGTGGCCTCTGCGGCTTGGGTTAATATATTCATCCCAGCAAACTGATCGTCATCATAGTAAAATAGCTCTTTATTGCCCGACTTCAGTTCCATAGGATCTTTCACCAATTGCCCAGTTTCCGTGATATAGTAAGTTATCTCCCCTTCTTGTGAATCTTCGTCAATTTCCTCAATGGCATCTATCACGTCTGCTTCTATTTCATCTTGTACTGCTCCACAAGGTTCAGGTTCAGGCTCCTGACCTTGAACTCCCTGCTGAATTTGAATATGAGGAGGCAGAATGTGTTCTGTTTGAGTTATCTGCCCCTTTTCATCAACTTGCTGCACGACGACCACTTGATTGACAGCTGATGCTTCCTCCCCGGCAACCAGATACCCGCCTTCTGATAACTTAGATAAAATGTCACTCAAAGGGATGTCGTCATTTTGGGAATGAACTTCAAAAGTTCGGACTCCCGTACTGGGGTCTGCAGATTGTTCGACGATTTCACCTAGGACTGGCTGTCTTGTTATAATCGGCATTTTGGGTTTGGAAGGAACTGGATCTTCCATTACATGTTGTTTTCGAGAGGAATTGGGAAAATAGTTTGTGGGTGGATCAATAAATGTTGTTCCACCTGAGCCAGGAATCAAAATGGCACCATATTCATTTGTTGGTTCCCGTTTACTGCAAGGATATTTAACGTGTTCTTTCATATCCTCAAGAGACTGAAACGGACGTTTACAGATAAAACAACTGTATTCGCCTTTTTGTTCAATTTTATCAAACACTTCATTTTCATTTTCGACAGTCTCATGTTTAACAATGACCAATTGTTCGCCAGTAACAGTTTCTAGAATTTCCGTCGTGGTGCCAAGATTCTGTCTAGAAATATCATCCTCACGTTGTTTTGATTCACAGTATTGCTGTAGTGCCGAGACATCTTGTTCAACTCTCTTCTCATGATTTCCTACACCACCAGTTTTACAACTCTTACTATGACGCCATCTTGTAATGGGATCTTCAAATGATTGCATGCAATGGCGACACCAGAAGAGTTTAGCAGACGGAATACTCAGTCTGTGACAGGGATGGTTGGAAATCTTCTCATCCATTATTCTGAAAAATTAAGAAAGAATTTATTATCACCTTTGCAATTTTAGCATCAAGATTTTGCCTGAAAAAAACAACAACAAGACAATGAGTGATGAATTTTTATTTTTAATCTAAATTCAAAGATTCAAAGGTCATCTTAATGATTTTTAAAAACTCTTTTATACATTTATTGGTACCAGTTTGTTCAATCTGCATAGGTCTACCTGTGGATAGGGCCATATACACCAAATCATGAAAATCAACATAATTTGTTAGCTCTCTTCATTAATTGTATAAACTTTAATTCATTTCAAAACAGGACTCAATGAATGAAAGATGCTTTGATTTGCTAGCTAACATTTTAGCCAATTTTGGCAACAACAACTTGCACAAGGCACAACAACCTTCTGTTGAATGATTAATAAAGAGTTCAGTAACCCACCAGTTCCGGTTGAACTGATTATTCTACATATTGACTGACATCCTGTCGACATCAATTAAAATCACTGATGGGTGATCACCATTAATCAGCTTAATTACGGTTAATTAAATGTCAAAACTTTGTTTACATTCTCCTCTAGATTTGTCCTTCCAGTTACCTCCCCTTTATATGGGCGCTGTACTCTCAGTTAACTTTATCATTTCAACGCATTTTGGCATCAAAATGGAGCCAATTTTATTGCCATTACAGTCTTTAGATCAAAATACAAAAACTTGCCTGCAATCTTTGTATTTCTACAGTCGATTCTTTCCTAATTCATCAGAATTTGTCAGCATCCAGCTAAAAGTCAATAATGTGTAGAAGATAGAGGGCGCGACTGTCTTTGTATAATTCTAAACTAAGGGAAGTTACTCCTGTTTTACTCCACGGAGTTAATTGTTGTCTGAAGGTACCATAGAAATAATACAGTTTAACTAAAAAATACTTATTGACTGTGTGCTACAAACTGCACGCTACAGACCCCTCGGTATTTTGGAATCATAAAAGAGCATGCTATAGCCGTTTTTCTTCCGAAATTTCCCTCATTGCACACTACATGACGCTGCCTGTCTTCATCGGCCTATTAGGTACAGAAAAGTAGGACGTAAAACTCCATTCATTTTATTTCAATTTCAATAGTTTAAAAAAAATAAAACAACAAGTAATCTATATTGATTACATGACGACAATTCAATGAATTTAGTTTAAAGACTTATCGATTAAACATTCAATATTACCGTGTTCTAACATTATCTATGATAGATCTTTCTAGAATTACCAAGCTATGAAAGCCTATTCCCACAGGGAGGGGGTGGCGTGGGGGAGAACATTCGATATTACCTTGTTCTAACATTATCTATGATAGATCTTTCTAGAATTACCAAGCTATGAAAGCCTATTCCCGTAGGGAGGGGGTGGCGTGGGGGAGAACATTCAATATTACCTTGTTCTAACATTATCTATGATAGATCTTTCTAGAATTACCAAGCTATGAAAGCCTATTCCCGTAGGGAGGGGGTGGCGTGGGGGAGAACATTCAATATTAACTTGTTCTAACATTATCTATGATAGATCTTTCTAGAATTACCAAGCTATGAAAGCCTATTCCCGTAGGGAGGGGGTGGCGTGGGGGAGAACATTCAATATTAACTTGTTCTAACATTATCTGTGAAAAATTCTCTTGAATTACCAAGCTATGAAAGCCTATTCCCGCAGGGAGGGGGTGGCGTGGGGGAGAACATTCAATATTACCTTGTTCTAACATTATCTATGATAGATCTTTCTAGAATTACCAAGCTATGAAAGCCTATTCCCGTAGGGAGGGGGTGGCGTGGGGGAGAACATTCAATATTACCTTGTTCTAACATTATCTATGATAGATCTTTCTAGAATTACCAAGCTATGAAAGCCTATTCCCGTAGGGAGGGGGTGGCGTGGGGGAGAACATTCAATATTAACTTGTTCTAACATTATCTATGATAGATCTTTCTAGAATTACCAAGCTATGAAAGCCTATTCCCGCAGGGAGGGGGTGGCGTGGGGGAGAACATTCAATATTACCTTGTTCTAACATTATCTATGATAGATCTTTCTAGAATTACCAAGCTATGAAAGCCTATTCCCGCAGGGAGGGGGTGGCGTGGGGGAGAACATTCAATATTACCTTGTTCTAACATTATCTATGATAGATCTTTCTAGAATTACCAAGCTATGAAAGCCTATTCCCGTAGGGAGGGGGTGGCGTGGGGGAGAACATTCAATATTACCTTGTTCTAACATTATCTATGATAGATCTTTCTAGAATTACCAAGCTATGAAAGCCTATTCCCGTAGGGAGGGGGTGGCGTGGGGGAGAACATTCAATATTACCTTGTTCTAACATTATCTATGATAGATCTTTCTAGAATTACCAAGCTATGAAAGCCTATTCCCGCAGGGAGGGGGTGGCGTGGGGGAGAACATTCAATATTACCTTGTTCTAACATTATCTATGATAGATCTTTCTAGAATTACCAAGCTATGAAAGCCTATTCCCGCAGGGAGGGGGTGGCGTGGGGGAGAACATTCAATATTACCTTGTTCTAACATTATCTATGATAGATCTTTCTAGAATTTCCAAGCTATGAAAGCCTATTCCCGTAGGGAGGGGGTGGCGTGGGGGAGAACATTCAATATTACCTTGTTCTAACATTATCTATGATAGATCTTTCTAGAATTACCAAGCTATGAAAGCCTATTCCCGCAGGGAGGGGGTGGCGTGGGGGAGAACATTCAATATTACCTTGTTCTCACATTATCTATGATAGATCTTTCTAGAATTACCAAGCTATGAAAGCCTTTTCCCGCAGGGAGGGGGTGGCGTGGGGGAGAACATTCGATATTACCTTGTTCTAACATTATCTATGATATATCTTTCTAGAAATACCAAGCTATGAAAGCCTATTCCCGTAGGGAGGGGGTGGCGTGGGGGAGAACATTCAATATTACCTTGTTCTAACATTATCTATGATAGATCTTTCTAGAATTACCAAGCTATGAAAGCCTATTCCCGTAGGGAGGGGGTGGCGTGGGGGAGAACATTCAATATTACCGTGTTCTAACATTATCTATGATAGATCATTCTAGAATTACCAAGCTATGAAAGCCTATTCCCGCAGGAAGGGGGTGGCGTGGGGGAGAACATTCAATATTACCTCGTTCTAACAATATCTATGATAGATCATTCTAGAATTACCAAGCTATGAAAGCCTATTCCCACAGGGAGGGGGTGGCGTGGGGGAGAACATTCAATATTACCTCGTTCTAACAATATCTATGATAGATCATTCTAGAATTACCAAGCTATGAAAGCCTATTCCCGTAGGGAGGGGGTGGCGTGGGGGGAGAACATCCAATATTAACTTGTTCTAACATTATCTATGAAAAGATTTTTCTAGAATTACCAAGCTATGAAAACCTATTCCCGTAGGGAGGGGGTGGCGTGGGGGGAGAACATTCAATATTACCTTGTTCTAACATTATCTATGATAGATCTTTCTAGAATTACCAAGCTATGAAAGCCTATTCCCGTAGGGAGGGGGTGGCGTGGGGGAGAACATTCAATATTACCGTGTTCTAACATTATCTATGATAGATCTTTCTAGAATTACCAAGCTATGAAAGCCTATTCCCGTAGGGAGGGGGTGGCGTGGGGGAGAACATTCAATATTACCTTGTTCTAACATTATCTATGATAGATCTTTCTAGAATTACCAAGCTATGAAAGCCTATTCCCGCAGGGAGGGGGTGGCGTGGGAGAGAACATTCAATATTACCGTGTTCTAACATTATCTGTGAAAGATTCTCTTGAATTCCGGAGGAGTGGGAAGCGGAGGAAGGGAAGGTGGAAGGGGAGAGGGGGGTGGGTTGGGTAAGGGGTGTCTCATTGGTTCAACATTCTCTATTAGCTAATTCGCTCTCTAAGCTATATTTGGACAACGTATTTCTAAAACAAGCTATCCTGACGAGGATGTTGAATCCGAAACACATATTGGAAGCATGGAACGAAATGATCAAAATTACAAAAGTTAATAGATTATAGATCATACTAAAGCCAGGTTTCTGAAAGGTACGAATAAAACGTTCACCCTCTGCTCTTTACCCCTTGATAAAGGCATGTCGAAAAATATCTATATAAAGTCATTGACTCGGATTGCAAATGCAGAAACGTTTTACGAATATAAATTTTATATTATATAGCTTAGATATGCTAAACTACGATCAAAGGAACAAGAAATTAAACGTTAAATAATAAACGACAGTTTTTCAAAAAGTCTCATACCGTTTGGTATTTAAAATCGCATCAATGTCACCTTAACGGTACCGACATTAAACATGTTTATTATCAGTGCACAAAAGTCAATAGTAATTGAATAGATACGCTATTTGAATACGGGACTATTATATATTTGTATGGGCCTTACTATAACAGTAGTCTAGACCTATAGCTCGTTAGATAGACCGTTTTTTATTGATTTCAAACGTTGAGCTTGTCAATCATCATTATATGGTATATACAAAATAATCTAGACAAGATTGCTCATTCTTCCGACACACGTAATATCCCTCTGTTCAACGACTTGACATGCCCGATCCCACGAAAACGTAGGTAAGAGAATCGAAAAAGTCCTTGATTGTCAAATAGAGAGCTAAAACTCGAAAACCAATTAGTTGCTACAACTGCGTTAAATTAAATTAAAAGGAGTTTTACGTTCTACTTTTCTATGTAAACTTTGCTAACGAAGATTGAACACACCATGCCGTGTGCAACTTGGTAAATTCTGCCAGGGCAGTGACATTGGCTTACTTCAGTTTACTGTAACGCTATATAACAAAAATGTACTACACGATTGCGTGTGAAGCGTAAACAATAGAGAAAGAAAAAGATACAAGAAAGAACAATAAAGTCGATTGCCAGGCTGATATAAGTTGTCCCGTCCTATAGCCGTCTAGAGTGTATAGAATCTTTATAAAACGGCTACTATATTTATCACCGTACGATATTGATTGCTTGTGACAGGTTCAGACCAATTGTTCGGTTGCTAGGTAGTTTCTCAAACCGGTTTCAGTTGCTATCTTTTACCTGTCACACAAACTTCGTGTAATTTTCACAGGAACGACTCAAAATTCAATATTTATCATTAATTTTTAATAAAAGGAAGAAATAAATCACAATTTTTAATAAAATCTGACAATTTTGAAATTAAAAGTCAAATTTCACATGTATACCAAAACTGGTTAAAGAAAAACTGAAACCGGTTTGTAATTCGACTCATGTAATTGTTATGGAGTTGTTTATAAAGAAAATGGTTGAAATAGTCAAGACTTTGAAACAGTGGAATAATAACAATAATAATAATCATGTTATTGATTCGCGTGGTTAAAAATATAGAGCGAATGCAGTTTATATCGCAGAATCACCGAGTGTGACCTAACACTAGACGTTACTGGCAAATAGGAATACAGCTTTGGTCTCAATCGGAAAGTGGTCTTAAGTGAGACTTTCAAATAAAAAACTGGTAAGTCATTATGGAGCTTTATACTATACAGCGATGTGGTCTCAATCATATACTGGTTTCAAGTGATACTGTCAAATACTGGATAGAGTTGTGGTCTCGATCGTATACTGGTCTCAAGTGATACTGTCAAATACTGGATAGAGTTGTGATCTCAGTCTTACACTGGTCTCACTTGATACTGTCAAATACTGGATAGAATTGTGGTCTCAATTATACACTGGTCTGAAGTGATACTGTCAAATACTGGATAGAGTTGTGGTCTCAATTATATACTGGTCTCAAGTGATACTGTCAAATACTGGATAGAGTTGTGGTCTCAATTATATACTGGTCTCAAGTGATACTGTCAAATACTGATAGAGTTGTGGTCTCAATTATATACTGGTCTCAAGTGATACTGGATAGAATTGTGGTCTCAATTATATACTGGTCTCAAGTGACACTGTCAAATACTGGATAGAGTTGTGGTCTCAATCTTACACTGGTCTAAAGTGATACTGTCAAACACTGGATAAAGTTGTAGTCTCAATCGTATACTGGTCTCAAGTGATACTGTCAAATACTGGATAGAGTTGTGGTCTCAATCGTATACTGGTCTCAAGTGATACTGTCAAATACTGGATAGAGTTGTGGTCTCAATTATATACTGGTCTCAAGTGATACTGTCAAATACTGGATAGAGTTGTGGTCTCAATTATATACTGGTCTCAAGTGATACTGTCAAATACTGGATAGAGTTGTGGTCTCAATCTTATACTGGTCTCAAGTGATACTGTCAAATACTGGATAGAGTTGTGGTCTCAATTATATACTGGTCTCAAGTGATACTGTCAAATACTGGATAGAGTTGTGGTCTCATCTATACTGGTCTCAAGTGATACTGTCAAATACTGGATAGAGTTGTGGTCTCAATTATATACTGGTCTCAAGTGATACTGTCAAATACTGGATAGAGTTGTGGTCTCAATCTTATACTGGTCTCAAGTGATACCGTCAAATATTTGATAGAGTTGTAGTCTCAATCGTATACTGGTCTCAAGTGATACTATCAAATACTGGATAAGAGTTGTAAGTCTCAATCGATCTATACTGGTCTCAAGTGATACTGTCAAATACTGGATAGGGTTGTGGTCTCAATTATAAATTGGTCTCAAGTGATACTGTTGAATAATGGAAAGAGTTGTAGTCTCAATCATATACTGGTCTCAAGTGATACTGTCAAATACTGGATAGAGTTGTAGTCTCAATCTTATACTGGTCTCACCTGATACTGTCAAGTACTGAATAGAGTTGTTGTCTGAATCTTATACTGGTCTCAAGTGATACTGTCAAGTACTGGATAGAGTTGTGGTCTCAATCATATACTGGTCTCAAGTGATACTGTCAAATACTGGATAGAGTTGTAGTCTCAATCATATACTGGTCTCAAGTGATACTGTCAAATACTGGATAGAGTTGTAGTCCCACTCATATACTGGTCTCAAGTGATACTGTCAAATACTGGATAGAGTTGTGGTCTCAATCTTACACTGGTCTCAAGTGATACTGTCAAATACTGGATAGAGTTGTGGTCTCAATCAAACATACTGGTCTCAAGTGATACTGCCAAATACTGGATAGAGTTGTGGTCTCAATCTTACACTGGTCTCAAGTGAAACTGTCAAATACTGGATAGGGTTGTGGTCTCAATTATAAATTGGTCTCAAGTGACACTGACAAATACTGGAAAGAGTTATAGTCTCAATCATATACTGTTCTCAAGTGATACTGTCAAGTACTGGATAGAGTTGTAGTCTCAATCCTATACTGGTCTCAAGTGATACTGTCAAATATTTGATAGAGTTGTAGTCTCAATCGTATACTGGTCTCAAGTGATACTCTCAAATATTTGATAGAGTTGTAGTCTCAATCGTATACTGGTCTCAAGTGATACTGTCAAATACTGGATAAAGTTGTTGTCTCAACCGCACACTGGTCTCAAGTGATACTGTCAAATACTGGATAGAATTGTGGTCCTAATCGTATACTGGTCTCAAGTGATACTGTCAAATACTGGAAAGAGTTGTAGTCTCAATCATCTACTGGTGTCAAGTGATACTGTCAAGTACTGTATAGAGTTGTAGTCTCGATCTTATACTGGTGTCAAGTGATACTGTCAAGTACTGGATAGAGTTTTAGTCTCAATCATATACTGGTCTCAAGTGATACTGTCAAATACTGGGTAGAGTTGTAGTCTCAATCATATACTGGTCTCAAGTGATACTGTCAAATACTGGATAGAGTTATAGTCTCAATCATATACTAGTCTCAAGTGATACTGTCAAATACTGGATAGAGTTGTAATCTCAATCGTATACTGGTCTCAAGTGATACTGTCAAATACTGGGTAGAGTTGTTGCCTCAGTCATATACTGGTCTCAAGCGATACTATCAAATACTGGATAAATAGGACTAGGGTTGTAGTCTTAATCGTACACTGGTCTCAAGTGATACTGTCAAATAGAAAGTTATAGTTTTCTGTGATTTGAATGAGACTAGAGTATACCAAGCTATCGTAAGCCGATCTTCCAGTTACACAATATTTAACTAATACCTCGATATAGACCTGTACGGATTATGATAATATTATATATAATAAAAGTGTTATACTACCGCGTTGTAAGTAATGATAATAAACGATTTGATGTCAAATGTCACTGTATACTATGTTCTACATTACGATAAGCTATTTGTTATTCTTCCTTAATTTTAATTTTACCAGTTTAACAAACCGTATCTTCCATGTATTTAATGTAAGTTTTGAGGATTTTTTTAGGGTAAGGGTAGAAGAATTCAGGGTCGGGATATCTTGGGTGGTCAGACCGCAGAAGTAGTTTATCGCGGGATATCCGGTTATAAAGTAGGGGATTGAAAGTCATTATCAACTCCGTAAGGGTAAATTTTGAGCATATTTTCCATTTTGAAAACTCAATTTATATTATGTCCTGTTTGCTGGTTTTGTTATTTTTTGGAAAAGGGCCTAAAGATTTCAGTTATTGCTAATCATCTACATGTGTGAAATGAAATGGATGGAGTTTTACGTCCTACTCTATTGATGTAAGCGAGGACGTTATTAAAACAATGTTATTCAGTGGCTAATGGATTTAAAGAGACAGTATTGGGTTACTTGCTCACATTTGCCTTGCGAATTTCATGCAAATTTGTTATTCTATATGGAACATTTGTTAGTTCGGAGACTTAGGGTCGGAAGGGGTGGGGTTGGGATTACGGTATTTTTTGTAAGCATACAACCCTCCGTATACTTATAATGTCAATAAGTTGTTTCGTATACATGTACCTCAATAATTGATTAAGTTGTATCTCCGGGATAAAATGGATTGGCTCGTTCCTCAAAAGGCAATGCAAAACTCGCGAAGGTATTTAGTTCTGTGATCACCTTTAATTACATAAAATGTATATTTTTCAGATATGGATCCATATGATGCTGATAGTGATGCCGATCATCACCGAAAAATCAGAACACAGGTATGTAAACGGGTTCATCGATACACTCAACAAAACCAAGGAAGGAAGGGGGGGGGGGGCGAATCTAGTCAGCGTCTGCTCCTCGTAATTCGATGCGTCTATTAAATATATGATAGGATATAAAACTCATTTTCATTTCCTTAGACCAAGAAGTAACACTTAAGCAGGATGCTCAATTCCATTTAACTTCATATTTTCTGGTTTTTCAGAGAAGTAAAAAGTACTACAGTAGAAAACCGATCCATCTGGCAAGACAACTTCTACATGGCGGTAAGCTTAATCACTTTATAAAACTTCATATCCCGTCACAGGTCCGAATCTTAAGCCCTAAACCGGATTAAAAATAAAAAAGTAGCCTAATACTAATGTAGACGATGTAAGAAGTTAGACGTAGTCTGATGTGATCATAAAAACTGCAGTCGCTTCCCTTGGACCATATAGTGATGGAAACTTTCACTCCATTTTCCTCCCGCTAGAGGGCATCTCATTTGTCTGGGATGACAGCCATTTCCTGTTTTGATGGAATCCTCCTGAATTTGACAGAATTCTTTGGATTATTCAATTCCTAATTTCTGTAAGCCATTTTTGATTCTTTGCACAAATTTATCTGGTTAAGTATTTGTTTCTTCAAATGTTTATGACTGTCCGTATGTCAGCAATTGAAAAGTTGTTTGTCGAAGAATTGTAAAATAGATAAGTGATGTCTGTTACTGTTCGATTTTTCGACCCGTCCCACTACTAGCAATCACATTCCAAATATTTCCATGACATTTCTGGAAGCTGTTGATATTATTAATTTTGGATGTAGCATTCGATCCTTTTCACTCGACCCTAGCTTCAATGTGTAGTCTGAGCTTACAGTTGCACATATTTAAAAGAAATCGCTATCAGTGCTGAAATAGAAAGGGTGACCTAAAAATTGGCTAAAAAAAATCGAGACACACTGACATAAATTCATAAACAGATACTTCTAGAAATTTCTGCTATAGGCCATATTTGTCACATTTATTCAGGAAAATAGGGATATTGTTTGTGGATAGCTGACATGTATGACCTTTTGTTTGTGTCATTTGAATGAGTGTTAAGCTAGTATCTCAGTATAAGCTTAATACTATTAGTAATAATAATGACTAAGTTGATCTATAAAGGCCAACAAAACTCAAACAGCCTTCAAACGGTGATATTGCCCTGAATATGTTACTGGTAAGCTTTGTCTATTGAATTGATACAATTCACAGACAATGAAAGCCAATTTTGCTTAATGCTAGATGTATAGAGTGGTCTAAAGTGATATTGCCTCCAATATGGTACTGGTACAGATTATAATAGAAAATTTTTTAAGCCAATTTTGTTGCTTAATAGCCTACTTGTATAGATTGGCCTCAGGTGTTTTGGGAGTGTGAGCAGTGGGCTGGATTCTGGGTTGCACTAAAATGAAATGGATGGAGTTTTACCTCCTACTTATCTGCACCTAATGGGCTACTGAGCACTGACTGCCATGTAATGAGGGTAAATTGGCCAGGGTAGCGGCATCAAGAAGGTGCGGAAGAGTAGGATGTAAAACTCCATTCATGTCATTCCATTTTCTGGGAATTTGTGCTATTCTTTGATTGTTATTATCAGTAGCGTTATATATCTGGAGAACGGAGCCAAATCAAGAAGTTTAATGATTGGTACAAGTGTAATAAAATCCCATCGCGAACTCTCCAGAGTAATTAAACCAATAGTTCATTATGAGGTTGACCTTTCATGACCTTTATTAGTGATTAACTCTATCAATAATTTCTGACTTATTTTGTTATTATTACATCTATGTTAATCAGTACACTACCACGGTCAGTTTTGACAGTTGGGTGATTTTTGGAAAGTGTGATTGAGAGTTTTCTAATAGGTGCTCTATTTTGGATATATATAATCTAAATTTTGATAAACTGTAATATTCAAGGTTTGTTCAATATTTTTGTAAATTTATATCTTGACTATAAATATAATTTTTTTAAATATTTTAAGAAAAAATTCATTGTTTGATTACAAGTGACAATGTTTTAGGATGCACCTTCTCTATTTTTTCGTTTTTTTTTTTCGAAACTTTTATTGTTTGTATTCATCTGAAAATGGTTTCCGATGCACCTTCTCTCCTTCTTTGTTTTTTTTTTAAGATTTGAAAAAATGAAATAGGAAAAGGAAATTCAGCTCAAAATTGTTTTGTCATTTCATTGATAAAAATAAATTCTATTTCAAACATGAGCTGATATGAAAAAAAGTGTCTAATTATTAGAACAGGACAATAAACAGAGGATTCGTGTGATTCAGACTTGTATGGTGACTTGAAATGGAAAAAACTTTTAAAAGAGAAGACAAATGTCTTTTCAACTACCCTCATATCAGACTACTTGTTAAAGTTTTTTGATTATCTTGTAAATCTCTTCATAATCTAGTAATTTCTAAGCAAATTGATAGTATTCTTATGAAATCTAGTCTGTATTTATGACCTAGGCCAGTGCTTTTATAGAAGAGTATCTCTTATAAAACCTAATACTTGTGACCTAGGCCAGTACTTCTATAGAAGAATATCTCTTATAACATCTAATACTTGTGACCTAGGCCAGTGCTTCTATAGAAGAATATCTCTTATAACATCTAATACTTGTGACCTAGGCCAGTGCTTCTATAGGACAGCATCTCTTATAACACCTAATACTTGTGACCTAGGCCAGTGCTTCTATAGAAGAATATCTCTTATAACACCTAATACTTGTGACCTAGGCCAGTGCTTCTATAGAAGAATATCTCTTATAACACCATAACACCTAATACTTTTTACTAGGCCAGTGCTTCTATTGAAGTTATAAAACCTAATACTTGTGACCTAGGCCAGTGCTTCTATAGGAGAGTATCTCTTATAAAACTTAATACTTGTAACCTAGGCCAGTGCTTCTATAGAAGAATATCTCTTATAACACCATCCTTATACTTTTGACATAGGCCATTGCTTCTATAGGAGAGTATCTCTTATAAAACCTAATACTTGTGACCTAGGCCAGTGCTTCTATAGGAGAGTATCTCTTATAAAACCTAATACTTGTGACCTAGGCCAGTGCTTCTATAGAGTAATATCTCTTATAACACCTAATACTTGTGACCTAGGCCAGTGCTTCTATAGGAGAGTATCTCTTATAAAACCTAATACTTGTGACCTAGGCCAGTGCTTCTATAGAAGTTATAAGACCTAATAGTTTTGACCTAGGCCAGTGCTTTAACCTTTGTAGACTTTCCACTTTACCGGTACCTTATAACCATTTAAATTAGATTATTATTATTATTATAATGAACTAAGAGAGTAGGATATTAAACTTTTCTTTAATTTCTTACGAATTTATTCCCATTAAGTTTGTTTCATTTTGAATAGTGTTGCTTATTCTCAAGAAGCTTTAAGCAAATGGATTTAAAACTAAATTTCATTCTTAGAGATAAGGGCCAGTGATGTGACCCTACTAATAAAATTCATTGATGCCCTTCGATGCCATGGACTTGAGTTGATGGATACAATCCAATTCCGAAAATTTTTCTAAATTTCATTCTTATTTTCTCTATTATTTATTAATCTCTCTACAAGTTGTGATTATCAATCATAGCAGATCTAGTTATTACTGGAGCTTCGCATATTTCTCACCATTCAACAGTTTACATTCAATTTCAGTCTATTATTTATAACTAGTATTATTTATTAATTTGTCTTTTTATATTTCTCTCTTTAACAAATCGTAAATTATTCCAAAAACAGGTGCTTGGCTTTCTTATTCTCCAAAACTTCACTTAAATTAAGTCCAGATTTTGAGCAATCAGATGGCTGGAACTCTAAAATCTTCTTAAGTTAAGTTTTCAAGAATAAGGTCTCTCAACAAGCACCTAGCTTTGGCTTTCTAGAATGATCGAGGATTCATTCCATGTCTATCTCATTGATTTTATCATCTAGAATGATCCAGGATGCCTATTGGACTCATTCCATGTCTACCTCACTGATTTTATCATCTAGAATGATCCAGGATGACTATTGGACTCATTTCATGTCTACCTCATTGATTTTATCATCTAGAATGATCCAAGATGGCTTACTATGATCAAATTCCATGCTACCTCATTGATTTTATCATCTAGAATGATCCAGGATGGCTATTGGACTCATTCCATGTCTACCTCATTGATTTTATCATCTAGAATGATCCAGGATGGCTATTGGACTCATTTCATGTCTACCTCATTGATTTTATCATCTAGAATGATCCAGATGATTGGACTTTATTTACCTAGATTGTTATCCTTAATGAAGAAAGAAAGAAGTAAATAACTATTAGAAGTCTCAGAAATAGATATATAGATTTTTACTGGTTGAAAATCATTGATCTGTCACAGGTGTTTCTTACCTTCCGATTTTATTTCATTTGTTTGGTTTAATAATACGTGTTTCATTCTGGATTTCTACATCAAAGACAGACAATTTTCGATGATTTTGTGTTTTTTCGAAAGATTTTTGAACATTGAAATCATTTCAAGTAGTTGACCTATTGTTTGGTTTTAGTATTGTTTTGGATTTCTATGTCAAAGACACACAATTTTCGACCTTTTTGTGTTTGTGTTTTTACAAGATTTTTGAATGTTGAATTCATTTCAAGAAAAAGGTATACAGTTTGGTTTTTGATTCTGAAAGATTGTAGAATCCTACATGATGTGTAAGCTATCGATTGTGATTGTAAAATACATTGATTAGGGTGTGTCAAGGGCGTGACCATTTTGACTGAGGGTGGCGTAACTTTTAAATTTTACAGATATACACCCCATCAGAGAAACAGTTTTACCAACAACTATTTATAAAGTAGCTGTACAGTTTACTGATAACGTCAAGATTTTCACTCTCTCAGTTAACCAATCGATTTTACCAACGTTTCGCCCCCACCCCCCACAACCCCTGTATGCTATGCCCCTGTGTTTGAACATTGTATTATTATGTAGATTTATGAATGGAATATTCTTATTGAGTTCTGATTTCAATAATTGTGTGTGTAATTCAAACAGATTATTTGGGAAATGATTGTTTACTTTCTAATATAGCTTTAGAACTTTTGGTAGAGTATAATACAAACTTACTGAACCTGAGATTAGAAAGAATTTATGGTGTTATGATATTTTATTTTGTTTCTAATGTCAGTTAAAATGCTTTATTGTTATCATACAACAGCTGTTAGCAAACACTTTACAATTGATTAGTCAATGTTTCCTAGTAATCAGCTAGAAATGAAATGAAATGAATGGAGTTTTATGTCCAGTAATCAGCTAGAGTTTGGTAGGAAGTACAGAGGCAATATTATGGTATAACTCACTTCTTTCTTAGTCTTTCTCTATTCAGACATGACCGGTAAAAACAGTCAAATCAACATTCTGGAGCACTAGACAGACATGACTGGTAAATACAGTCAAATGCACATTCTAGAGCTCGAGTCAGACATGACTGGTAAATACAGTCAAATAACATTCTAGAGCTTAGTCAGACATGACTGGTAAACATTGTCAAATCTAGTCATTCTGAGCTCTAGTCAGACATGACTGGTAAATACAGTCAAATCTACATTCTGGAGCTCTAGTCAGACATGACTGGTAAATACAGTCAAATGAACATTCTAGAGCTCTAGTCAGACATGACTGGTAAATACAGTCAAATGAACATTCTAGAGCTCTAGTCAGACATGACTGGTAAATACAGTCCAATCAACAGTCTAGAGCTCTAGTCAGACATGACTGGTAAATACAGTCAAATCAACAGTCTAGAGCTCTAGTCAGACATGACTGGTAAAAACAGTCAAATCTACATTCTGGAGCTCTAGTCAGACATGACTGGTAAATACAGTCAAATAAACAGTCTATATTTTTAGTTAGACATGACTGGTAAATACAGTCACATCAACATCCCTTAAACTATTATCTAAGCCTAGGTTTTCTGTACTTGAATATACCGGTAATAAGAGGCTTGGTCTCTATAACACAGGACTGTTATCTTTTTATAAGGGGGTGTTGATTATTTAATTAGTTTTAACTTTCACTGGATAGCTTATTATAGGATAACGGTATCTTCCACAGAGGAACTGGTTCAGGTAGGGGAATTTTTGAATTTTCAAAACCCTTTATTACAATGTGTACTTGTGCTCGATATTCTTGCTATGATCCACAGAGTAACTGGTTCAGGTGGGGAATGTTTGATTTTTTAAAACCCTTTATTACAATGTGTACTTGTGGATACTCTATGAACAATGAAAATGGTTTGAGATGGGATAGTTTGATATTCTGAAAAACCTTGGAGTACTTTGTGTATTTATATTTTAAATGAGCATATTATAATACACAGAGGAACTGGTTGAGGTTGGGAAATTAAAGTTTGAAATTCTGGAAGACTTGTATTACATAGTGTACTTGTATATATAGATATTTTTATTGTTATACATAGAGGAACCGGTTGAGGTTGGGAAACTATTTGTGTTAAAGTGCAAACCGCTTTATTACAAGTGTACTTGTTATAAGATATTTATGTTATTGTATACAAGAGGAACCGGTTGAGGTGGGAAAATTTTAAGTAAGCTTTATTACAAGTGTTGTATGAATTTATTATAGTCATAGAAGAACCGGTTAGGGGGGAAATTTGTTTTAAATAAAGATTAGTATCTTGTATATATTTCAATAGATATTTCATATGAAGAGTTTTATTATTCAATAAAATTTTATCCTTCAACATCAATAAAATAGTGGACCCAAACTAAAATCATTGATGCAGTGTTATTTTTAGAGGCGATGAAATAAATATAATGTTTATAAATCAGTTCGTTTCAGCAGGTTCCACTTCAAAACTTTCAATTAAGATCTAACTTATATATTTAGAGATGTATAAAAACTAACCAGCCCAGTTCAAGTTTGATTTTATCTATAATAGTGAAAGATTTATATTTCATTCCGAGATGAGGTGAGGTGAGGATACCATAGGTAAATAACTAAGTTTTATAAATATTTGGTATCAAAAATAACATCTATGTGCACTCTCTGAAAGTGTTTAATGCCAATAAGGTATCAATACAATTTAATTGATTCAGCTAATTACTAGCCTACTATTTCAATGTTTGTTTTGATCTAAATAAAGTTATGTATTTTATTGAAAATGAGAATTTTTCATGATGATTTTTATTTTACATAAGGAATGTTGGATTTTTTTTCTGGAAAATGAAGGTGGGGTGATCTAGAAAATTTTTTTTTTATTAAATGAGTTTGTATATTAAATGATATTCAATAAACAAACTTGAAAAACTTTAAAAAATCAACCAAAAATCCTTCTCCAGGATTTTGCTTCTAAGAACAATCCAAGAAATGTAGTTGGCTTCAGAAATGAGAGATGTATTTAGCTGTCCTGATGAAGTATTTTTATCTGAAACACAATCATATTGACAGAGTTAGATAACAAACCATTTATCAATAAGCAATTATATCTTGAGGCAAAGTTATTTATAAAAAAAAGTATAATAGAAATTGATTTATAATCACTGAAGGATGACCTTTGACCTTATGACCTGTGACCTGTGACCTTTCATTAATGGACATAGATAATTAGCTGTTCACCTCAATTAACCAGGTATTTCTATTTTACTTTTAGAGACTTTGATCTTAATATTAAAGTGAATGTATTTTTGAGTATATTTTGAGTAATTCTGGAGCATTCATGATTAAGTTAGTTTCGCAAAACTACAGCAATTAGAGTACATCGGTGTACAAATTTGAATGTACAACATTTTACAATGATGATAGTACAACACTGTAAATCCATGGCATACAAGACTGTACAACAGTGTACACACACCAGTGTACAAAAAAAAACCCAAAACACCAAAGACTTACAATAGTGTACAACAAAGACTTACAGTGTAGAGTATTGAAAGTACAACAATGAATGTACAACGATGTACAACAATGAGAATACCATATTGTACAACATTGAGAGTACAGCAGTGTACAACATCGAAAGTACAGGAATCAGAGCACATTATTGCACAACATGACTTACAACAGTGTACAACAATGAGTGTACACCAGTGTACAATATTGGAAGTACAGCAATCAGAATACAGCATTGTACAAGAAAAACAGTGTACAACATTGAAAGTACAACAGTGTACAAAATTACTAACAACAGTGTACAATAATGCAATAGTACAACAACAGTGTACAATATTGAAAGTACAGCAGTGTACAACATTTAAAGTACAGCAATCATTGTACAACAGCAGTGTACAACAACAGTGTACAATAATGAAACACAAGAGTATACAACTATGTGTCAGTTTGTATGTAGTGAGATGAATTAGTAGGACCACATTGACACTGTATGTTTGATGATACTATTTACTCAGTATTTATTATGATTCAATCTAGCCTCGTATCTTATCACTCAGTCTTGTTGATTTAAAACATTCAATTTCATGTTAATTTCCACAGTTTTATCTCACTAGGTTTGTTATATAATAGGTCTGTAGTATATCTGTGGTTTTGTAGTTATTGACATTGTGCTAGTTAGATGTAGATATATTATTTATTGATATTACTTGTAATAAGACTACGTTCAGTTATTGATCATTTATTTGTGCAAGTTATATTTTACGATTCTCATTGAGATTAGGCTATATGAACTTCTTGTGAATTAAAAGAAATCGGATAATTGGACACTAAACTCATCTTCAATTCAGTTTTCAAGCCGTGGAAAGATCTGTTGGTATAGATTATGAAATATAAGCTACAATGGTTATCATCAAATTTTATTAATCCTTCAATGGTATATTAGAATCACAGGTATAGATAAATAAAAACAATAATTATAAATGAATACTTCTAAATATTTATTATTTTCAATGTTTCAATGTGGTTCTCACACTGTCATCAGGAATATAATAACTTCTAGAATATTTATTATTACAATTTCAATTGGTTCTCACACTGTCATCAGGAATATAATAAACTTCTAGAATATTTATTATTTCAACATTTCAATGTGGTTTACTCACACCGTCATCAGGAATATAATAACACTTCTAGAATATTTATTATTACCAACATTTCAATGTGGTTCTCACACTGTCATCAGGAATATAATAAACTTCTAGAATATTTATTATTTTCAATGTTTCAATGTAGTTCTCACACTGTCATCAGGAATATAATAATACTTCTAGAATATTTATTATTATCAACGTTTCAATGTGGTTCTCACACTGTCATCAGGAATACAATATTTATTGTTTTTTCTTAGCTATGATATAAGTGTGGTAACAACAATTTTTTTGCGTATAGAAAATTTAATTGAAAAACCAACTAGAGTGACAGTTATGTACCCCATCCCATATTCTCCTTTAATTGTTTAAAATATTTCACATTTTTTGGGAGGGATGGTTTCTTTAAAATATATGTTTGATCCATTCAAGTGCATAAGGAAAACATTAAGTTTGAAAT
Source organism: Nipponacmea schrenckii (assembly GCA_030562195.1). Taxonomy (NCBI): domain Eukaryota; kingdom Metazoa; phylum Mollusca; class Gastropoda; family Lottiidae; genus Nipponacmea; species Nipponacmea schrenckii. The sequence continues at coordinate 21,855,634 of CM060201.1, forward strand.
TTGTTATTCGACAATTTTACTATAAATACATGGAAACAATCAAATTGTTGGAGAATTTCCTTACATTTTTAGAAACGTTTTTTTTTTTCCTTTTGAGTTGAGACTCAAGCCGGTCTGTTATTTTTGTTAAGTTTTGTTTTGTGATTGTTGTTCAGTTTCTTATTTAAAAAGTGTTAAGTTTGAACCTCTATTCTAAAACGTGTGTCCTGATGAGGATTATATATCTGTAACACAGTCTAGGGATATAGATGATCTGCAGTGAGTTCGGTTGTTCGTTTACAGTTTGTGATATTTCTCTCAAAATATGATGCCAAGTGTTTGATTGAAACTTTTCTTGCTAGTGTTTTTGGACATGGTTTAAATTGTGAAAGAATATCATAAATTTTCAGTTAATAATTATATTGTATTAATTAATCAAAATCTGAATAAGTACATGCCTGCTTAATTATATATGCGAATATTAATTGACCTATAATAATATGTTGGTAATTAGTCTAATTAATATATTAGTTCATTTCTTATCAGTGAAAATATCTCGTTAGTCATTAAAAGGGGTCAGGTCAGGTCAAAATGTCAAGTGACAAAGAATTTTTGAATGTTAACGGAACTTTTAATACTCAGAAAATTACTTACTTTAACTTTTTAATTCTCCTGAAATTTTATTGAATATTTTGGGATTATTCATGTTGTATGCAAATTTTGTTATTATAAGTGTGATGCATTGGATTTTAAATAAGAGATACCATTCTACCATTCAAGGAGTGTATTGAGGGAGTCCACATGGAAGTAGAATCTAGTTTTTCTGATCGATTAAGAAAACTGTTATGCAAAGAAAGCTTAGATGATTTTAAGCATAGCTACCATATGTCTTTCCTCATGCATTGAAATTGCAAAGAAAAGCTTAGATGATTTTAAGCATAGCTGCCATATGTCTTTCCTAATGCATTGAAATTGCAAAGAAAAGCTTAGATGATTTTAAGCATAGCTACCAAATGTCTTTCCTCATGCATTGAAACTTAAATTTTGAGGAGTTGTATATTTTTATTATGGTTAGTTTGATTATGTTAAAGTCTGATTATAAATCTGTATATATGGAGGTTTATTAGTCTACTGAGTAATATATTAGTGTTTTTATAATGATATTTTGTTTCAGTCTGGATCTGTTTTAAAATATAGATAGACACTGTCAACTGGCTTCTTTAATCTTTGAGATATATTGGGTTTTTTCCCAGATAATATTTCTCTGACAGTAAATCAAGTATTTGGACTAGACTCACTATTTGTTTGATTAGTTTATAGCCGTGAGCCAACCTAGAGGTTGTAAATTTTCTAAGAGTAAGGTTTTATCCGAGAACTTACTCTGAAATAGGAGAAATTCTATGTACAGGGTGTAAGGTTTATATTTTCGTGTAGAAAACATCCATTGCAATAACAAAAGATATTTTAAAATAACTTGCATAGCTATAGATTGCAAAGGTCTGAGTATATATATAGCTTTGGAACTGTGGAAGCCAACCTAGAGGATGTAACAGTAGGCAGTCAGGTAGATAACTAGTAGTCAAGCTAGAAGATGTAAAAGTCTGAGTTTTTATTGTAAGGCAAGGCAACCTAGATGTAAAGTCGTGTAGTAAATGTTATGCAATGAAATACCAAGACACATTTAAGGATATTTAGTCATATAATGGTTACTATTAGTGATACAAAATTATTAAGTAATATGGTTTAATACTCAGTAATATATGGGAATACTAAGTAATTCAATTTAATACTAAGTAATACATGAGAGTACTAAGTAATTCAATGTAATACTAAGTAATACAAGGGAATACTTAGTAATTGAATGCAATACTAAGTAATACAAGGGAATACTAAGAAATATAATTTAATACTATACAAGAGATTACTAAATTATGCTAATTTATACAATGGAATACTAAGTTATACATGAAATAACTTAGTTATAAAATGTGATACTCAGTAATACAAATTCATACAATGTAATAACTCAGTAATATAAAGTTGTATAATGTAATAACTCAGTAATATAAAGTTATACAATGTAATAACTCAGTAATATAAAGTTATACAATGTAATAACCCAGTAATATAAAGTTATACAATGTAATAACTCAGTAATATAAAGTTATACAATGTAATAACTCAGTTATATAAAGTTATATAATGAAATAACTCAGTAATATAAAGTTATACAATGTAATAACTCAGTAATATAAAGTTATACAATGTAATAACTCAGTAATATAAAGTTATACAATGTAATAACTCAGTAATATAAAGTTGTATAATGTAATAACTCAGTAATATAAAGTTATATAATGTAATAACTCAGTAATATAAAGTTATACAATGTAATAACTCAGTAATATAAAGTTATACAATGTAATAACTCAGTAATATAAAGTTATACAATGTAATAACTCAGTAATATAAAGTTATACAATGTAATAACTCAGTAATATAAAGTTATACAATGTAATAACCCAGTAATATAAAGTTATACAATGTAATAACTCAGTAATATAAAGTTATACAATGTAATAACTCAGTAATATAAAGTTATATAATGTAATAACTCAGTAATATAAAGTTATACAATGTAATAACTCAGTATTATAAAGTTATACAATGTAATAACTCAGTAATATAAAGTTATATAATGTAATAACCCAGTAATATAAAGTTATACAATGTAATAACTCAGTATTATAAAGTTATATAATGTAATAACTCAGTAATATAAAGTTATACAATGTAATAACTCAGTAATGTAAAGTTATATAATGTAATAACTCAGTAATATAAAGTTATACAATGTAATAACTCAGTAATATAAAGTTATATAATGTGATAATGATGACTATTGCCAGTATAAAACATGTATAATGTTATTTATAGTACATGAATAATATTAATTCCCTTGAGTTCAATGTTAGATGAATGTTGGTTCTCCGATCAATTATAGATACCAATCATGTTTATTATGTTATTATAATGTGAGTTAAGTCCCTTGGGATGTTGAATTATCACGTCTGTTATGAACTCTCTAAATCTAGGTCCTGTTTACATTCCTCTGATTGTAACAGCTTGTTTTTATTCCTCTGATCGTAACAGCTTGTTTTCATTCCTCTGATCGTAACAGCTTGTTTTCATTCCTCTGATTGTAACAGCTTGTTTTCATTTCTCAAGTTTATGTCTTGGAAAATATTATCACTTCGTAGTAAATCCTGATCAATATGTTTTCTAGAATCTAGATAAAAACTAGAAAATAAAATATTATTTAGAATTTTGAGTTATTGGATCATTAAATATTGATTTTGTTAATCTTGAATTTGAAATTTTCAATTCGAACCTAGCTGTCCTGATGATGGATGTAGTATTCAAAACGCACATAGATATCTTGCTGTCTCTATAGCATTTGTCCTCTGTTTGATGTAGACTTTTCCAATTTCTTATTTACAAGTTATTTTTGTGTGTTTAGCCAATGTTTTGATATTTCAAACATTAATGAGCTTTGTAATGCTATAAATCTGTCTATTACAGACAACAGATATCTATTTGATAGACAGTTTTTGATTTCTCAGTTTGATGTAGATTTTTAGAATGTTTCAATATTTGACAGGTTTGAATTAGTTGTAGAATGTCTTTGTGGAAAAAGTTTAATTTTTGGAAAAAGCCCAAATTTGGACTGAAATTATCTCTCTTCAAAAACAAATTTTGAAGATATAATTGGTGAAGTCAAATCCCGTGTTTGTGTTCTGTATTATTTTTTTCAACGCTGTTCTTTTGGTGTTAACACCAGATAATATACTATATTAACATGAAGAATGAGTTCAGATTTTGTGTTATGTGATGGTGTTAACACTAACACGGAACACGATATATGAACTCACCCAATGTATGCGTCTGCTTGTATTTTTATCAACACAAAGACATTATCAAACTAACATTTTACTTCTAATCTGCTATTCCAATTTTCATAAAAATACAGAAAAAGTTCCAAACACTCTTTACTTGACTCAAGTCAGTTGTTGAAACATTGCCTCCAGCGAAGACAGTAATTATATTTCATGGAAGAAATGTGTTATTCTTGATTCCTGCAGATTACTTAATGCCATTCAAAGACTTAGTTTAAGTTAAGGATATAAAACTAGATTTTATTTCATTATGTTTAAAGATTTAGTTCGTGCTAGATTGACGGAACCAGAGATTGTAGAAAGATATCAGATTAAATATCAGGAATAACTGTGGATAATAGACAGCGTTTATTTTATTCTGAATTCTATTCGACACCGTTAGGTCTTGACAAGATGTCTTGAATACTGAAGATTAATTACAGGAATGGTTTAAGAAACTTAGGAATGGTGTAAGAATAAAATTTAATAATTTGGATATTTGAGGAATATACAGACTCGTTTAGACGATCACATAACATCATCGTAATCGCCTCGCAGCTAATTAATATTCATGTACTCATATTGACTTTGATTCACTGAAATAACAAACGTATTGATCACCTACGGCAACAGGGTTCTTGATTTAAGTGTATTTGCCAGTAATGTTATGTAGATAAAAATTTGATAATACATAATTTACTAGCAGGACATCCATTTTGATGGATCAGTATGGAATGTATTTTAACGTCACTGTAACTACAGGATAGAGGAAGGATTTTTGTTTCAAGTGTATCTGCCAGTCATGTTTTAAATAAACAATGAAGTGATTAGTTAATATTTAAACTGTTTGATCATCAGGATTATTGTTTCAAGTGAATTTGCCAGGCGTAAGTTTGAATATTGTTTCATATTTTAGCCAGTCGTGTCCAACAGTTGTAGAATATTGAACCTTTTATTGTGGACTCTCTAATAATGTCCTCAATGTTTCGATCTAAAAGTGCTCGAATAAGTCGAGCCACGTCCTACACTGACAAACTGCCAATTCGTAACAGAAGTGGAAGTGGGAGCAGACGTACACATTCTGAAGGTGAGTTTTGATTGGTGGAGCCTTTGATCATATGATTCAAGAAAGTAAATATTTGATAGCCATTTTGGATCATCGGGATGCTACAGGTTTATTTTTTCCATACTTTGGGATCTTTCTTTTGGATTTCAAAGAATACAGTTTTTCACTGATTTTTTTTGTATCTTTTTAGGCCATTCAGAGGGCGAGATTGGGGATGGGGTGGGGATTTCAACTCATCCCGTATCGACCAACCTTAGTACACCGACGTCAACACGTAACAGAACTAGCGTAAGTTGGTTTTGAGTTATTATTTTCACGGTGATTTGACGTCTGCTTTTCATGGTGTATTACAAATTTGAGTTGAAAGTGTGCAGTTGATGAAAGGGGAATCTCTAAGGAGTCTTTCTTGACATAAAATATATCACCACAAGTCGATAAAAGTGCAAATTTCTGAATCTCTCTGAGTTTTTCGAAGAGAGGAGTTTGAGATTTTATTTATCGCCCAATATTGCTGTTTCAACTTCTTGGTGCACCTACTACACATTCTTACGCCTGTTTCAACTTGCTCTTGTTTCATTTTTTTTTATCAAGTCTTTTATTTTTTGCAGTCTGACGGTAAATTATTCTCACCCGTGTCTGATAAAAGTTTTAATCCCTCGATTATGTCTTCCTCTAAGCTGTCAAAACGAGAGTCTTTAAAGGTAGGTAACTGTTTTGTTTGTTACATTTTCAGACCACAAATAATTCTTAATCAACTGATTACCACATGAGTCCTATTCTCGGAAACAGTTACTTTCTTTCAGCTGATAGGATGAATTTTACATTTAGTTTTATTATCCAATCAGATTACTGTATATTTTAAAATGGAGGCTTTTTTAAAGTTAAATTTCGATGATAAATGACCCTAGATGAATTGTGTTTTGTGAAGTCTCTGAAAGAGAGAAAAGTATCAAACTGAAATGGAAATCTTAGTCATCTGATTCTTTAGCAGACGACAATTTGGATAAATAGACAAAAGGGGGGATGACATAATTATAACCACTATCTGTAATACCCCCCCCAGGTTGGAAAACCCTTTGAGGGTAACTAAATACATTCAAAAATCCCAAAAAATACAGTACTGTATGCAATTAGAAAAGAAGTTGTGTTTTTATAGGTTCAAAAGAAGAATTACCGAAGTCAGAAGAAACAAGCAGCTAAAGAATTATTGATAACGTTGAAAGATCCGTCGGTTATAGTGTTAGCTGATTGGTTGAAAATACGCGGCACATTGAAAAGTTGGACCAAGTTATGGTGTGTCTTAAAACCTGGATTGATCGTCTTGTATAAAAGCGACAAGTTAAAGGTAGACAACTCTCTTTAATGTACTATGATTTATTGTCTTAAAAGGCTTATCGTACCCCTTTGGCTTGGTAGAGAACTTTTCAGTTAGTGCCGTCATCAAACACTTAGTTTTAGTAGAGTGACAGGAACCACAGACATCTGATTGGAATGGTGCTAATTGATGCTATCAGTGTACCTGATACACATACAAAATATAGAAAACCTCTTTACAATCTCTTTAATAGAACTGTTTAGTTTTAGTAGAATTACAGGAACCACAGACGTCTGATTAAAATTAGAATGATGTAAATTGATACTATCAGTGTACCTGATACACATACAAAATATAGAAAACCTCTTTACAATCTCTTTAATAGAACTGTTTAGTTTTAGTAGAATTACAGGAACCACAGACGTCTGATTAAAATTAGAATGATGTAAATTGATACTATCAGTGTACCTGATACACATACAAAATATAGAAAACCTCTTTACAATCTCTTTAATAGAACTGTTTAGTTTTAGTAGAATTACAGGAACCACAGACTCTGATTGAAAATTAGAATGTGTAAATTGATGTATCAGTGTACCTGATACACATACAAAATATAGAAAACCTCTTTACAATCTCTTTAATAGAACTGTTTAGTTTTAGTAGAATTACAGGAACCACAGACGTCTGATTAAAATTAGAATGATGTAAATTGATGTTATCAGTGTACCTGATACACATATAAAACACTTCAGTAGTTTATGATCACATTTTCATCCTTCTATTACTTATTCAAAGTTTAGATGTTAAAATATATACTATTGTTCTATTGATTAAAGTTTCGGCTAAATGCTTTCCTAATCAACACTTTAATTGAAAATATGACATAAGTGTTTCTGAAGAGAACATTTAACCAAAACGTTAAAAGACAGGACAATAGTATATATTTTCAAAGGCTTACCCCTTTATGATAATTTGTGATATAATTTAATTAAACTTCCAGTTTTAAGATCATATACTACTGGATTGTTTCTGAAGAAGGTATTTAGCTGAAACGTTAGATGACAGGACAGTAGTATATATTTTTAATTATGTTCCCCTGTTATGATATTTTGTGATATAATTTAATGTATTTATTTTAATTATAGAGCAGCAACTGGATTGGTACTGTTATATTGTCAGCATGTAGACTCATCGAACGACCTTCAAAAAAAGATGGCTTCTGTTTCAAACTTTTTCATCCTTTGGATCAATCTATCTGGGCTACGAGGGTAAGTTATAATAATAAGGTGATAATTTTATGATTCGCCGTTGCAATCATAAAATGATTTTAAACCCAGTTTTATTAACCAATAAGAATACAGTATTTCTAAAAAAAACTTCAATTTATGTTAAGTACAATTTTGAGAAACTGGGTCCTGACCTCCAGACGTCAATTTACCAACTTTCTTTCTGTTTCTCCCATCTTCATTAGCCCTTAAAGTGCAGTAGAGTAAACTCCATTTCTTTCATTTACTTCTGTTTCAGGGACCAAAAGGGGAGACAATTGGAGCCTTCGTTCAACCTCTTCCATATTCATACCTCATCTTCCGGGCGCCTTCTGAGTCAGCCGGAAAGTGTTGGATGGACGCGTTAGAATTAGCATTACGATGTACAAGTTTACTCATGAGATCGATGACCAAAGAACGAGATTTGACCTCGGAAGCAATCGCCGAGCAGTTAGAAACCTTGGAAACACCAACTCCAACATTTCAATCACCAACAGAATTAAACGAATCGGATTGTGAAAAACATTTTGAAGGTCAAGGTTTGTAGATTTATTTATATCAGAATGTATACGAGTATCCTACAAGCCTATGTATCGTACCACCAATAACGTTACATATAAGAAGACAGCTAAAGCAATGTCATATAACGTTATTTGCTCTTATAGTGCATTAGACCCGGTTTTTGGTGGTTGGCCAGCGCTTAAGGGTATGTTCTAAGCAGTATTAATATAACACAATTAAATATTAAGTCGGATTACTCAGATGTCGATTACTCGGAATGTCAGATTACTCAGAATGTTGGATTACTCAGAATGTCAATATATTCGGAATCAGATTATTGAATGTACTCAGATATTGGATTACAGATTATTGAATGTCAGATTATCTCGGAATGTTGGATTATTCAGAATGTCAGATTATTAGAATGTCAGGATTATTCAGAATGTGGATTACTCAGAATGTCAGATTACTCAGAAATGTGATACTCAGAATGTCAGATTTCTCAGAATGTCAGATAACTCAGAGTACACTGTATATGAATTGTGTTTGTTGTTTATCTGTGAATTAATTTTTGATATTATTTGTGATTTTAGGGCTAGATGAAGATTGTAAGACAGATCGTGAAGAAATTAAAACAGAAAGTGAATCAAGTTGTTCCGAGTTTGAAGATGATAAGACGTACAATACCAACGTTCAACCAGTAGAAACACAGTATTATGAAAACGGCAAGGAAGAACTCGGCCAGGTACTTGTTTATCATAGAATCATAGACAAAAACAAAATACATCATTTATAGAGCAATGTAGAAATACAATAGAAAAAAAGAAAGAAACAACTATATTTTACAAGGATAACAACTTAGGTTTACAGTTAAAGATCCTTTCTACCAGCTGGTCCTTGGCCAAACCTCTTGGTATCGATCTTTCCTGGATTATCTGTACCCATTTACAGCTTGGTGGACTGGAATTATGTTAATTTATCATTTTCCTTGAACAAGTTATCATCACTCTCACACTTCTGTCACGTTCGATTCACTTATTATTTATTTTCTATCTTCAGCAAGGTGACGAATGTCAGACAGAAGAAGTTAACGATGAAAATAAAAGTTTGATATGGACTCTTGTTAAACAGGTAAAAATATACACCTGCCATCTTTCATCCAATCAGCAAACTATTAGTTAAATATCAACAGAGAGGATAAAGGGCTGTATGCAACGTTCATACTTAACCTTAATCTTGACCAAAGTGAGACTTAAGTCAAACTTTATGTCTGCACCACTTGATCTTTATGAAAGTCATGCTTATCTTTTACTCCCAAATGTATAAGAGGAAAGTCATTTATCCTAACTATGTTAGCCAAAGTTAGTCAAAGGTAAGAGAGCTGCATACGGCCCTAAGAATAAAAGTTGTAAATGAAATTGTTTTATATATATTTTAGGTGCGTCCCGGAATGGATCTGTCGAAAGTTGTGTTACCAACCTTCATCTTAGAACCTCGATCTTTTCTGGATAAATTAACAGATTATTATTATCATGCCGATATGTTGTCAGAGTAAGTTATCTCCCTTTAATTATATTCTTCATTGACCAGATCTGTTAAAATATGTATCAAAATGAAATGAAATGAATGGAGTTTTACATCCTACTCTTCTGCACCAAATGGGCTAATGAAGACAGTGTTCACTGACAGGTGGAAATGAAATGAATGGAGTTTTACATCCTACTCTTCTGCAACTTCAACAATAGACATGCTAAATGAAGGACTAGTGTTCACTTACATGGTGGACAATAAACTAAATGGAGTTTTACATCTACTTCTGAACTGTATACAAGAACATTTTCTAGTAAGCTGTGTAAACTGGTACTTAGTGTTTTATTAAAACAAAATGGATGCATCTGTATGCAAAAATTGTTTATTTTATTTCTAGAGTGTTTACAAGAAGACCCATTTTCAAAATGAAGGCTGTCGTTATGGTATTGGGCTGAGCAAAAAAACCAAAGGTGGGTGAGTGTTTTCATTGGCTGTATACATGGGGGTAAAACATTATTTTAATTTTTAAACGCCCACATTATAATGTTGTCGTATATTTATTCTGTGCTCCCATCTTGTTGAGAGAACCAACATTTTTATTTGTATTCTGAATGAAATTGTGTGATCATTTATATTGATGAGATCTTAGACTAATTTAAAGGAAATATACGTCTAAATTACAATAATAACTAACTTTTATAAGGTAAAGTAATAACATATATGTTTAATTTTGAAACTAAAAGAACATTTTTGTAAAATGACGTCTATATATTCGTTGTTCTGTTTCAGATATCCCATCATCCCCCTGTCTCAGCATTTCATATCACCAATCGTCACGATGGATTTAGTATTAGCGGTAGTATTCTCGCTAAATCCAAATTTTACGGTATGTTACTAATTCATTCATTTCTTTTAATATAATTCTCTAAAACTTGCCTGAAATAAAATCCGGATTTTAGGATATACAATAATCTGATTGGATAATAAAACTTAAGTACAAAATCAATTTGAGTGGTTGACCAATCGGATGACTGGAATGCTAAAATCATTTTAAGTTAAGTCTTCAAGAATAAGGTCCAAGATTGTAAGAAATACAGTAATCTGATTGGATAATAAAACTTAAGCACAAAATCAATTTTAGTGATTGACCAATCAGCTGACTAGAGATGTATTGTAGTATATTTTTTTTTGTGAACATTTTTAAAGATAAATGTTAAAATTTTTCGTTATTTTTTCCAGGTAACTCAATATCTGCAATATTAGATGGAACAGCCAAATTAACGTTTTTAAAACGTGGTGAAGATTATTTTATCACCATGCCATATGCACATTGTAAAGGTAAGTCTGGATATTCTAGTCTTGCAAAGATCCCTCACAATTAGGAATCTTGAGTTGTTGTCATGGCAACATTTCTACCAGTGTATACTGCATTTGATGGACAAGTTGCAGAGAAGTAAGATATAAAACTCCACTTATTTTAATTTTTCTCTACGATGCCATCTAGAACTTTATGAATTTAATCAGTATTGGTTAAGGGGTATCAAGTGTTGTCTGTTTATTTTCCAGGTATTTTGATAGGAACGTTAACCATGGAGATGGGAGGGAAGGTTACCATCAACTGTCCTAAAACAGGCTACCGGTGTGATCTAGAATTTAAATTGAGGGTAAGAAACCATGGAAACAAACAATGGAACTTTAATGCTACCTTTTATGACGTTTGAAATTCACGGAATACTGAAAACAGATTGTTAAACCCCATGATTATTAATAGACTCGTCACCCAGACTTTGAGACGAAATCCAATCTTTTCCCGATGTTATTGTAATTTAACTCAACCTTTCTTTTCTAGAGTCCCTCATATCTTAACAAAGACTAGATGATAAACATAGGGTTGCCAATTTCATAATTCTAAATATTGAATTTAGTCTGGACCAAATTTGTTTTCCTGTTTTATGGATCAACCTACCTTAATTTTCGCTGGAAAAAAAAAACCCCAAAAAACGTTCAGTCCCTGACAAAAACAAATATGATTTAAGATTCCATCATTTCTGAAAAGGTTACATGTTATGTACTTAAAATATTTTTTTATATTTTTCAGCCGTTTTTGGGGAGTGGGGAGGCCAGCAATAAAGTTGTAGGTAAAATTAAAGTTGGGTCAGACACTCTGTGTCAGCTAGAAGGTCATTGGGATCAAGAAATATTCATCAAAGATAAGACCTCAGGGGTAGGTTTTTAACTTTTTGGGCTTCAAAAATTGGAAATGAGATGAAATGTATTAAGGTGCATTAGCACCAAAATGGCCATATATTGGAAACAAATAATTTGGTTATTGTTATATTTCTGAATGTTAAATTTTCCAATCTAGATTTTTAATTTCTACTTTTATAATAAAAATTTGTAAAGTTGACATTTTTTATTTTTTCTCCTGACAGGAATCTGCGCCATTTTTAATAGTCAATAAAGAAATCAAGACCTCCAGATTAAAGCGATATACAGTTCCGTTAGAATGTCAGGAAGCCTTCGAATCAGACAGGTAGGTCAAGGATAGGTTATGACCTTGGAAATTTTCATTTTATGTTAAGCTATTTTTCGACGTCATTGCAGTTTTAGAGTCAAGATAGTGATGCACAAGGTGGTGATGCACAAGGTTTTCATACACAAGGATTTAAAATATTGCAAGGGAATTTCTCCAAATTTGAAAAATGGTACAACTCCCCCTTGTTTTTGTCTCTTTTCAGATTATGGCAGAAGGTGGGTGTGGCTATAACTAATAGTGATATGCATGGAGCCACCCAGGAGAAACATCTATTAGAGGAACAACAGAGACAGGAGGCAAGGGAGAGGAAAGCCAAGATGGAGGAATGGATTCCTAGATTGTTTGAACGAGACCTGATCTCTGGTGATTGGGTTTACAAATATGTGGAGTAAGTCTGGTTTAAGTATCTTAGCATCTTGACCTATCATAGAGAGAGAGCAGTAGTGGCTCATTGAGTTAGCTGCCTGCTTGCTAACCTAAGGTTCCAGGGTTCAATCTTGGCTAAGGTCGAGATGCACTTTTGCAATTTTCTTCCCAGTTTCCGTTCGTTAATGATGCAGGTCTGATGGACTGACAAGGAAAAAGAGTTTAGTTGTTTGGATAGGACAATAAATCGAGGCCCTGTGTGCTACAGGTTATGCATGTTAAGGATGTCTCAACAGTTGGAAATCACATAAAAGAGTAGGCTTATGCTGCTGTCTTGGCAAAATTTCAGTCATTAGCTCTGCATGGCATTGCCATCTTCATTAGCCAATAATGTGCAGAAGAGTAAGACATAAAACTCCATTCATTTATTTCATTTTTTGACCAATCACAGCCCTTAAACTCCCAATTTAAATTCTAACTGAGTTCAATTTTCATTTTAGCGTTCGACCATGGGATCCGATTAACGACTTGCTTCAGTACGAGCGAGAATTTAAAATACAGACACACACGAAACACCGAACTCCCGTCGTTCGTACCATGAGTATTACAAGTCAAGAACAGGAAAAGAAGAAATTATTTCGAAACGTGACACGAACTCTCCGAGGCTCAGGCTCCAAGTTACGGAAGGAAAGCGGCAGTTCGTCTCCCGACCCAGAACTCGTTCACGATAGTGATTCTAGTGAAGCAGCAAGTGAGTGAATTTTTTTTCAAAATTTACAGAATAAAAAATCGAAGCACTTTATTAAAGAAGTACACAATAATTTATTCCCTTGCTGTATTTTTTTTATGTATGCTTTCTGCTTCTAAATGTCTCTCAAAACTTAAAGTTAGCGCTGTTGATAGCGCAGTTGATAGTGCACTTGATAACACTGATATTGTGTAACTGATGATAGGTCATGTGATGTATGGTCCTTCAATATTAACGCCTTCTAATCAATTAAAAATTAGCCAACTGTCATATTTGCCTAGGGAACTTCGAGCTGAATATTTTTAGTAATTTTTTCACCTTCTACACTGTGCTTGACAAACTCATTCAAAGTTTATGGCATTTGGCATTTAACCATATATCTGTAGTAAAAGATAAATTTGTGAATATGGACACGATTATATTGATAACAATAACTTAATTAAATAACTTGTGATGTTTTGACGAAGGGAACTTTTTATCAAGCAATTACTCCAATTAGGAGACAAAATATTGCAAGTTATTTAACAAAGTAATTGTTATCTATATAATTTTGTCCTGATATATATTCTTTAATTACTGAATACCATTCAAGGAAATTATTAAATTGTGGCTGAAGAATTAATATCGACTTTTAAGTCAGTTTAATTTATCTTCGAATAAAGGCCTCTATAGTTGCCCCAAAAAGCTTAAATAACTATATTTATTTAAACTGTTGACCCTATTTTTGATATTTAGGGATTTATTGGCCCTGGCCAGCTGGTAAAAATTTGAAATATTTAGATTTTGGGTGTGGTTTGCACTAAAAAGCACCTCTAGAAATTTGACTCCAAGTTTGTGTGCGATTAAAACAGTAGGATTGCTTGTGATTTCTTCAAAAGGGCAGATAATTCTTTATACTCAAAAAATTTACAAAATATTTCCTAATTATTTTGTTATAGAGTTTGTGTTTGAAGCAATCTTAAAAGGAATACTGTGTAAACTTGGTCAATAAGAGTATATATTCATCAGTAGATAAACCTGCTGTCATAAATAACATAACAGAATCCTTATATAATCCGATAAATCTAAAAAAAGCCATAAAAATAAAATTGATTATTGAAAAACGCGTAACAAATTGATTAAGCGTTTTCAAATTATTACTTAGTTTTGTGAGTTTTCCAGATTTTAAGGGATTCTGTTACTTTATGACACCAGGTAAGTTCACAGATGAATATATTACTCATATTGACTATTCTTTATAACTGTAATTCTATGTTTATTCTAAGACACAGTATCACTTTAAGAATATTTATTATGCAGTGTTATAAATTCACTACAAAAAGCTTTTTATCAGAAAAAAAAAGTTTTGAAAATAAAGTTAATTGTTTGTTAATTGTTGATGAAGTAACTGGAATATTTCAGTTGACAAGTTGGACTGATTGTTTTGGGGTAGGGACAAATTTGATTGAAATTTCATTTCTTTTTTTATTATGGTGTATGGGTCTTTAACTCTATAGACCTCTATATAACTCTATAGAACTCCATTGAACTCTATAGATCTCTATATAACACTATAGACCTCTATACAACTCTATAGACCTCTATATAACTCTATAGATCTCTATATAACTCTATAGACCTCTATATAACTCTATAGACCTCTATATAACTCTATAGACCTCTATATAACTCTATAGACCTCTATATAACTCTATAGACCTCTATATAACTCTATTGACCTCTATATAACTCTATATTTGGTTTAATTTTAATCAGATTATTTTTTGGGTAGATATGTTTTTCTTCATTCTATTCTTTCTATAACTATTAATTCTATTTTATCTTCTATCATATCTTCACAATGTAAAGCTATTACAAACTACATCTTATACCTTGACTGCAATAGCTACTTTTTGTGTATCATATCTTTATAATGTCAAGCTATTACAAACTTTGTGTTATACCTTGACTACAAAAGCTATCTTTCTTGTATCACATCTTTACAATGTCAAGCTTATTTATTGTCTTATGCCTCGGCTACAATAGGCATATTGTATCACGGAATGCAGCAATTTTTGGATCATACAATAACTTCTACAGCCAATCAAAGCCCTTGACCCTGATTGCCTTTTTTTGCTAGCTTTTAATCCAATCAAATTGCAGTATATACAAACTTCCATAATTCAATACAGATGGTTATTGCGTTGATACAAACTTTACATTGTGAAGATACCATGGCAACACGCTATCCAACCTTCTTTTATATATTATATTTTTACATTGGTGATGTCATTATATACTGTCTCTTCTAATGTGCCTAGCAACAAATATTTTTGATAATTTAAAAATTCTGAGATTTTTTTACGCTTTTTTCAATTATATTCATTGCTTTTAGCATAAGAGAGAAGTGTGCATTGGCAGCAACGGGAAACGGCAAACACTGTTAACAGTCTTCATTAATTTTTAGCTTAATGTAGTTATCTCCCTTGAGAAGAAATCACAATCATCCTGGTACGCACAAATAATCCCCTCGTTGTTATTATAGGGTTATAGTGTTTCAACATGAATGCACGATTTGACGTTTTAGATTTTTCTACCTCTTATCCAACCATCATTATTAAACCTTGAACTTTAAATTAATTAATTAATTAGTGGCTCTGTACTTAATTAGTACCGGTAATTAAAATTGCTTTAGTAGTGTAGATACAGCCCCGTGTGATAAAACTGCCAAATGCTGCTGTCTTGGCTAAATTCCCTCAATGCACACTGCAACTACATGTTGCAAGGTACAAAACTATAAGGCACTTTTAAAAGCTCTTTTTTGTTTTTCAAAAATCGAAACCCTTGATAAAAATATTATTCACGTTTTAAGTGTGATATTTGGCATGGGATATTTTGACAGACTGGATAATGGTTCTATAATATATGTGTACAACCAATTTAAAATTACAAAATATACACTTAGAATTTATTCGTAAGATAGTCAGAAGAAGAGACAGGGATAGTTCGTGCCAGTTATCTTTCCCTGGTCGATAGGCGGAGCTTGTGTGCTACTTTAAGTAAAGCTGGGGACGTAACTCCCCACGAACTATCCCAATTGGTTTAAAACTGTTTATTCTCATTACATTGTTTTGTATTTTCAGCCATGGGGCTTCGTCAACCGGGTAAACTGGGAGGAAAATTACGTCTCAACGACGAAGGCTACAAAAAACTTGTTGCTCCAGTCTTAAAGATGCAAGAAGATGTGAACACTTCGTTAAAAACTCTTCAACGTCAAGTCTTTAATTTACAGCAAGCTCACGAGAATCAGAATAACCAGCCTGGTTTCGGAAGAGACTGGATAATGCTGGCTTCAATATTACTTATACAAATAGTCTTACAATGGTTAATGAAGTAACCATAGCAACGTTATACTCATTATTTATATTCTTCCATATATTATATACTACGGTGATCACATGACTGTTTATTGTGCAATGTGATTGGTTGATTTCATAATAACTGGTTACGTTACCGTGGTAACATATTATCTATATCTGGGTCTCTAGATTTATTAACTAATTTAGTGACGGTGTTTTTTTTCTTTGTTTTGAATGTTAACTAACGATTGTGTTCTATGTTATAATGAATGGAGGATATTTGTGTTAGAGTGAAAATTGGGACAAGCACATGAAACCATGTGTTCAGAATGGTGTCAATTGATGAAATGGATTTAATTCTTACTGGTTATTGTGAACTTTCTTCAGATTTTTACAGAAATTTGATTATGTGACTTGAACCTATCTAGTTGCGTGACATGTTTCTGACTCAAAATCCTCATCAGGACAGCTAGTTTGGAATGGAGATTAAATTTCACATATATAAGAATCATGTTGATACATGTTTCAGATACACAATCCTCATCAGGACAGAGTTTTGGAAATGAAGGTTAACTTTCTAATATAAGACTTATTGAGCTTTTTTTCACCAAATCATGTCTATTTAATCTTAAACTAGAAATTTAGCTTGAAAACTTTCAAATCTGATAAAACTTGTTCATTTAAACCTATTAAATGCTGAACATAGTCCAAAACTATCGCGTCTTTCTTACGTTACAGAAATTACAGACCTGAACAAAATTGGATTCCATTATTATACTTAATCAGTCGAATGATGTAAGGGTCGTGATATTTTTCGAGTATTAAAAACAAGTTTGGTGAGGTCACGCCTTTAAAATGTCTAAATATCCTTGTGTCCTGATTCTGGTAACTAGGACAGACGCCTTCTCGTATGAAACATAGTTATAGGAACAGGTTATTCGAATGATGCATTCATTTTCACCTACCAACCTTTCTGTATATGATTATGAATTGAATTAACACTCTCATATATTTTTTTGATTGCCCAGTCATTTGTTATTAGACTTTGTTAACCAGTGATTCTTAACACCTGAGTTTGTGTGAGTTGAATTTATTTTGTTAGTTAACTGTAGTCTGATAATTCAATATCATATTAAAGGTTGTCTCCCTTTACTAGATTGAAGCCTTCACTGAACTCACGTTATGTATAACATTTGAAAAGATATTTCTGCTTAATAGTAAACAGAATCTATTGACAAGCATCAATAGGGCTAAATATTGGAAGTTAAGGTGTTTTTTTGCATTTCAAATTAAGTTTTTGATTTTTTGTTACTGTGTTGTTTATTTATGAAATATTTTTACAAATTTTGATATTAATACTAATGCACATCCTTTATTATTTTTCATTTTTTCCTAAAAAACACGATATCAGACTGTAAAACCATTGATGATAATGTAATCTATTGAAACGTTGTGTATATTTAAAAGGGGAAATGTGCAAGAAATAGAAATTATGTTTAAGTCTTATTAATAGACACATATCTTAGTGCCAACATAATTACATACCCTTAAAATGGTCTAATATTTCCTCTCTTATGGGTTGAATGTTAGTCAGGACCATATCCTGTGTATTGCCCGACCCCGTAAATAAAGAGTCTAGTTTGCCCCATGGACTGAATGTTAGACAGGACCATGTCCTTGTGTATTAGACCTAATTCTGACCCACGTAAAATAAAGAGTCTGTTTGCCCCATGGACTGAATGTTAGACAGGACCATGTCCTTGTGTATTAGACCTAATTCTGTCCCATGTAAAATATAGAGTTTACTTTTATTATCCAACGTCCCAAACCTCACATCAGCTATGTGTGTATTAAGCCCTCCTACATGTATTATAAAAAGAATTCGCCTGGACCCCACCCCCTAAGGTTTTTGATAATAAGAATAACAAGGGGAGCGATTCCAGTATGTCTTGAAACATTCATCAGATACTTGGTGAGACGGAGACACATTCCGATCGTTGCTAAGTTACAAACTGGACACTGGGTGACTTAAAGAATTCCGAGGGTGAATCCGAAACAGCTGGCGTGACCACGATATCTTGGACCTGTAAATATAAACAAATTGTTTCCCCTTGGCGCCTGTCTTCATTATGCCATTAGGCGTAGACATGTATGGCATAAAACTCCATTCATTTCACTTTATATTTAGCAAGGGTCCACCCCAATTCCCAATCAGCATTCAGTCTTAACTCCTGTCCCTCCGTCTGTGTGGCTTGGCCTACAGATGTAACAAGGTCATGGGGTATAACACGCTGTCCACGGTCCATTCCACATCGAACAGACAAGAATTTGAATCAAAATATTGACAGAAGATCTGTTCACACCAGACACACTGGATATTCTCGTCTGCTACTCTTTGATACACGAAACACACGAGCATAATTATGTATATTCATATGGAGTCCAGTTGTCACGTGATGTGGTATCACAACATGGCGACACTGTGGGAGAGTTTTGGCGGGAAGATTATCTGTTTGATATGAAGTCCATCTGGTATGATGTTTCATATTTTTGATAGTTTTTATTTACTATAGCAACACTCAAGTCAAGTAGCCTGACTATTTGATATATTCTTGAAATATTTGACCGTCAGTTTCACACTGTAAGTAAAGATCTCCTATTAGCCAAAATATTCTACCATTTTCTCCCTGTTTGACATTGTGTCCACACCACATCATCATTCGTTGTACTTCCACAAGTCCGTGGTAATGCACGTGAGGGTAATCCATCGTGTCCAAACCACATCATTATTCGCAATACTTCCTCGAGAGTCGAGACCATGGTAATACAAGTGAGGGAAATCCTCATTTACCCCCATTTACAATAATTCCTCAAGGCTCTGGTAATACAAGTATTCATAGCTAGATATATTGGCAAAACAATATTGGCCCTAGTATTTTTCCTGGAGATTTCAGCCAATTATATCAATAGCAGGGTCAACCTTTGTTTCGGAGGAAGGGGTGTGGGGGGGGGGCTGGGTTACATGGTCTAGGTCTTACCCAATACCATGTAGGGCGTAAAACTCCATCCGAACTTTTCCCAGTGTTATCCCTATAGACCAGCGAATATCGTGTAGGGTGTAAAACTCTAGTTCATTTCATAAAGAAATGAATTTCACGCAAGAACCATAACCTAGGCCTAGATCGTGTGATCCGTAATGCAGACGATAAACGATACAATTCTGAATGAAACAGCCCCGAGTCTAATTTACTCTTTAATTGATTTTAATGAAGGGTTAATGAGTGAGATAAGAAGGAATTAACCCTTTATTAGTACCAGAAGTTGGACATAGTGTACAGTACACGATCATGGACTGACAGACGGCAGTGGTAGCGTTAACAGACTAAATTGCCTTTCAAGCTTAAGTTGGTCTTTGTCTGTCTTACAGGCCTAATCTGTGATGGCTGTTTGAGGCAAACGTTGTTTAAATTCCGTAATCTGAATCTGTGAATATACAATAACAGGAAACGAAAATAAGCAAATGACAATACATGTAATCAAAACGATTGAAAACTAGTTTAAAGTTGGGGGTAAAGATTGTAACTTTGTGTTAATGACCCACGTTACGAAAGCAAAGGCACGGGACTTACAGCTCAAAGTTATTTATTTTGAAAAAAACAACATTAGTAATTAGTGTACCGGTAGTTCGTTTTAAGATCCTTTTAAGATGGTCTGAAATTAATAGAAGAAAAATAGGGTCTAATCTCTTGGGATCTTAGAACTAGAGAACCGAATTAAAACACAGTAACACAAGCATAGAAATACCAGGACTAGGCCCTAGACATTTCATGTTAATTGTTAGCACTGTTCGGATAAAATGTTGAATAAGGTCGTTTATGATATGTTTTAAGCATATTTCATGTTTGAGCCTACATGACTGTATGTTGAGAAACGGCTTAAAGAGAACACCTCCGCCTCTAAAAACCTTTATAATAATATACTTTATCATTTCTGATTTAAATGAATACCAAAGGCATCTTTCAGTGGAACTGTCGTGGGACTTGCCGCCATTTTGTTATACGTCATGCTGTGACGTCATAGCGCGTGACGTTTAATTACATTATGTTAATAAGGTATTACGTCACTAAAGATTTAAGATATTGACTCTCGATTAAAAATATAAACTTTTAATGACCCCCCTGGACGGGAATTCCCTACCCACCCACGAGTCCTCACCCCTAAGGCGGAATAAGAGTGTCTTAATTGGTGATGACAGCATTTTAAGTACAAGTAGTTGATTATTAGCCGGGAACTTGGTTTCCTGTTTTCAAGTTTAATTTAGGACATCACTTGCCAAAATTAATTTTTGCAAAAAAAACAATAGAATCACTTCACCCATCCTTGGCCCCTACGTTTTCGCCACCCGACCCCCTATGATACAAACATAGGCCTACATATGATTTTTTTGACTTGAACTGAATGTATGATTTTGAACACATTTGCATCGTCCTGGTATAGAACTTGCATGGGATAATACGTGTGAAATTAGATTTATTTGACTATATATTCATTAGTTCTATGGGTGGTAACATTAATTCTCCATCCCTTTCTGCACTACACCCTCATCCCCTTACCATGCAAGCCCTGCAGTCGCTCTTGTCACCCACTCTGTGAAAGTCGTTATAAGTAAAAGTTGGGACTATATATTTATCTAAAGAAAGATTACGCCGAGATAAACACTGATATAAAATAAACCATTGCCAGCGGGGTGTCATTTAAAGAATTAAAGTTTGAAATAAGATCCTTATCAAATAAACTTCGCCATTTTCCTGTCTTTGACTCTCTCGTCTGATCTAAACATCAGCCATTACCTAATATCTCTTGTGACGTCATTTTAACGTCATTTTCCCGCGGTATTAGCGAAAATAGAATTTGAGGCAGAACAATTTCAAACTTAGGAAAAATCAAAGCAGTACTGTATTCCTTAATAGTTTTCCAGAATATTTAAATAAATGTTAAGTCTAAACAAATATTTCAGGGGCACATTCCTTTATATCAAATGCCAGTATTATTTTTTCCTTGGGATCATAAGTTCTGCTATATTTGAACATGCAACGTTTCGACGATAGTTCTCTTGAAAATCGCAATCATTAATGTCCATGTTGTGTTTGTTATTGTCCATTAGGCTGCTAAATTTCACTTAAAGAAGTATTGGTAAATTTGTTGCTATGAGTTTGATAAAATCGTTTGTAGATCGATATAATTTTATAACTAATGCAATTATTATAAAACGATACTATTATAGAATTATTACTATAATTATAAGCCCTCACGATATCAACATGACGACTTCATGGCAACATCTGAACTTGGGAACACTTAATAATCATGTAAAATACGTGTTAAACTCAAAGTATATTAAAACTAAATAAATATATACAAACTAGGCTATTATTTCTTTATTTTAAAGAATTTGGGAATAAACATTAGGAATATAATTTGTACTAAAGAACATAAGACCCATGTCCTATAAAATACTAAATAAACTCAGAACAAACTAAGAGATTTCGAGATAATTCTATAAAAAAATGGGTAATATATAAACAAAATAAGAATTTAAAACACGGCCTTTGACAAATTAATAAAACCCACGACAAATTTGACATGTTAAATGAAAGATGATGTAAAAATCTGACTCTGGTCGATTTCACAGTGAAATTCTAATGGGAAATGAGATTTTAATAAATACCAGACCACTTTCAAATATTCACTTCAATGTTTTAATCAAATTCATATGCTCAACTTTTCATTTTAGATTTAAATTACACAACGAATGAATTAACAACTAAATTGAAGAAATGACGGTAAAAGAACGTTCATAAGTGAATATTTCACACAAAAGTCCGTTAAAAAAGAAGGTAACCCTTAGCATTTATGATTAATGAATGAATGAATGAATGAATTAAATGGATGAATAAATTGATTAATTAATTGATATTTTACAGAAAAAAAAGAGACATTTAAGTACGTACATGAGAAACTTGGAAAAAAGGCGACCCTTAGAATATATGAGTATTTAAGAGTGAATGAATAAAATGAATTAATGAATTGAATAATTAAATTTATTCTTTTTTTAAGTATGTACATAAAAAAACCTGCTACGAATTTCGTTACGTTCGTTAAAATTTATATATTTGATGATACAATAAATGATACTATGAGTAAATAAATAATATAATGTAAGAAAAAAAAGAGTTAATAAATAATACAATGAATTAATAAATAATACAATGTATTAATAAATAATACAATGTATTAATAAATAATACAATGTATTAATAAATAATACAATGAATTAATAAATAATACAATGAATTAATAAATTTATACAATGAATTAATAAATAATACAATGAATTAATAAATGATACAATGATTAATTAATAAATAATACAATGAATTAATAAATAATACAATGAATTAATAAATAATACAATGAATTAATAAATAATACAATGAATTAATAAATAATACAATGAATTAATAAATAATACAATGAATTAATAAATAATACAATGAATTAATAAATGATACAATGAATAAATAAATAAATAATACAATGAATTAATAAATAATACAATGAATCAATAAATAATACAATGAATAAATAAATCATACAATGAATAAATAAATAATACAACGAATTAATAAATGATAAAATGAATTGATAAATAATACAATGAATTAATAAATAATACAATGAATTAATAAATGATACAATGAATTAATAAATGATACAATGAATTAATAAATAATACAATGAATTAATAAATGATACAATGAATTAATAAATGATACAATGAATTAATAAATGATACAATGAATTGATAAATGATACAATGTATCAAAAAATGTTTAAACGCGTTTGATCAAATGAATGAATTTTGGGTGAGACATTTCAATAATTGTATCTTGTTTCTTAACACTGATGTTATAATTTTGAAAATTTAGATTATCCAGACGCACCCTAGGTTTTCTTCCAGATATAGGTAACCACTGATACAAGAATTTTAACACAGAAAAATGGATGAATTTTTTCCAGTCTTGACCCCGTAATTTTGTTTACATTATTCTATTTCTCTGTTTATTGACTTTCATATTCACCAGACGTTAAGAATTTCTTCACGAGCTGTGAATCACGTGCAACATGGCGGGATATTCATATCGAGGCTACCTGGTGAGAAATTGAAATAACAAGTCGTCTGTTAATTAAGAGTCAGACCTGACGGACAGCAGGCGACGTTTTGTTTCATACAACTGACCACAGTTCTTATAAATATCGAAAATTAATACTTTGTTTCTTTATGCAACTAATATGTTATCGCACCAGACGTCAGCTTGGACGAATATGATACCAAACGCATGCACATTGTCAACTAATTTGACGAAATAATGCTGATGTTGTCAATAACGTCATCTCACGCGCCAGGTCAAAGGTTAAGCGAACCCCTTAGAATAATTCCTGGTTAATGAAAATGAACAGAACAGAGTGAGATATCAGATAGGAAATTATTTTGTTTAAATTATCTTGTCAGTTTTATTTGGGTAGACTAAGATGGCGGGGGATTATTAAAATTGGGGAATGATTATCTTGATTAAAAAGATAAAACGAAAGTAAACTGGGTACTTGTCAACTGGTGTGTTTACATTCTGGTTTATCTCCAGATGATTATTGGTGACATTTCCTCGTATTGTGTTACACAATCATAGAATCAGCGGGATATTATATAGATTTAGGGCTGGTCGGGAGGGTTGGTCGGGAGGGCTGGTCATATTGGTCTTGTGAGGAATTTCATATGATTCTATTCAGGAAGTTCACATGCATACAATATTTTAATTGTTTTTACTCAATGAAATTATGTATATTTTTTAAGAAGGGGAGTGAAAGCTGGTAGCTTATATATTATTTAAGCCTATGAATGAATTTTTACTTTTTAACCTAACAACTTTTGTGAGCACTGCTTCAACCCTGTTGAATAGTAACTTGTTATTTTTCAACCACCAAGTTTTGAATGTTCACGCGTGTGAAAAAAAAATTGAAACGTTTCGACGATATTACTATTTCTTTATTTATCAAGGTTTCTTTACAAATTTTTCTATCCTAAATTTACAAAAAAACTCGAGTTTTGAACAAGTTCCGAGGGACATTTCAAGTAAATCTGACTTGATTTTAATAAATGGCCTGTTGCTTGATCAAAAAGTCTGATAAAATCCCATTTTTTAAATACAGAAATGATCAAATATTTTATTTTATTTTGTAATTTAGTAAGTCGACCAATGTAGTTGAATGGAACGAAAGTTATTTTATTGGAAGGATCTAAAGAATTTCCACTATATTAAAGAATTAAAATGATGGCTGCATGCAGTCGTCCCTAAATCAGGAAATCTCCTTTATATCTTCCGTAAAAATTGACATAATAAAATGAAAAGACAGTTATGTGAGGTTTAGATTAAGGGGAGGAGAAGGGAATAGCCCAAATATATTAAAGAAACTATATAAGTATAGAAATGAATACAATATACATGTGAAATAGTCTGACATCAACTGGCAAACATTCACTGACCTTTTATTAAATGTTATTTATTGGCTAGGCAGATAAAGTTACCTCCCTTGCCCTTCTTATTACATGGTGAATATGTTTTTAATAAGGTAAATAAATAAACCCTGAGCCCTAGCAGGATGTACGAGAAACGATTCTATGCTGGTTGGCAATAGATGACGGGCGGTGGGTGAAACGTTTAACCTCACGTCGATATTTACAATAAATAAAGAGCGGAAAAGACCAGTTAATTAAATCTATCCTATGCAATACTTTTTTGAAATTATAAAAAATTGAATTAATAGTGGCATTCAAGTAAAAAAACGTAGTAAAATTTTTTTTAAATTTTCCCATGGAAGTGTTATTTTCTAAGTCTTTGAAAAGGCAAGGACTAAAAAGGTAGCTCTGATTCAAACCTGTTAACAGGATATAAATTGTGAATTCTGATAAAAATGAAAAAGAGAATTTTGAAAAAAATATTTTAAAGATATATAATAAATAGAAATAAAATTGTACTTTCTGTTTTTTTTTGGACATTTTTTTCCGTTTTTGTTTTTGTTTAATTTTTGTTATATTTTTAAAAATAGACAAACAAACTTTTATATGATAAAGCAATATTAAAGTAGTAGCTATATCGAAACGTCGTAAGTTAATAATTTCCGAAATTCTGATACACGTTCTCCCATACCGTCTATAATTTAGTTCCTGTGTGTAAATTAATGAAATAAAAAATCCATCTTTTGTATAGAGTAAGTGTTTTCCAACAGGCGACCACGTGACGACTAAACGTTACGCTGTATTTACAGATTCTCGGGTCTTTGATGCCAAATAAACTCCATTTTCCATCGTAAACAACCCGATTCTTGCTCATTATTTTAGAAACATTTCCATTTTTACTGATAAATATTATTGTTGCCTCCGTTCTTTGATAATGTTAAATACAAAACAGACTTCTTCTGGCGGTACCGACTTGTTAAACTAGAGGAAATTGTCCGTTTAAATCCTATCAATGAAATGAATTGAGTTTTACGTCCTATTCTTCAAGGCCTAATTTGGGTATTGAAAACGCATTGAATTGTGCAGTGAGGGAAATTTTACAGTTTAGTAGCCTACTATTTTTTCAGCCTGTATAGAACCTAAGGCCTCTTTTTTCCTGTTTAAGCATGGGAAATTATGGGAATGGTGAGGGTATCTGTCCGTGGTATTAACTTGAATAAGACAAAAACAATGGGTCATCTTTGTTTATGACGACGGTTTTTTTGTAATACCTATCAACAACTCTTTGTTTATTATTGTGAATATTCAATATCTCTGTAAAGTTCTTGTTTGGTTTCTGACACTGTCTAAATCATTTAACACATTACAATAATAACAAGTGGGTATGTCTCCACCTAGGTTTATCTGTATTATAATACAGTATTTGAATTTTTATTTGATATACAGCAAAAATTCTTGATTGAAATTTAATATTAAGAAGATTAAAAAAATCGAAAAAAATACAAGGCATAAGACAGGGTTGCTCTTTTGAGCCTTTTCTATTCGATATGTTTATTAATATAATAGTAAATATGATACAAAATACAACAATGTATAAAATATTTTTCTATCTGCAATTATTAGGCCTACTAGGATTAAACTAATTAAGAAAACAGTATTACAAAATTAGTTTTTAATCCGTTTAGTTTTTGTCAAAATTCATTTTTTATTGTCAATTTTGTTATTGATAAATACGATTGCTGTATTTAAAAAAATCGTTTTTTATCCGATTTAATTTCGACAATTTTTGCCAAGGTATCAACCAGGGTAGCCTCTTGTGTCCATTCTCTTTTAGAGTGTTTATTAATGACATATACATATTGCTTTAAGGGAACTAGAGAAACTAATTGAAAAACAGAAATTAAATTCTGTTTATAAGACATATATAATAGACATAGGTAAAGAAGCATTATAGGTATGGATATACTATTTTTGACATTTATTAACACAACGTTTCACATGATCATACAGACAGATATTAAATTGTCGATTTAGATATTTAGATTCTAATGAAAATGGTACCAAATATATTGTGGTAAATATTTGAAATGTTTTCATGGACATTAGGTAGGTAAATGGCGAGTTAACGTTCGCTTCCAGCAATTGCTGATATCGCATGGACATTTCCTTGTTATCCTATTTATACCATTGAGTGTTAAGTTGCTAGACTTTTTTATTTTTTCGGTTTTTTTTAAACTTAGTAAAAGCATCTCAAAAGTGGCATATTCATGCAAGAATAACTTAGTTACAAAATTTCATCTGGGTTTATTAGTTTGAAAATAGACATTATTCGACTTACGAAACGTAGCAACAACTAAGGCAAGAAGGCTAATTATGAGCTAAATATTCGCTGTAACAATCTATTCGATTACATAGCCTCTCTCATCCAGTCCATCATTATCTTCACACGACTGAGAGGTAAGACAGGAGATCTCTGGTCGTCAGAGACTACAATTTAATTTTTTAATTTCATATTTGTACTTCCAATCCTCTTCAACATAACAACTTATCGCCTCAGATCTTGGTAATCTAATTAAAAATTCTTACCACAGACTTAGTCGCTATCCCAGGGAGATTGCCAATTTGAATATTTTCTCCCACAGTCCACGTCACGACAGGGGGTAGTCCAGATTGTCACATGTGTTCAAAATCTGTGACTACACAAACTTCCAGTCAGTCTTGTAGAGCAAAATTTTCAGAATTTTGAAAATATCTTTTAGAAACAAATCGTGTCTTTTGTAAATTTAGGATATGAATAAAAATTTAGAAATTTCAAAATGATTTTAAATTCGAAACAAAAATGACACGTTTGTTTTTTAGAAGATTGAATTGATTATAAAAAACAAAATAAAAATTATAAAACATTGTTCGCGTTTGAAAACCTCTATTTTTAAAACCAGACGCCTTATTAGGAGTTTGTATCCGAAACACTTTGACACAAGTAATAGATAAACTCGAGCTTAAGAGATCGTAAAGCAATGATCTTGGACAATAATTAAAAATAGAACGAGACAGGGCCATTATTAATTAAATATAAAAGAATAAGTCTAATAAGGTCTCCTTGTTTTACCCCGTATATCAACTTTGACTAATAAAAGCTATTTTTTGCCATTAAGCATGTAGCTATTGAATCTAACTCTTCTATAGTATCTTTATAGATTAGAAACTGGAATCCCGAAAGAGTGTTACATGAGTCAATCAACTTCTGCCCTTAGTTTATATTTTCATTTTGAATAACAATTAAATCATCAAATATATAAAGGACAAGTTATAAAATTGATGTAGGTTTGCCATCTATAACTCATAAAATGGAGTTTTACACCCACAGTGTTCTGTGTCTTACTGAGTTAATAAAATTCAGTTTTACATCTTACATTTTTCTCTTTTAGGCCTACGTAATGTTCATCTCTTATATATTTAACTATTCTGACAATTTTCGGTTTCCCAATCAGTGGCAGGAAAAAAAGTCTACTTTTAATAAAATAAATGATTTTATTATAACGTTTTAGTTTTAACTCTGCTTTTAGACTCTTATAATAATAGTTCAAAATATAAACAGCTAACTGATGCGTGATAATTATATTTATCCAATTTCGTATTTTTCCTGGACAGTTTTGTCAGTTTTCAGTTACTCAATTTATACTGAAAATGACTTTTTTACTTTTCAGATTTTTACACGGGACCATGCCCATGTGTATTGGGCCTAATTCTGACCATGTAAAATAAAGAGTCAATTTTTGCTCTAATGGGCTGAATGTTAGACCTTGTGTATTGGGCCTAATTCTGACCATGTAAAATAAAGAGTCAATTTTTGCTCTAATGGGCTGAATGTTAGACCTTGTGTATTGGGCCTAATTCTTACCATGTAAAATAAGGATTTTATTATTATTATTGAAAGAATTTTGAACTATTTAACAATAAAAAGACTGAAAAGATACAAAGTGGGTCAAATTCTAAAACAATCTCAAGTTAAAGAAGAAATTCGGTTTCTTTGTTGGGATTATTTAGTGGTCGGGGATAATTCTTGATGGCAGAAAATACGAGGCATTTCTACTCATTATACACAATAGTCTAGAGAGTGGAACGAATTAACGTGGCGCTAAGATGGAACCTCATGAATATTAATGAGATGGGTGGAGCTACTGTCAGTCTAGGAAGAGAGTGATGGTATTGTAATGTGTTTAAGCTAGTGGAATAAGACCCGACTAAGTAGTTTAAAATAGTTCTTTAAGTCTATTAACTGATTAAGACGAGAAGAGCGAGGAATTAAGAATCTAAACAGTTGCTGATTAGAATATTAGCGCGAGATTTTCTACCAAACCATGACTTCTGTTGGTCCTATCAAACCTGCTCGTGTTTTTGATGGATATCCCGCGCTCACTGCCCTGAATATGGAAAATGGTGATGATTTTTTGACAAATTCTGGACGTTTATCAGATTCGAAAGTTGGTAATTATAATCAACACACGATTGATGGAATATTAGGAACCAAACGCCATCCTGACATGGATAAAGGTAAGTCACTTTCTTCTTTTCTTGATATCAAGATCTGTTATAATTAATATCGGACTTCGTGTTTCAAACTTTCATTTTATCTTATATAGTTTACTATCAATTCCGATATATGAATTCTATCAAAATTGATTTTTTCAATTGTATCAATTACTTCCCTTCGACATTTGGTTAATTTTGTAAACATTTTATAAGGAATTGCTAATTTAGAAAATCTAATTAGGGTGATTAATCAATAAATCGCTAATTATTCTAAAATACTTGTTCGTATCTTATACACAAAAACCATTAAATAATAATTTCAAAATAAATAAAAGTGTCGAAAAGATTTGAAGGTCTCTGATTTATTTGTAAAAATTCAGAAAAAGAACGGTCTCAATACGGCTCCCTGTCTTACACCGAAAGAAAGTTTATTTCCCTATATTCATTCAAGACTTTAATCAAGGCGTTTCATTTTCATTTTTTAAAGTAAGATTAAAATATAAATATTATTTGAAAATCTAAAATAGGACAAAATTTCGATTAAGAATTTTTAATTCCATAAAGAGAAAGTAGTGCTTGCGGAATTATTGCGTCGTTTTAACTTGATAAATAACTGCCAAAAATTTTCATAGTCTGTAATCGAAACTTTCTTTCTAGCCTTAACATTATTGAACACATTTTTTTTAACCCCGTGCCAGTGCTTTCTATTGAATAGTAACTTGTTACCTTTCAACCACCCTAATCTCTACAATTAGTGAACACTGTTTTAACCCCGTGCCAGTG
Source organism: Nipponacmea schrenckii (assembly GCA_030562195.1). Taxonomy (NCBI): domain Eukaryota; kingdom Metazoa; phylum Mollusca; class Gastropoda; family Lottiidae; genus Nipponacmea; species Nipponacmea schrenckii. Next base: position 21,886,107 of record CM060201.1, read on the forward strand.
CTTTCTGTTGTATAGTAACTTGTTATCTTTCAACCATCCTAATCTCTACAATTATTTTTTTTTTTACATTTTTAAAAAACCTTTGCCAGTGCCTTCTCTAATATGGTTATTCTTGGATCACGAATTTAACCGAAAGCTGAGCTGAGAATATTGAGTAAAACTTGAGGGAGTGTTTCTGTATCTCCTCTTTTATTTTAATTATGTAAAAATATTATTAGCAATTTTTGTGTTTTATGATATCTTTCTTAGATAAGCGTTAACATATTCGCTATAAATTTATATTTTTGCGAACTAGAAGATTGCATATTGCATTTTAAATGAAAATAAGGAATGACCTAATTTAAGTGGAACGTATATAAACATCAGTAAAATCGACCCAATTCTGTAAACTTTAATATACTTATAACGACTGTTTATTATTATGATAATCATAAGTAGTGGAAAGGTACTGAGACAGTTTCCATGGTCACCGGAAACTCAGATATAATTCAATTAAAATCTATTAACGAATTCTTTGAAAAACAAAATTATTTCAATTACTAATATATTTTTTTTTCTTGAGAAAAGTGACAAAATCTCACAATAAATAGTCTATATTGACAAAAAAATGTCAAACTAGGAAATTAGGCAGATAGAAAATGACGGAACCCGCTGGGATTATTTAGGATTAGATTTCTAACCCGCTTAGGAACGTGGCGGGAATAACATTCTTTTTTTCACGTTCTGAGACAGACGAGAGTTTCACACTGGTTTCAGAAGTCAATAAGAGGTGAAAGTTCAATCTCCGTACTTTTGTACTTTCTGGACATGTTTCTTTAAGTGGTATTATTGGCACCGCAAGTCAAGTTACAGAATATTCTATAATATATTTATACTATAGTTTTAATGGAGAGATGATAATAGGCTAATGGGAAAAGGTTAAAACCGAAATTTATCAAAATTTGATGATATGGGTTCGAAGTTCTTAAGAAATAAAAACAGAAAGTGATTCTAAGATCAATGTACGATTAGAAATACGATAGAGGTACTTGCTTGCAAATATAGAGCATACAATTTACACTAAGCAATCTGATTAAAAAAAATTTATATTTGTGGCTGACTCGATTTGCCTGAATGAGCTTCAGAAACTGTTTGTTGTAGATGACAATTCAACTTCGCTAACAGCAACTGCTGATATCACAAACTTGGTAGATGACAAGTTAACGTTCGCTTCCAGCAATTGCTGATATCACAAACTAGGTAGTTGTTGGTAGATGACAAGTTAACATTCGCTTCCAGTGGATGCTGATATCACAAACTAGGTAGTTGTTGGTAGATGACAAGTTAACGTTCGCTTCCAGTAGATACTGATATCACAAACTAGGTAGTTGTTGGTAGATGACAAGTTAACGTTCGCTTCCAGTGGATGCTGATATCATAAACTTGGTAGTTGTTGGTAGATGACAAGTTAACGTTCGCTTCCAACAGATGCTGATATCACAAACTAGGTAGTTGTTGGTAGATGACAAGTTAACGTTCGCTTCCAGCGGATGCTGATATCACAAACTAGGTAGTTGTTGGTAGATGACAAGTTAACGTTCGCTTCCAGTAGATGCTGATATCACAAACTAGGTAGTTGTTGGTAGATGACAAGTTAACGTTCGCTTCCAGGGATGCTGATATCATAAACTTGGTAGTTGTTGGTAGATGACAAGTTGACGTTCGTTTCCAGTGGATGCTGATATCACAAACTAGGTAGTTGTTGGTAGATGACAAGTTAACGTTCGTTTCCAGTGGATGCTGATATCATAAACTTGGTAGTTGTTGGTAGATGACAAGTTAACGTTCGCTTCCAGTAGATACTGATATCACAAACTAGGTAGTTGTTGGTAGATGACAAGTTGACGTTCGATGCTGATATCACAAACTAGGTAGTTGTTGGTAGATGACAAGTTAACGTTCGTTTCCAACAGATATTGATATCACAAACTAGGTAGTTTAGTTTTGTAGTTGGTTGCATGATCCTGTGTTGTTGGTTTCGTACGATCCGATTGAGTCTAATGACATGGTGGTGAAAATCGGGCCAGCATATAAAGCAGATTGAGTGTTAAGTATTTATATTGCAATTCTAAAACAGCATTCATATCCTGGTCGAATTTCACACCAGTCTGAAAGTATATAGAGCAGGAATTCCTTCAGGAATCATATCTCCAGACTGTAGACGATGGTACCAAAATACGGCGAGAAAAAAATAGCTCGATAGGCGTCGGTAATAAAAATTATAAAATAGTTTTTAAAACTCATATTTCCTAAACCTTGCAGAGAGAACATATGCATGACGGTGGAAAAATTCGAACACGTCTGCAGGTCGATTTTGAGTCAAAGAAAACAATTCTAGACCCCTTAGAAATATGAAATATTGTTATTTATATAAACAGTCATACAGAAAGTCTTGTTATATATCTTTCACTTCACTTACATTTGGTTATTGTGGATGCCTGCGAGTAAGTAAAGATATCTTCGTGTTGTATACTAGTTTTTCTTCGTAAAGTGATTCTGCATCTTAGCATACATAAATTTTTAGTTAAAAAAATGGTCAATATGAGTTTATATTCATCAGTGAACTTACCTGGTGTCATAATGTAACAGAATCTCTTAAAATCTTGAAAACTCACAAAACTAAGTAATTATTGAAAAACGCTTCATCAATTTATTAAGCGTTTTTCAATAATCAAATGCATCTTTATGATTAATTTATAGACAGATTTTTGGATATTTATTTTTTATGTTTTTTATGGTAGCAGGTTTATCTACTGATGAATATATATACTCTAATTGACCAAGTTAAAAATTTTAATAAGATAATACAGAAAAGAAAACCCTCGCGTTATGAAAAATCTGCGAATTACTAAATACAAAGTTTAAGAATGAAAAGTGTTGAAATATAACCCAGAAACAAAATAGACTCAAAATTGAAGAAAAAAATCCAGACAAATACAAAATATTTATCATAAAACAATCGACATATTTGGGCGTTAGTACCAATGTTTTTTTTTATAATTGAAAGAAATAATAGCAACAAATAAATAAATTAAAAAAATATACTTTTGAAATATACAGGCGTTATTGGCTAAAAACTCAAAAGAAAAATACAAAATATTCATAAAAAACAACAAAATATTTAGGCGTTAATACCAATAATTTCACTTTGAAACAAAAAATAAGAAAAAGGAAGGAACAAATTTGTAAAATAAAACACATGATTTAAAAATTCCCACTCCAGGTAAATCAGGGCGTTGGCAATACACACTTTATTACAATAAAAAGATCATATCCCTCGACAGGTAACTTTAATTTCTGTCAAGTTATAATACAATTCCATATAGGTACTGTAATAACTGATTAATTTAGACCATCTGAATTTTGATTCTTTAACAAAAACAACTGAAAAATAAAACAAGTTGAAATTGAGCATTTGTAGATCGTGATCACTTTTTTTTAAATGCCTATATTTGTTATTTTGCTGGATTATCAGCTTGGTATCTCTTGTAGAGAGTCCACATAACGTTATAAAATAGCTTTCATGATATTAGTATTGACATCTTTCTAATTTTCACGAATATCTACTTCAAATATTTTATTTTCATAATAACAATTATAATTGTACCAATTTTTAAAATTAAATATTTATGAAACAAATAAATAAAATAATAATATCGAACTACTTCAAAGACGATGCCGCAAAATCAGTTCCTGTACGGTATTAAATCTTCAGGCGTCGATACTCGAAAATAAAACAGAATTATATTTCTGGACAGACATCAAAATGATATTATATGTATAGAGATAAAATTAGGATATAAAACTCCAGAGAGGTACATCAAAGGAGAATTTTATTGGCTTAAATTTACTAAAGAAAACAGTCTTATTGGACGAAATGTCAGTAAATGCCAGAAATGGAAGTCTGAGACTCAGGGAAGATTATCATTTCAAACTTCAAAGACTTAGAAGCATTGTCAGGAATATGCAAATTCTCTCCTGAATTTAAATTATATCTCATTTTCTGTTATAAATATTTACCGATCTGGACCTAATTGGTAATATATGGATTAGGATTTATCTGTGCCTAGATTATATTCCACTTTCTATCAAAAGTTTAACCTATCTAGAATTTCATAAAATATTGCATACAGTACATGTAGTTATATTTCATTCTTTAGAAGCCAACAATAAGTTGATAATCTTGGATTTATAATTTTTAAGTATTTTTATCAAAAAACGAAAGAACTATTTCATAGGATAAATAAAACATTTATTATGGTTACGTTTAGATATTTATTTTTTTTATTATAAATTTATATTATATTTATTATAAGTGTCCAATCCATAATAATTGTTTTATTTATCTATATCTATATTTGTGCTTCTGATATACCATTGAAGAATTATGTCATATATTTATATATATATATTCTTTTGTTTTAATTCTGTGCAAGCAGACAGTAGAGTGGTTGAATTTATTTTCGAAGTTTCGTATTTGTAAATTGCTACACACTTTACAATATATTCTTTTTAAAATTATAACGACCCCCCCCCCCCAAAAAAAACAACAAAAACAAAAACTAAGGCATCATTGTAATCTATACATTTTAGTGCATAAATATAAATATTAAAATTCTAAAAGTTTTAATCTTAAGAATATATTCAATTGAAATTTGAATAACACTCAAAATAAAACAAATTATTGATAAAATATTTACAAGACGATAAGAGAACACTTGTAAATAGATATTAGCAGAATCTAGAGTGTTTTCTAGAAATGATTGTTCTACATGATTTTAATAAAAAATAAATTAATTATAAATTGCTGACGATATTATCTCAATTTAGAGATATCAAATGAAATATTATTTGAAGTTTATTGGTATATAACGATAGTTCATAATTTGAACAGGTAAAAAGCTTTATAAAAATTTATTTTGGTGAACAAAGCACCCAATTACATTAATGTACGAAGATATCTCAGAAATATAATTATATAGTGTGCCGTGGACCCACCTGGACCCACCGGTCACATCTAAATGAATAAATCATGAAGAAATATCAAATATATTTCAAAATGATCTCAAATCTTAATCTAGAAAATTTATTATTTTAACCATGACCTGAACAAGGTATTTACATAAATTCAAATATTTATCAATTTCACAAGCCGTCCCTCCCCCCTCCCTAATTTAAACCCCTCACACCTCTAAAACAGGAACAGACTTACATTCCCCTAAACTGACTTCTATTTCTTTACGTCACTTTAGAAATAGCACTCTTCTTTTACCTGGTCCCCCCACTCCTCGACCTGTCTTCATTAGCCTATAAGGTGCAAAACTCCTTCATTTCATTCCATTTCCGACCCATCGATCGTCAATCCCTACCCCTCTCAAAAACGAAATTCACGACTTTATCCTTATCAAAATAACAGAATAAACCTCTAGATGTATCAGCAGACGTCATGAGAACCCAGCGACTATTTTAAAAACACAAAAGAATATCAATTTCAACTGAAAACACGATTTAACCCTTTCGACACCCCAAATATTCATAATTTATTTTTTAATGCATTTAATATACTAGTATTGAACATGTGGTTAGTGCATGTCTCGATCTTGGAATATATAGTTTCAGTATACGACTCGTTTACAGACTAATACTGCAGTCTTTGTATAATTTACCCATTGTCCACTGCATAGCTTTGTCCGTCTGTCTTCATTAGCTCAATAGAAACAAAATTTCATTTCATTAGTCCCATAAGATACAGAACAGTGGGATATAAAACTCTATTCCATTTCATTAGTCCAATAAGATACAGAACAGTAGGATATAAAACTCCATTTCATTAGTCCAATAAGATACAGAACAGTAAGATATAAAACTCTATTTCATTTCATTAGTCCAATAAGATACAGAACATTAGGATATAAAACTCTATTTCATTTCATTAGTCCAATAAGATACAGAACAGTAGGATATAAAACTCTATTTCATTTCATTAGTCCAATAAGATACAGAACAGTAGGATATAAAACTCTATTTCATTTCATTAGTCCAATAAGATACAGAACAAAAGGATATAAATCTCTATTTCATTTCATAAGTCCAATAAGATACAGAACAGTAGGATATAAAACTCTTTTATTTCATTAGTCCAATAAGATACAGAACATTAGGGGTATAAAATTTTATTTCATTTCATTAGTCCAATAAGATACAGAACATTAGGATATAAAACTCTATTTCATTTCATTAGTCCAATAAGATACAGAACAGAAGGATACAATAACTCTATTTCATTTCATTAGTCCAATAAGATACAGAACAGTAGGATATAAAACTACATTTCATTAAATAAGTCAATAAGATACATATTTAATAAAACTGAAAGCACGTAATATGACTCATCTTTAATGGGTTAAGGAACCAAAATCTACCGCACAACCGACTGGGCGTGTTTACTTGATTAAAAAAAATTCTTTGGTAGCAGCAACGAAGAATAAAACTAATAAAGCTTTTTTACGACCACAATCAGCCCCACCCCCTCCATTCTATCATTGTATGCTTGTGTATTAAAATTCTTGATCAGAGAATCAAGTACTGGTGGAATCGGAGCCCAGACTCTCTCTTGATCTCAAGTGGAGTTATATAAGCGGTGTTACATATTTCTATAAACACTTGAAAGCGACGTAATATACCATTCAGCCTACTTGAAATGTGTCGGTTTTACCAAAGTCAGAATTTCATAGCGTTATTAAGAGGCCATACCTCACTGAACTTCTCTGGCTCTATATTTTATTAGATACGATTCACAAGTAAACCGACAAATTCCTTGAGTCAAGTATACATGCCCTTTGAAGAAATAAAGTGGGGTTTTACTCCCAAGTCTTCTGTCCCAATATATGCGTTATTGAGCATGCCAACCAACTGACGGAGCTACATGGATTCTTTACAGCCCCCCCCCCCTACTCTTTCCAATCACCTGGTACACATACCCGTTAAAAAACATCAGTTTAGCCCATTACAAAAAGCGAAGGCACAGACATGATGAAGGGGAAACCACCAGTAAGAAATTTTCAGATTGTACACACTGACTGAGATAAAAATTCTGGGGGACTTTTTGGGGGCGGGGTCTGGGGGGTCTGTTTAGTTTGGACCCTGGAAAACCAAAGCAAGTTAAAAATAAAAAATATTTCCATCATCACAAACCATTATTTATTTCAGATATGGATGATTCTTGTGATTCTAAAAGCCTGGTGAACGGAGATGGGGATAGTCTAAAACTCGAACCTTTGAATTGTGACGATTCTAAATGTGACTCCAGTGACAATGAGAAATGTGGCGAAGATAAGAGTCTCTCGGACGACGATTTGGACGCCAAGCGTAAAAAACGGAGGAACCGAACAACTTTTACAAGTTTCCAGTTAGAGGAAATGGAACGAATTTTTCAGAAGACACATTACCCGGATGTTTATGCCCGAGAACAGCTCGCTTTGAGGTGTAATTTAACTGAAGCTCGTGTTCAGGTAAGACTTATTTTATTTTCTAAACTCTCAATAAAAAATATCCCTAAAATCTTAAAATTGGTAACATTACGCCAAAAATCATCAAAAATTTGTTCTTTATCTATTTTTTTGTTCAAATTCAATACTACCGGAAGAACCTTTCTTAAAAATACCGGAAGTACCTATCTCTAGTATTCCAGGTTAAGACTAAGATTATCTAATATATATTAATCCCGATTATAAAATATACTACAGTATGATTGGTTGTTAATATGCATATATTAAAATCGATGTAAGCGATTGACCAATCAGATGATTGGAATAATACAATCATCTTTAATTCAATAAAAGCTTGACCCTTAATCAAGTCTTCCCCGCACCCAAAGGACTGAGTGCGTGGGATAGTCAATCTAAAGAATGGTGTCCATGGTGCCACGTGTTTAAAAGATGTCCTTCTGTCGGTTTATGTCATTATCCACGCTCTGAACGGAAATTTGTCATGTTTAGACGGGTTCCTTTGAAAATTGTTTCCCCTTTCTTGTTCTAATTTGTCCTGTAAGTCTGTCAGAATTCTGTGACTGAACGATTCCTCTGGTGACCGTCTGGTTGGGATTATGTTTGTCAAGTTGTATAATATTTTGATTCACAACATCACTTGTAACAGCAGTGTCGTTCCCTCATTTAACACTGCATGTCGTCTTCATTGGCTTATACGATGCAGAAAAGAGAGACGTAAAACTCCGTTCATTTGAATTTCATTAATAGTTTTTGAAATCAACGATTACAAAATAATGCGATCGCGAATAGGTCGCATTTAACGCATTAATTTCTATCTCGCAATAATTTGTAGCCTTACAGTATGTAAAAATATAAGATACGTGCACACTTTAGTTTCAGAAATTGAGACGTATATTAAAAACAAGGAAATACATGTAAATAAAAATCCATACACGCGATATACCGTTCAAAGCATGACAAAATTTAGATTGAAACTTGTAAAGTATTGGCTTCCTTCGAAGAGAAGTACCATCAGGTGTTTCGAAAGTGAGAGAGCATGTTCTAGTTTTCGAGCAACATCCACCACTACTATAATGTCAACGTCACGAGATACAGCCAGATCAGTTTATACCCACCCCCCAATCAAAACAATTCAAAATTCTTTTTGGGGACAGTTTTAGTAATATACTTCAATTCTATCGGGATTCATCCTCTCAAAAATACTCGAAATTTTTGAACCGAGTGGCTGTTGTTTCAGAATGGCCAGTTTCCCTTATTAACTCTAGGGTAAGATAAAATACAGGCACACATGTAGCTTGTTACCGCCCACTCCGGGGGGTGCGGCCAGATGTCGGACGGTCGGTAGGAATGGTCAGGTCTGGACAACATATGTGAACTTTGATTCTATGTATCAAAGAAGTAAATTTGGATGGATATTGAGGGGGCATGTTTATGTCCTCATCGAATGCATATCCAGTGGATTGGCAAAATGTTTGTGGAGATGAAAGACGTGTGGATATGATAGCACATGGGGTTGTGGTAGAAAAGAAATTCGTTTCCAGTGGATACTGATATCCAAACTAGGTAGTTGTTGGTAGATGACAAGTAAACGTTGCTTCAGTGTATACTGATACACAAACTAGGTAGATGACAAGTAAACGTTCCTTCAGTGATACTGATACCACAAACTAGGTAGTTGTTGGTAGATGACAAGTTAACGTTCGCTTCCAGTGATGCTGATATCACAAACTAGGTAGTTGTTGGTAGATGACAAGTTAACGTTAGTTCCAGTGGATGCTGATATCACAAACTAGGTAGTTGTTGGTAGATGACAAGTTAACGTTCGCTTCCAGTAGATACTGATATCACAAACTAGGTAGTTGTTGGTAGATGACAAGTTAACGTTTGCTTCCAGTAGATGCTGATATCACAAACTAGGTAGTTGTTGGTAGATGACAAGTTAACGTTCGCTTCCAGTGGATGCTGATATCACAAACTAGGTAGTTGTTGGTAGATGACAAGTTAACGTTCGCTTCCAGCAATTGCTGATATCACAAACTAGGTAGTTGTTGGTAGATGACAAGTTAACGTTCGCTTCCAGTGGATGCTGATATCACAAACTAGGTAGTTGTTGGTAGATGACAAGTTGAACGTTCGCTTCCAGTGGATGCTGATATCACAAACTAGGTAGTTGTTGGTAGATGACAAGTTAACGTTCGCTTCCAGTAATTGCTGATATCACAAACTAGGTAGTTGTTGGTAGATGAAAAGTTAACGTTCGCTTCCAGTGGATGCTGATATCCTAGACTAGTTGTTGGCAGTTGACATGTTGGGCCTTAATTTGAAATTATGTCATATGTTCATGAATATGTATAAGTTTGCTGTGGCACCGAGTCCCTTGTGGAATGTCAGCCCTTTCTACTTCTATATTTTAACCTGTATGATCTGCTGTCTGGGCGTTTAGACCAAACTAGAGCAGAAAACTTGATTCTGTTTGGTTTACAAAACACGCATAAAAAATCACATTGAGTCAAAAGAATATATTGAATTGAAAAAAATATATCAGGGGTATCGTCAGTGAAGCAAAGCATGCTTGAGTTTACGTAAAGCATCGGTGCCACTTTACCCCTGAGGTTTGCCTGGGTTGTCTACTCACTTTCGGAGAGTTCGTCTAGCTAATCAATGTTTTTTTTGTGTATGGTTTTGTCAACTCGGCACAACTTTCAGATAATTCACATACCTTGTATTTTCAATTTTGCATATTCACCGTCTTCATTAGCCCATAAGGTGCAGAAGAGTAGGACGTAAAACTCCATTCATTTAATTTCATACTGCAAATTCAATAAAAAAAAGAATGTTGTATGAAGAGTCCCAGCTCTAGTTTTCTCGAGAATCCATTTGGGACTAAAAGTAAAAGTAGCAAAGTATCTGAATAAAAATAAATAACAAACTGGGACCCTTGGGGATTCGGTTAAGTGGTGGACTGGAAACAATATAAAATATGATTTATACCGTAGCCAGCTACTTACAGAGCTAGATGTAGATATTTCTAGCCAGATTTGATTGTTCAGGGGGCAAGGGGCAAAACATGTATCCAGAGGGGCCAAGGAGTAGGGTGTCCGTGTTTGTAGTAATGAAATTAATCGGTTTTTAAAATTTTTCAGGGGGCAATCCATTTATTCGATAAAACAGCCACCCTACCCCTCGCTTCACTCCATGTATCGACGGGTCTGATTAACGATATTGGCCCACTTGAGTAGGCATTAAACTTTATTGGGTGGGGTAGGGACAGGGTTATAATACCAATTATTCATAATAAAGATACAGAACAGTAGAATATAAACCTTCATTTGAATTCAAGTGCGATAAGGGAATACGGTGCTGGACAGTAAAACATAACATTTTTTCTGCACCTCTATATATAATAAACCTTAACATGATAATGTGTCGGTAGAGAATTCTGATAATTATAAAAGACATGGTTTGTGTATTTTTGTCTGTGATATTGTAAAAATAAGCTCACTGTTCGGTATTCTCAACCATTCGGTATCACACGGTGTTCTGTCGTAGAAGAAGACGAAATAAGCTAAATTACATCGTTTTTTTACTCCTTCTATATTTCATCGACTGATTACGACTACCATAAAACAGTAGGCGAACATCAGCATATTCAATTAACGTTCCATATTGCACGTGATTCTCACTCTAATATCATCGTAATAAATATAATTTTAAAAAAGATATGTTTTTTTTATAAATTTGTCGGATATAATAAGATGCTGTTGACTTCAAAAGAGTTGAAAATTTGGCTGAGTTACGTTATCTCAAGATATGCCTCTTTCTATTAAAGATTCGCTGCCCCCTGCAGTGTCGTCTGATAGGAGTTCTCCCGCGAAAACATTAGCTCCGTTTTCAATATGGCGTTTTTTCTACTTCCTACTGGGAGATAACTCTTTCATCACGCCGGTTATCCAGACATCACGGTGTGATTATGTACAGTAATTTATAAGTTGATAGTTTCTGAGGAATTCTCTTTTATAAACTCTGCTATCACAGTGTTACAACATCCCCCCTCCTACCGACTCAATTTATTTTAAAACATGATAATTAAAATTTTAAAATAATTTCGTCTCTTCTCAACATTTTAATGGTGGGATCTGTAGACTCGATCTTTGTGTATCACCAAGACGTATTTTACTGATGATTGATAAAATTATCTCGAAACCAGATTGTAATATTCAGATAAAATAAATTAAACTCTGAAATAAAAATAAATATTAGTTAATTCTCAGATTTATTAATTTATTTTTTTTTACCAAAATTGATAAAGATATAACTTCTATGATAAAAATATGAATATTTATAATATTTTAACCCCTCTGTGTTTATTGTTCTTTACATGCTCCGGATCCGTTTTGATAAACCGTTATCACAAAACTTATACGTATGACGCACAGTCTATTAGAAACGAATAAAACGCTGCAATGATCGTTTTGAACGCACGTCTTGTGTAAGAGTTTTATCCTTCTGTCTACTATAAAACAAGCGAATCTTTTGAGATTTAGATTTCCTTTGACATAAAACGTACGCACAGTCCAGTAGAACGAATAAAACGCAGCCGTGATAGTTTTGCTGTATTGAACGCAAGGCTTATGTTACCGTTTCACACTTCTGTCTCTTGAACAAGTGAATTTTCTAAGGCTTCGTCTTTTGAACCAAAGTATTTGTAACGTTTTGCATCTTAACGATTTCAGTAAGGGTTTCGTACAACGTTTTTTAAATGCTTAACGATTTCAGTAAGGGTTTCGTACAACGTTTTTTAAATGCTTAACGATTTCAGTAAGGGTTTCGTACAACGTTTTTTAAATGCTTAACGATTTCAGTAAGGGTTTCGTACAACGTTTTTTTAACGCTGAACGATTTCAGTAAGGGTTTCGTACAACGTTTTTTAAATGCTTAACGATTTCAGTAAGGGTTTCGTACAACGTTTTGTAATGCATAACGATTTCAGTAAGGCGTCTAAGATTTTGTAACTCCCTTTCACTGAGCGAGATCTGACCTATCAAATTGATAAACAGTTCATCAACTAGACTGATTAGATGATTCTCTTGAGGTTTAATAAATATTATGCGGTGTAATAAATTCCAACTCGCTGAGCCGACAAAATTATTTTATAAAATGGAAAAATGAAATCCAATGTTTCTAAAATGACAAACTGGCATATTGTTTTCATTTCAAAAACAAATCAAATTTCACGCGGTAATAAAAATAAATTTGCACAAATGATGACTGAATAAATATGGTAAAATTTGTAATGGAGTGAAATGCACGAGCGTCACACCAATTTAGTTCTACGTGTCTTTTTAAACGATCAAAATTGAGTTTTTGGACTGCGATTAATTTACAACATGGCGGCACACACTGTTTTAATCTATATAAATGTCAAAGTTTATTTTCCTAATTTTCTAATTTTTAGATTATTTACTCGTGTTACCTTTGTGACACCATTAAAAACTATTTCTTTGTAGCTAAACACTGTAGTTTACATATAAATGGTAGAAATCGAAGCAGCTGCTAAGCTAATATACCCTCTGAACAGTTAATCGTTACAATTTGCCAATTTTTTTTATAAACATAACATGCTTCGTATTTTAACTGCCCGTCGTTCGGAGGATGTTTTATTGCGTAAGGAGTTTTGCCATTAATATATACAACGTCTCTTCAACAGTCCTGGAAATTTAATATTTCTAAAGATCCCTAGACAGTTGGAAATCGCAAAAAGGGTAGGCTAATGCCGCTGTCCTGGGGAAATTCCCTTCATTGTTTACGCCCTCCTCTTCTTCCCCTAATGGACTAATTGAGACAGGCAGGGGAAGCAATTTTACCAGGACAGCGGCTTTAGCTTATTCATTTTGCCATTCCCAACTATCGAAGGATCTTTAATGTGCACAGCCCGTAGCATAAAGGGCCTCGGTTTATTGTCCTATCTGGGCGACTAAAAAAAAATCCAGAAAGTTCATCTTGGTTTATTGTTGCATTCGAACGACCAGACACTTTTTCATGTCAGTCCCTCAGACCTGCATCGCCGAGTTTCGTGAAGTTGAACTTGATATATGAGACACCGTAAAACCACCTTCCGCCATCAAAACTTTTAAAATCAAATACCGAATTCTGGAGTTAATTTAAGAATTTAACGACCGAACTGAACCTTAATTTAACTTCAAATAAACCAGAAAAATGAGAGCCGAAAATCAATTTCGAGATAAAATAAAAATAATTTTGCTGTTCCTTTTAATTTTCAACAAAAGGTTTGAAGGCTTGTTTAGTTTAACATGTGTTTCAATCAGAATTAAAATGAAAACCACGTGTCGTCAGTGGGTGCCGCCATCTTGTTTTCTCTCGTCGTTTTGGTTTAAAGAAAACAACGAGACTTGTCGTGACGAGAGAATCTCGTGTAAACACGAGATCAACAATGATGTTTACATCCACAAGATAATAAACATAATGCCAAATTAAACGGAGTGTTACGTCTTCTGGTATAGACTGGCAAATCGAGACTGGGTCCGATGCAGTTGGTCATATCAAGAAATTGACACACTTGGTGCAACTGAGTTCGATTAGATGGTCACATATTCTGCTCAAGTCGATTAGGCTACCAGATCAAATTATTGCAAGAAAGTGGAACATAATCAACTAACGGAAGACGATTGACTTTTATCAGTCGCCGATGTGTTAACTTAACATGTTAATGTATTTGTCTTATGTGAAATACACTTTCGATAGTAAGTGAAGAGGTCTATTGCTGGACTGCCAAAGTTTAATAAGCCATTGCCTAAAGCCGACAGCGACCGACCTGCAGGGTTGAGATTCCCGAAGATTTCACGCCGTGTTGGCCACATCCTAGACGGTAAAACGGGGAAATTTGCTGCCCTATTAGTGATATGGTTTTCATTAGTTTCCTTAATGATTACATTGTGTTCTTATCGTTACTTGTTGTTCTACAGTTAACTCCTCTTGAATAGCTCTCGTATGTGGAAGGTGGAAAAGTCTCAAGTGGAAACTATTCAAAATTCGTCGTCTTTTTTGTTTCTTCTCGTTTAAGCCATTACAGTTTTTTCCTCGACATATTTCGGATATTGTTTGAACTTTTCAATGAGAGAAAAGAAAACGGAAAATGGTAGAAATTGAAAATCAACATTGTTTAAACACGTGTGTTGTTATGGTAACAATGTTTGTGTTGTGATGTCCGCCATTTTGTACTTAAGGCTGTCGTCAGCAGAAATACGTTTTAAGCGCAGGGTCTCGGTGTAGTGTCTGGCCACCATCGTCGTTAAATTCAATTTCACGGTGTTCATTTTCAACCCTTTCATCCGGGGCGAAGCGAAAGATAAAATAGATGCCAATACTAACTTGCTAAGTCAAGGAGATTAGTCACCACTGAACTAAGGTTAACCTGAAATTTTAAACCGGAGTCAGTAACTTAAACGAAATATCATAAATGGTTACCGGTAAATTTGGGATTGACGGTGGTCGACGAAACGAAATATTTCTTAAGATAATAACTGTGAGAATTTAAGTAAAAAAAGTCAATGAAAATAATAACAGGGTTGGGATATTAGTTGGAATTCAATCCTCTATACGACAAGATCAGACGACAGGTCAAAGGTTAAAGGTTATAAGTCATTTGGTGCCATCAGGTTTGGTAAAAGAGTTTTTTGCAGGAACCATAGTGTTCAGCTTATACCTTCTGAATTGTCACTAGGTTTCAAGTGTCTAGAAACCATGGGAAAACAAATTCCATAGATTTTCAGGATGCGCACTTCATTTGAAGGTACCGTACTTTAATGGACATAGATTGTCAAAAATTTCAATTTTTGATCCACAAATTTTTAAAGCACAATTCAGTTGGACACGGTACTTTAGGCACACTCTTTTAGGCATGTTGTCAGTTAGGCAACGATTTATATTCTTTTCCCCACCATTTTATTTGAAGTACATGGACTTTGATTTAGGCATATCTTCAATCGCTTGGAAACTTATCACTATACTTAGATATTGGCTGTGCCATTATCAATATTTTGTTTAATCATAAATACACATAACAGGGGAACACTATCAAAATATATATTGCTGTCCTGTCGTCTAATGTTTCAGCTAAAAAACCTTCTTCAGAAACACTTCAGTAAAATATATACTATTGTCCTGTCGTCTAATGTTTTCTTCGCCTTCTTCAGAAACACTTCAGTAGTTTATGATCACATTTTCATCTTCCTATTACTTATTCAAAATTTAGAATGATTCTACTTATTCGTTGATTGTAAACTTTAAAGAAATAATAGAAAAATGGAAACAATGTGATCATAAACTACTGAAGTGTTTCTGAAGAAGGTATTTAGCTGAAACATTAGACAGCAGGACAATATTATATATTTTTTAAATCTAAATTTTGAATAAGTAATAGAAAGATGAAAATGTGATCATATACTACTGGATTGTTTCTGAAGAATTTATTTAGCTGAAAAGTTAGACAGCAGTACAATAGTATATATTTTTTAAATCTTAACTTTGGATAAGTAATAGAAGGGTGAAAAATGATCATATACTACTGAATGTTTCTGAAGAAGGCGTTTAGCTAAAACGTTAGACGACAGGACAATAGTAGATATTTTAAATTTTTAAACGTCCGTTTTCTTCACGAATATTTTGAGTGAATTTTGATTTCTTGGCATGTGAATTCAATAAACGAATAAAAACAAAATATAAACCAGTCCATTATATTTAAAAATCTTTATAAATTTCTGCATTGTTTGAATTATTATGACATTAAGAAAGGGATATAGCCTATTGCACTCCACGAAAACACGGGTCAAGGTTTAAGTGAGTTGAGAAGACACGAGGCTAGAGTTACAAATTACTAAAAGCTAAAAACTCGTGTTTTTACTCGACCTTTAGTGCCTCCATTTCTCGTTTCCTCCGTTCTGATTAACAGCAATATTC
This sequence comes from Nipponacmea schrenckii, assembly GCA_030562195.1. Lineage (NCBI taxonomy): Eukaryota > Metazoa > Mollusca > Gastropoda > Lottiidae > Nipponacmea > Nipponacmea schrenckii. The sequence goes on from CM060201.1 coordinate 21,902,630, forward strand.
TGTGTGGTTTCTGACGTTTTATATATTTTTTCCCACAGAAAATGAATGTGTAAACTAAAACTGTTATATTGTTCTCTTGGTGTTTTGCTCGTAGAATGTCGTGCCGTAATACGTTAGCCTTTTGGTTTCTTTCCGTATGTCGTACCGTAATACGTTGATCCCACAGCCTGTCAGTTTAGAGGGGCTTCATTCCAGAGGTAGCCTACATTTTATAAATTTTCCCACAGAAAATGAATTGTATACTCAAACTTTTTCTGTTTTTTTAGTTTTATCCTCTTGGAATTTCTTGGTTCCGTATGTCGTACCGTTGGTCCCACAGCCTTACAGCCTGTCAGGGTTTATTTGAGGGGCTTCACTTTCAGAGGTAGCCCTTTTTTAATTTTAAAAAATAATTTTATACTCACCTTTTTACTTCCTTATTCTTGCCATGTCTACCAATTGGACAGCCTTTCAACCCGTTTAAGGGGTTTAAAATGCCCTTATATGTTCACCTTTTAAAATAAAGACTCACCAATTTGGGGTTTAAAGTATTTTTATGTTACATCTTTTAAAAGGGTTTGATTTAAAATTTTTATCTCGTTTCAGGTTTTTCCCCCCCTCCTTTAAGGTCCCCTTTTTCTTTTCGTATTAAAGTTTGTTAATACATAATCAGTTTCAGAGAGTCCACATAGCCAAAATATTTAAATAATATTATATATAAGTAGATTCTATAAAGATAGTTTCAGAAAGTTTGGTATGAATTATGTTTTTAGAGAATTATGATAAGATCTAAACAAACGAATAAGTATAAAATAATAAAATATATATAAAAGATACATGAATAAAATACAAACCAAATTAGATTAGTATAGAGTTAGCCAGGGGGATTCTCACACCGCAACGTGATGAAGATTCCACTCCGTTTGAACATTGTTGTACATAGTATTATTCTTGTATGGAATGTCTTTGTAACGTCTCGAACACTGCTTGTTTTAGCCATTCTTACCCAGTGCCATCTTTTTACCAGATTGTTTCTCTGTAGTTTGATACAAGAACAAATAAACTCTCGACATTGTACATGTTTCACCATCCACATCGAGTCACTGAAATTAAAATATTACATGTTAGATTGGATAGGAAACGCTGAGGTAGACAAAGATGGGGTGGGGCGTAAAGGTACCTTCGAGCAAACACGAATTGTATACATGAACACAATTTTAATTAACACCCAAAAAAGCAATTTATTTTCATTAATGTTATTTACATTATAAAACGCTGTCGATTCCTTCTTAGCAATATTCTTTTTATGGTTTCGGCACAAGGACAGCTTTCTTAGGGATGACGGTATCTCCCTTTGCCCTGATTTTCGAGCAGCGATTGCAGAACATGGGGCTTTTTTTTATAATTAAAAAACCAAGTTTTCGGTTTGAGTACGGTTATCCTCAACAAAAATCGTATTTCTAAAACTGTAAATTTCATTTGGATCGGAGGCTCATTAGTTTATATCGCAATAAAGTGGGTGCTGCTCCAACAGGTGAATATCAGAATATAGGCTCATAACTCGCTACCGATTCAACCTGACTCGTCAAGCCATTCATGTTAAAAAGTAAAAGTAAAGAAGTAAGAAACACTTATTGTTATTTTGTCGAAAAGATTAACCTCGTGTATAGAAACTGACGAGAAAAACGAGAGAAAAAATGTCGGGAAATTCCCCCGTGTAGATGGTCGACATTTATATAGTGGTATATGAGAGAGTAAGGTCAGGACATACGGACTGGAAACACAAAACAACATGGCTAACACGTGTTTTAGGCCGTTATCATTTTATTCAGTGTGTCGCTACATAAGCTGAAAAGGTACAACACAGTAGGACAAAATAAGAAACAGGATAGTAGAACATAAGTTACAGAACAGTAGGATATAAAACTCTATTTCATTTCATTAGTCCAATAAGTTACAGAACAGTAGGATATAAAACTCTATTTCATTTCATTAGTCCAATAAGATACAGAACAGTAGGATATAAAACTCTATTTCATTTCATTAGTCTAATAAGATACAGAACAGTAGGATATAAAACTCTATTTCATTTCATTAGTCCAATAAGGTACAGAACAGTAGGATATAAAACTCTATTTCATTTCATTAGTCCAATAAGATACAGAACAGTAGGATATAAAACTCTATTTCATTTCATTAGTCAATAAGATACAGAACAGTAGGATATAAACTCTTTTTCATTAGTCCAATAAGATACAGAACAGTAGGATATAAAACTACATTTCATTTCATTAGTCCAATAAGATACAGAACAGTAGGATATAAAACTATATTTCATTTCATTAGTCCAATAAGATACAGAACAGTAGGATATAAAACTCTATTCATTTTAAATCTAATACAGAACAGTAGGATATAAAACTACTTTATTTCATTAGTCATAGATACAGAACAGTAGGATATAAAACTCATTTCATTTCATTAGTCCAATAAGATACAGAACAGTAGGATATAAAACTCTATTTCATTTCATTAGTCCAATAAGATACAGAACAGTAGGATATAAAACTCTATTCCATTTCATTAGTCCAATAAGATACAGAACAGTAGGATATAAAACTCATTTCATTTCATTAGTCCAATAAGATACAGAACAGTAGGATATAAAACTCTATTTCATTTCATTAGTCCAATAAGATACAGAACAGTAGGATATAAAACTCTATTTCATTTCATTAGTCCAATAAGATACAGAACAGTAGGATATAAAACTCTATTTCATTTCATTAGTCCAATAAGATACAGAACAGTAGGATATAAAACTCTTTCATTTCATTAGTCCAATAAGATACAGAACAGTAGGATATAAAACTCTATTTCATTAGTCCAATAAGATACAGAACAGTAGGATATAAAACTCATTTCATTTCATTAGTCCAATAAGATACAGAACAGTAGGATATAAAACTCTATTTCATTTCATTAGTCCAATAAGATACAGAACAGTAGGATATAAAACTCTATTTTATTTCATTAGTCCAATAAGATACAGAACAGTAGGATATAAAACTCTATTAGTTCAGCTAGATACAAATGTCATATGTAACATTTCAAAAATAGAAACATCTCCGAAGGTCCCTCCTACCCTACCCCCTGTCCCCCTACCCTCTAGGTCTGGGCAAGGGTAGACATGTACTTTATCAGGATTTAAAACGTGTTCTGATATTTATTCTGTATTGGCCTTAGAAGTAGATCAAATCACGATTAAGAATGACGGCCTATGAGGGAGATTCTTACCAAAACAAACGATTGTTTTCATTCCAAATTTTGGGCTCTGATACGAGATTTATGATGTATTGTGGAATTGGGGGACAGACACACCGTTTCATGTAACCACACTTGTCAACACGGCTCTCATTTCATCTTTACAACTTAACAAAACATTACACGAAATCAGAGACTTAAAACAAACAGTCAACGTTAAGCCATACACAGTTATCGACCGTAGATAGTTCACTCTTCAATACTCCGCTATAAAAAGTTTAGAAAAGGACGATTCTCGCGGGGATTCTGTTTACCATTTCACTTCACTAAAATCTTTTATTTCTATATTGAATGTTGTTTTTGTTCAGAGTGTGTTGATACATCTTTAATAGGCATGGTGCACATGTAAAACATGCCGTCAACATGAAAAAAATAAAATAAAATAAAACACAGTAGGTAGGGGTGTATCAGGGTTCCAAGAAGGGGGTTGTTTTTGACGTTTTTGGGGTTATAATGCGCTTTGCAGTCATACATATACATTCTGGACAATTATGATTTAACTCGTTCTATTCAAACACGCTTTATATTCTGTAACACCGGGTTTTTTCCCATCCGGACGACGAAACCCTTTACATGTCTGCTCCTCTAACCTACATAAATAATAAAGGAAATTGGGTTGAAATTTTCAATCACAGTCTACATTTTCCGATATGCATATAAACATTACTTCGTTCCATGTTTTAGTCTTTTTTACCGAACTATGCAGGAAATATTTGTACGATGCCTTCGTTAATACGCACAGGTGTGTATGTGTGTTTTTCTCGTCAAATTGAATAAAAAGTCTAAAAACTAAAGTACAACTGTTCCCAGGTAGGAATCGGATTAAAGATATAATGAAATACCGCTAGTTCTATATAGATCACGTGACCTCCCGGGGAGAATCTAATTAGCATACATATCATTTAGGTTTTCTCGTCATTTCTCGCCTACTGCGAGATAATAGGTACTAATTTGAATTAGACATGCTCACTGCAGATACATTCTTTCAAACCAAGATTTGATTCTTAAATGTCGATACTAAAGGCATTAATTTTGACTATGTTCAATTTAACCGTCTTCATTAGCCGATAAGCTGCAGAAGAGTAGGCCTAAGACGTAAAACTCCATTCATTTCATTTGATGTTCATTTAAAGAACACACAGCAGTCTGACAATAAACAAGGAGCTAGTGAAGGCCACGTAGCCTATTAAAAAGAGGAGCTAGAAATAACATGAAAAGGTGCATGCTAATAATATTTATATGTGAATCTAGGCCCTTTGGCCTAAATCGACGGAAAACAATAGGTCAAAAACCTTAAATTCAGACAAAAATATTGTGATTTTAATTAGAAGATCAACAAATTCAAAAAAGAAAAAAAAATCACTAATCTGCGGAAATTAATTTGATTTTTTAATGATTAGGCCTACTTGACGTTAAGAGCGTTCACACTGTAAGAGTACTTAACGATAACACGTGATGCACCACTGTGAAATTATTATCTACCTATTCAAATTAATTAAGCCGCTTTTTGATGTTGAGCCTCACTACATCAATTTGAGAAACGTTAGCTGTAACTTCCGGTTTAAAATGACAGGTTCGCAGAGAATTTTGAAGTGGTTGATGCAAATTGTGGAATCGAATCTCATCAGAGACGAAAGTTAATTGGCTCGTTATAAATTCCACATGTTTAGAGATGTAATAAAACGAAACGAAATGTGTTTAACGGTATACGCCAGATTGGACGGTAACTAAGCGTGACGTCAGTTCCTTTGTAAATAAATATTGTAATTTAAAGTGACAGCTCCCTGGAAATTCTGACTGCTCTTTCGAACTGCTTTGATTAACTTATGATTGGTTTAATGTCAATTTCGTTGGACAAAATTTAATTTTATTGAATTTTTTATTTTTTATGTCTTTAGTTTTTATTAAAAAAACATGGGGTCGATGGGTTTTCTGTTTTATTCCAGTTTTAGCTGTAGATGTCAGTGTCATGCGTCGAAAACAGTTGACGCTTTCCAGACCCCGGGACTGTGGCGTGGATTAATTAAAAATAAATAATTTCAGGATAATTTTAGTAACAAAACGAAAGATATTTAAACGACTGAGTTAAAACTGAGGCTTTTATGGCGGTTTCTTATTTCTTTATCGAATCATATCTAAGGAAATCAGCGCACCGGTGTCACAACATTGATTGAAGCGGCCAACATGTGGCTATGATTTATCTCCCTTAATACGACTCGGACACCCAGAAATCTAATTATTAAATGAGATATATAATTAAAGTGGAGGCAAGAAAATGAAATTTGAGGCCTATCAGGTAGCTTGAATCGTCAGGAAATAATCGTCGATTCACACTTTTTCTTTTATCTGGTGTAATTATTTGAATTAAGATACGTGGATTGATAAAGAGAATAAAATTCTCAAGTTGGTGGGCCAGACTCAGTTTTTATCCTGATGGTTCTAGACATTTGATTTAAAGGGAGTCTACCAAATAAATATATAAAGACACATATTGTATCAAAAACCTCACTCAAAAAAAAAAAAAAAAAAAAAAAAAACTCAACCCGGAAATACCGTTGAAAAAAAAGATTGATATAAATATTATTTTTGTTGAAAATTCAGCAATAATAGTTAAAAGGTGACAATTTCCATTAACAATTTATTTCTTTCAAAAATACTTAAATGTTGAACTTTTGAATTTTTCTTATGAACCAAACAGACTCTTTTATTTCAACCAGGACATTTCGTGTGCAAGTTGTTGCAGATGAATATGTTTACATTTCTGCTATAAGAAAACTAAAATCGTACAAAAACTAACGACAGTACATTTGAATTCGTTTTCAAATCCAACCGAAGTTAACAGTTTTATAGACCCAAATAATTCAATTTTACTTTAATTTAAAAATAAACAGCCAAGATAATATTTTCAATTTTTGTGTTATTTTTTTATTTACAAACATTAGTATTTATTCGTTTTGTTTTATTGTAAAGTGTGGAATTTGAGTGGACCTAATGTAGACCATGTTAGTGATTTATGCCAGGCTTCCGGTTTGAAAGTGACGGCTTGTATTTTAACAAAACACATTACATTGCATAGTAATATCAACAAATTCCACTTCATTTGACCCACAATTTGTTTTAGGCCAGAAAAATGAAGCTTTCGTCTCTACAAAGCAATAATCACAAGGGTAGGGGAAAAGGCGATGTACGGTACCCGGTCCGATTTCCGGTCCTGGATAATCGATATAGAAAATGGTACAAGCGAAAACAAGGAGTGCGGACCCGGACGCTTCTATTTTTTTCCACTGTATCGAAACCAGTCATTACGTCCTTTTTTTTAAGCCTTTGGGTTCACGGTGATATCTGTTTTACACCAGTTAAGGTGATACCTGCCGGAGGGACAGACATAATAAAAAACTGTCTTGTCGTTCGTACATCATTTCGCGAACAAATACCATACCAAAGGTCCAGTTAAACATTTCTGTCGTTTATTTATAAAACGATTTTCACTGCGTTTTGTCTTGCCTTCAGTTACTTGTCCTTTTTACAGTCAGCAAGTTAGTTGTTTTGCCTAGTAATAATAATTCTACGTACTATTTTAGCAGACGACTTGCGATGTCAAAATATCTTTTATAAAATTGGACGCAGTGTTGTCTAGAATTTTTTTCATCAATACGTTTCTTAGCGTTCTTTTGTTATTTTACGTATATGGCCAAATCGCGACGGACCAATGAATAAACTGAAACAAAGACAAAACGTGTCGTGAAATAAAGTTTATAAAAACTGGGCAGGGTCAATATTCGATCACCACCATGTGACTGTGTATTACACTAAACGGTTATTATTTAACATATAGCGTCGTTGTACATATGGCGGAATATTAAAAACAATTTTTAGGGTAGCCTGGAGTATTCACGACACAATAAAGTGCAATTTTCTTGTGTCAAGATGTCATTGAGAGTTTAATTTGCGACGAAATAACATTCGAATAAAATATAATTGCATTTCAACATCCGAGGATCCAGTAACGAGGTCAGCGGTATATCACCACACGTGCATTCTATTTCCGACTTGCTGTATTTATTAACGTCCTAATTGCTAGCTAACCGTTCGTTTGTTTACCTTTCAAATAAATGTGATGGTTTTATTTATTTTGGTAGCTAGCTAGGCAGTTAATTTCTCTGTATATTATACCATAGACAACATGTTGTATATGGGAGCGAGCACTGTGGATATTCGATTAGGTTAATATATATAAAAACCTCCTAGGTTAGTTAGGTTTTGTTAGGTTAAGTTTTGAATACATCAGTAGAAAAATATAAAGCCCCTAGGTTAGGTTAGGCAAGTCGAAAGTTATATTATGCTATACGGAAACCATGTTTTTTTTATACCGAGGCGAGTAGAGATTGATAAGTTTAGGTTTTTTTTTGTGTTTGGGGTCGGGGGGTTAGGTTGTATATGATAGGTTAGCTAGTTTTTCTGTTGGGCTGTGCTAGGTTAGGTTGTATAGATTAGATAGCTTATGATAGATTAATTTGTTTTGTGTTAGGTTGTGCTAAGAATGTGCTAGGTATTGTGTTGTGTTACGATGGGGTTTGACAAGGATTGTGTTGTGTTAGGTAAGGTTGCAGTAAGGTGTGCTGTGTTAGCTTAGGTTGTGTTGTGTTAGGCAGTCGTAACCTATAATATGGAGGGTTTTTTTTACATTGGAGCGTTTTACTTTGTGATTAAATTAAAGGTACTGGGCAGCAATACAAACCGTTCTGTTCTGAAAGCCCCTGTATTTATACTTAACACGTGCTGGTTGTTTACTGGTAGTAGATTAAACATAATAAACTTCCCAATATAAAACTTCTTTTATAATTCTCGTCAGACGGTACGAGAACATTACTTCTAACATCAGTCGGGAATACAATTTGATTTTCAGTTTTCCGGAAACATATTTCAATGGAAAAATAAACCGAAGTCTTGTATACTGCAGATTTGCAGGTTTAAAAAATTGTAAAAAATTAGGATAATTTTAAAAGGAAATATTAAGATACTAAGGAGTTTTGAAGTTCACTCGTTTTAAATTTTCAAAAATTAATTTTTTTTTAAAAGTATATATTTATTCAATAATTTTTATGAATTTTTTTGTTTTCTGCCTTCAGGTTTGGTTTCAGAATCGCCGAGCGAAATGGCGAAAACGAGAACGATTTGGCCAGCTACAGACGATGCGAGCCATGGCTACAGCTGCTACCCATGGTTACGACATGCAACTCGGACCCCGACACGACGCATACTCTCAGGTTTGTCTTCAACTTATTTTCAAAATTTTTGAAAATTAAAATCCAAATGTTTCGTTGGTCATTGGATTTTGTGTCTTTGGGAAAAGTTTTTCTATTTGCTGTTATGATGAAATAAAAAATACAACAGCCCTACGTTCAATAAAACATAAATTTTAAAAATAAATAGTAATAGGCGTATATTTCTATTATATAACGTTATAAAAATCAGTAAATATTGACAGTAATAAATGACCTAAAATTGATATTTTAACTTCATAAAAATAATACTCCAAATTCAGCGTTCTATTTATTGGTATGATTTTGCATTCTAAAATCTATAATAGTGCGCTCTAAAATTATTATTAAACTTTCTGAAATTTTAAACGTTCTCAAATTATCATTTAACGTTAAAGAAACTATTTTTATTGGCCCTAAATAGTTGATCATTGTTCTAAACCTTCCCCTCTTCTACGTTTAAACTTTATTTCATTATTCTGGATTATGTGATTTAACTTTTTCAAAATAGTTTGTGTTTTTATATTTAATTGTTTACTATGACCAAACAATAATAGTATATAAATTGAAAGTTATGAAAATGTTATATGATAAAATTTACGTTCGTTAAATTGAATATTTTAAATCTAACGTCGTAAAATTAGAATTTACCGTTAAAATATTTGTTAATATACTACTGTTCTGTCATCTTCCGTTTCTGATGCCTTCTTCAGAAAGTCTATTATCACATTTTCGTCCTTCAAAAGTTTACAATGGTAAATTTGAAATATAACGTCGTAAAATTATGATTTACCGTTACAATATTAGTTAATATATAGGTTATTATTGTTATGTTGTCTAACGTTTCGGCTAAATACCTTCTTCAGCAATACTTCAGTAGTTTATGATCACACTTTTATCTTTCTATTTCTTATTTAATATTTAGATTTTAAAAATATATACTATTGTTCTGTCGGCTAAATGCTTTCTTCAGAAAAACTTCAGAAGTTTATGATCACATTTTACTCCTTCTTTTACGTATTAAAAGATTAGAATGGTGACTCTTATATTTGTATTTAACGTTCAAAAAATAAAACTTAAAAAATCAACGTTCTCATATTTATAATTCAAAAATAGTTTCAATATCAAAAACGTATAAAAATTGAGAATATACCTGTACAAAAATCGTGAGAAATAAAACTTCTTTCTCTTCGTTGAGATCTCAATTGATGATGTAAGACGGAACAAATGTTGAAAGAAAAAATTATAAAAAAAAGAAAAAAACAAACAGCAAAATTATCTTGTTGGTATTTTTGCTTCTCGCTCTCCTCACGTGTTCCACGTGCTTTTCGTGAAGAAAATAATTCTCTTATATTCTTCTTTCTACGTGGAGGAAATATCACGACTAGAATTTAAACCGTCATGCCTTGACCTAACCTGAACCGATCACTAGTTGTTGTATATTTCTCGGATTCCCGGTAATCAAAGATAAATATCAAACGAAAATAGATAGGATCATCTTCACAATGTCGAACTATTACCAACTTAGTCCTATACCTTGAGTTTATAACTGAAGCGAACTGTAGGCCTACGTCTGCAAAAACAGCAAACCAGAGCTCTCGACAGAAAAGCTGTAAACATGGTTTATGGACTATCTATCGAGGTCCCTGATTGGCTGTATTTGTTGCCGTACAATCCAACTAAATTGATTCATTTACAAACTTTCGTGATAAAAGAAAAGTGACTGTTGTAGTCAAGGTATAAGACGTAGTTCGTTATAACTTGTGAAGATGGAGTCACACGTGTTGTCGAGCTGTTGTCGAGTTATATACTCGCGTCTGACACTACATCCCTTTCTGATAAATACTCACCGTTGGAATAAATCAACCGTCAATTGAGTAGAATTCGGAACAGACCTGGGAATAAACTGAATATCAAAACATGTTTCTTAGATTCTCGCGAATTATTCCACTAAATCGGTTTTAATCTTTTTTTTATTTCTAAGGATGAAAACGTTGTAATATTTATTAGTATTTTTAACTTTCTATGACTATTATTTAACGTTTTAAAATTTATATTTTATATTCTAGAATTTATTATTTAACGTTTTATGTATTGTTCAAAAACTGATCAAAATTTGTAAATTAATTAAACGCTGTTAATTTATCATTTGACATCATCTAAAACCCCATATACTTCTAATATCTAACATTCAAAGTTTTGAATATAATATTTAAGTTCTGAAATCTAAAATAACGTAAGGTTCTAGAATATATTTACGTAACCTTATGAAATATATTTACGTAACCTTATGAAATTTAACGTAACGTTCTAAAATATATTAACATAACGTTCTAAAATATTTTAACATAATGTTCCAAAATATATTAACATAGCGTTCAAAAACAAAAAAAACATTCTATGAAATATTAATAAAACGTTCTAAAATATTGAAATGTAACGTTCTAAAATATATTAACGTAACGTTCTTAAGTATATTTATTAACGTAACGCTCTAAACTATATTAAGGTGACGTTCTAAAATATATTAACGTGACGTTCTAAAATATATTAACGTTACGTTCTAAAGTATATTAACGTGACGTTTCAAAATATATTAACGTAGCGTTCAAAAAAAAAAAGCTCTATAAAATATTAATGAAACGTCCTAAAATATTGTAACGTAACGTTCTCAAATATATTAACATAACGCTCTAATATATATATTAACGTGAGGTTCTAAAATATATTAACGCAATGCTCTAAAATACATCAACGTGACGTTCTAAAATATATTAACGTAACGTTCTAAAATATATTAACGTAATGCTCTAAAATATATTAACGTGACGTTATAAAATATCTTAACGTAACGTTCTAATGTATATTAACGTGACGTTCTAAAGTATATTAACGTGACGTTCTAAAAAATATTAACGTGACGTTCTAAAATATATTAACTTGACGTTCTAATGTATATTAACGTGACGTTCTAAAAAATATTAACGTGACGTTCTAATGTATATTTACGTGACGTTCTAAAAAATATTAAGGTGACGGTGTAAAATATATTAACGTGACGTTCTAAAGTATATTAACGTAAAGTTCTAAAGAATATTATCATTTCAATAATAATTGTTAAAGTGTTTCTGGGGAAGGCTTTTAGGCCGAAACGTTAAATGACAGGACAATAGAATATATTGTTAACATAACGTCATCAAAATATTAACGTTCTAAAAAAAATGGAATATATTTTTCACGTTTAGAAAATAATGAAAAAAACACCCAAATATTTGGCCAATGATATTTCGACAGAAAAGCTGTAAACATGGTTTATTATTTGGCCAATGATATTTTAAAGTCTGTAACTAAATGATATTCTTTAAAAGATAAAAACATTTGTATACTGTAACATTATGTTTAAAAAAGTTACATATCTTTGCGTTTCGTCGTGTTCTAGGTTCGCATATAAAACTATTTTAAAGTCGTAGACTCCATTGATTAGTAGAATTCCGGACCGTCTCGCAGGAAGAGGGGTGAACAATATTATTTCGTTTGACAATGTTATATCATTCCATACTTTTAATAAACAATAGATTCTCTGTTGTTATGACAAAATTTAATACATTGTTTTTACCCCCATGTGTCTCGGAATATAAGTTTTTTTTATAATTTTTTACTTAATTTGTCCATGACTTCATCATTTCAAACTCTCTGTGAGAAAAAATAAAAATTTTTGTTGTTGTTTCCTGACCGATTTCAAATTACTTTGACTGGGTAGAAATTTTGCCAGGAAAAGCCACATTAACCCAAATGTGTCGAAGTACCCTTAACGTAAGCTTGTAGCACATGAATTCATATCTTGTCCAATCCGAAGTACGTGACGTTTTTCCATGTTTGTCCCTACAATCTGCTTCACTGACAGTGAAAAATTCGTTTAAGTTTCCAAAGGTGTTCTTTTTGCTTTGTTTGGTTTTAAATTGTTAACGAAGTATCTTTTCTTTTCAGATGCAACATAATCCATGGGCACCGAATGGACCGGCTCAGTATCCCATGACAACCATGCCAGGAATGGGGAGTTCCTGTATGGCGGGACAGAATGATTTACCAAACTTTATGGGATTAGCTCATCAAAATTCGCTCGCAGCCAATCAGTTTGCAGCAAATCAACTGGCAGCCAATCAATTCGCTGCGGGTCAACTGGCAGCCAATCAGCTTCATAGTCAACGCTCGACAGGGGGAATAACTCATAGTAACCATAGCCCCATGGCTTTTCCTAATGCTCAAGTTGGTTTAGACGCCGGTATGGACCCGGAACTACGTAGTTCAAGCATAGCAGCGCTCAGACTGAAAGCTCGTGAACACAGCGTCTCCATGGGACTTCTTAGTGCTTATGGAAAATAAACTGAAAGAAAAAAGACAAAGTTTTTGTGCCAAAAGACGTTTCATGATGTGCTTCATTTATTCGTTAATTTTGTTTGTTATTTTGTTATTGATGCTCACTTGTTGCGAAATCTTTCAATGACTGGAAACACAAGACTTTTAATGACTGGAAAACAAATTTTTCAATGACTGGAAAAACCAAACTTTTAATGACTGGAAAAACAAAACTTTCAATGACTGGAAAAACCAAACTTTAATGACTGGAAACAACAGACTTTTAATGACTGGATAAACAAACGTTTAATGACTGGAAAAACAAACGTTTAATGACTGGAAAAACAAACGTTTAATGACTGGAAAAACAAAACATTAATGACTGGAAAAACAAGATTAGTAATAACTGAAAAACAAACCTTAAATGACTGGAAAAACACGACTTATTATGACAGAAAACCACACTTTTAAGCAAAAGCAGACTTTCAATGACGTGAAAATGCTGTCTTTCATGAACATATATATATTGTGAAGCTCTCTATATTACAAGTTACAAACAGTCGTAGTAACATAGAATTTTGGGTCCGTTATATCGCAATTGTTACGTCATAGCAGTGGCTTACTTTCCCCCATTGCTAACCGACAAATTATACATTATGAATCTTGTAAACAATTAAAACCCAGAACGTTACGGAATAAAAGCCAGCCCAGCAATTTTATACTGATTAGATAATAACACTTCAACATTGTTTCGTTTTGAGTTAGTTATCACTTCATATTTTAATGAAACTTCGTTTTATGTTGAGATGTTTTCAAGTCGTTGAGTAATTTTATCACAGCCGTCCTCTCGTTCTCAAGTGTCGAATGCAGAAATTGAAGTATATTTAAATTAAACTGTGTTCGAGTGTTGCACCTAAAATCTGTCAATCTATTCACAGCTGAGAAAGAATGCTCGTCAGAATTCCCAAATTTTAAAGTGCCTTCAAAATGGAGAATTTGTGCTTCCGGAACACCTGATGACTAGGCTACCAGTTGTGATCGACTCGTCCTATCTTTGGGAATGATGAAAATCTTTAATGAACATAATAGGTGATACTGTGTTCATTTGAAGCACCTAATAACTTTGGAAATTGTGCCATATACATGTAAGACTATATCTGTTACCGTTGTGCTCTTCTCGTCCAATTTAAAGTGAACGTATTTTATATAGATCTAGGGTTCCCTGATTTCAGGAGTATTATCCTCCAAAACTTAACTAAAATAAAATTCAGATTTAAAGAAATACAGTAACCTGATTGGTTAATTCATCAAAAATCGTTTAAGCGATTGACCAATCAGATTACTAGAAGACTAAAATCATCTTAACTTACGTTTGTAAGACTGAGGCCCCTGATGACTGAAACACTAAGTTAAGTTTTGGAGAATAAGGCCCCGGATCCACCCTGAAATTCTCGATCTATGATTATATGATGCTAGTAATAAAATGTTAAATTTATTGTATATATTAAATGTATACCTTTCATCGTTGTAATAAAACATATATTTAATGTCTGTTTCATTCTTTTCAATCCCCGACCCCTACCCCACCGTTACCTTGCAACAGTTCATAACAGGGTGGGGGGAGGAGGATTCCAGAGTCGGACATGACGGAATAAAATGAAATGAATGGAGTTTCACGTCCTTCTCTTCTGCATCTAATGAACATGTCGATGGTGTTTCTTGTGACTCTGTTGGTTTGTTCTTTCAAATTCAAGGAAACCTGCTTTTAAGTTTATGAACAGTTGCCTAAATCGATTCTGATAAGAATAATTCGTCTGAACAGTTAGACAAAACGATAAAGAATTTAATGTAGTCTGTAGTATTACAATATTATCTAGATTACTTCCCCTTTATCTCATTACATTACAGAGAATAAAATAATATGGAACGTGCAAAAAAAAAAACACATCGCTTGATCACAAATTGTACCTAATAGTGGCAAAGGGGTGCAACTCATATCAAAATATGCAGTCATTTTAGCCGGCGACCATTGAGCTAGACTTTACATTTCACCTTCTAGAGTCAACATTATACGAATATCGAGGGGTTAACAAGGGAAACTCTGGGATAATAGATGTAAATACCAAGTGAAATAACATAAGCAGTCCTGAGATAACTATATGTGCTTAGTTTAACAAAGGAGTGCAACTCCGACGACCATTGAGCTAAACTTTACATTTGATAACCAATATCGTTCGTGGGTTGCGATTATTTTGACAACATAATGTAAAAAGCATTATGATTGTAAATATTCTATATAAATTGCCCATTCACTTTATTTCAATAGCCGATATTTTGTATCGCTACTGGTCTTTCATTGAACAATGCAAGATATGTTTTGTTGCTGATTTTCTTTCAATAAACAAATCTATTATAACGTTTGATATAGGCCCAATGAATAACTTATACTGACACTGTAGAACGATATAAGCATTAGGATATATTTGTAGGTTTTATCAAATAAACAAACTATTTTTAGGAAAAGGTCTTAATGGTATTTATAATTTTAATTTTATTTTTTTATTTCACACTAGTCAACACTATTGGTATATTTATTTTATATCGAATATATGTGTTTAATAAAACACAGGGACGTATGGGTGTGTACATGTTGGTGAGTATTGTAATATAAATGTCTAAACCCAAAGTAAAGAAATATCTCCGGTGTATATAACTGGGTGTATATAGGCTAGTCTGTTGCCCAATCCAGTGTATATAACTGGGTGTAGGCTATATAGGCTAGTCTGCTGCCTAATCCAGTTTGGAGTTCTATAGCACAGTCGGTTAAAGTGATGGTTCTAATCGTCATGACGTCATTTGCTTGGATACGCTGAAAATGTCGGACGTGAGTTCTAATCTCGATCGGTGTGTGAAAGTTCGATGACCTTGAATAAGTCATCTTCACTCATAATTCCAGTCCACCCAGCTGTCAATGGGTACGAATAATCAATGCCAAGAGGTCTGGCCAAGGACAAGCTGATAGAAAGGATCCCTGTTACAGTGGACTTGTCAACCTAAGTTGTTATCCTTGTAAAATATAGTTCTTTCTTTCTTTTTTCTTGCTTTTCTGAGCTGTGTTGGTCCTCCGATAGACTGGGTTTTTACTTTAAGCAATGTTTCAATTCACATACAGGAATCTTTAAACAAGCAATACAACAACAGATATAGTAACTTCAGAAATACCTTTTCTCCAAGGACCAGCTGGTATAAAGGATCCCTGTCACAGCGGACTTGTGAACCTAAGTTGTTATCCTTGTAAAATATAGTTGTTTCTTAAATTTAAGCAACGTTTCAATTCAATTACAGTAATCCTCATCAAGCAAGGATACTTTTTTATTGTTGCTTAACTTTATTGATATTTAATTATAGTAAGAGCGAACATGCATGTCTATAAATTTTACATTCTAACAGACAGATGGCCAAGTTTACTTTCTCCTCTAATAATAATCCGACCACTCACATTCATTCTGGACAACTCCAGGTCAACGTGCCACGATCGTTGGCCACTAAGTCTATTCTGGACAACTCCAGGTCTACGTGCCACGATCGTTGGCCACTAAGTCTATTCTGGACAACTCCAGGTCGACGTGCCACGATCGTTGGCCACTAAGTCTATTCTGGACAACTCCAGGTCGACGTGCCACGATCGTTGGCCACTAAGTCTATTCTGGACAACTCCAGGTCGACGTGCCACGATCGTTGGCCACTAAGTCTATTCTGGACAACTCCAGGTCGACGTGCCACGATCGTTGGCCACTAAGTCTATTCTGGTTTTAAAGAAAGTTTAATTATGTTATCAATTACCATAATCATGGATTATATCAATAATTAATTTATATTACAGTTTTATTCCGGTTGGAGATAGCACCGTGGTGTAATAACACGTCAATCAACACAACGTATCATTCTTATCAGCACGTTCTCAATAGATGACATGCAAACAGCACGGATAGTTAGTAACTAAGAAAAGTTGGAATATTTCCGGTCTGAGATATATTCGGACTACAATGTTTTATTAAGAGGTCAGTCTCTATATAGAACGATTTATAATGACCACTGACTCAAACATAATTTGCCACCTACTACCGTCTTAAAGAGGATACAACCGTAACCAGACGCTACCACCACAATAGATGCTGTAGATATTACACCGACGCATCCATAAGTATATCACGAAGATCAAATTGGACGCATACAGATGCACGAGCTATTTTAGGAAGATTTGGATCCTCGCTGTCAAACTCAGATCTGTGTAACACAAACCATGTAATTTGCGTGTGCGACACAAGTTCTGAATTGAATGTTGTTTAGTGGCTAGTGAAATTATACCAGTTTACACGTGCATTTTAGCATGTGACCTACTTTAGTATAAAATGAAATAAGTGTATCTATTTGTGAGTGGAAATTTGTTAGATTGGAATAGGAAATATAGCTGTCGATATTTGCCACATGTAACCAGTTTAGTCAACGTATAGGATTCAAAATGTCTAGTATGACGTCAGGATCGTTTCGACCAACCACAGCCCCAGGTTTAAGGAAGCCTCGTTTCCGCCAAGGGCGACAACCCAATCTATTCAGAAATAGGTCGAAATCCAATCCCGATATATCGACTGCCTTAGAGAGACAATCGACCCATTCTTACAAATTCGGACACGCAGGACCGTACACTACCCCTTCTAATCTCATAGAACTAAACGCAGTCAAACGCAGAGCTTCAAAATGCAATCCGATGCCGTTAGTGGAGTTACCAGATCCAACCAAGGTCGTAAGAGAATGGTCGCAAGAACAATACAAGAGGATCAAGCGGAACCGACCGAAGTTGCCGATTATTGCCGATACTTCACGAAGGTCTTCCGAAATATCCCGAAGAGGAAGCGATGGGTTGTACGACGCCTTTCCGGAATCTATCGAACGAGATTCAGATAAGGTCAAACAGGTAAGTGTCGACTTTAAATCAATCATTATTCTAATTGTATGCAGTGATCTCAGGTAGATTACAGTATCTTTACTGATTGACCATTTTAGCGTTGAAAGGTAAAGTGTTGTAATTTCTACTGGGGTTTTACATTGAAGCGCTGAAACTAGTCTTATTAGATAAATACGCTTCCAGAAACGTTCAACCATCAATCGGATCGAGTTTGGTTGTTAGATGACAAGTTAACGTTCGCTTCCAGCGGATGCTGATATCACATACTAGCTAGTTGTTGGTAGATGACAAGTTAACATTCGCTTCCAGCGGATGCTGATATCACAGACTAGGTAGTTGTTGGTAGTTGACAAGTTAACGTTCGCTTCCAGCGGATGCTGATATCACAGACTAGGTAGTTGTTGGTAGTTGACAAGTTGACGTTCGCTTCCAGCGGATGCCAAAAATCGCAAACCAAATCGGATCATGGTTCTACCACACGCATACATCTCCGTGTTTCCATGGTAATAATAGTCGTAAATTGCTATTAATTGTAGTTTAAGAAATTCTGTATTTGCTTGAACTGATGGTACAATGTTTTTATTCCTTACCAAGGTTCGGACATTCCGCTGGTACGCTACAGTAATCAAGGCAGTGAGTAAACTAGGGTTAGATATGCAGAGATTATCTATCCGACTGTCCGAACAGGTGCCCCTTTCTGATATGTTTTATATGCCCATGAAACAACCAGACGAGGAAGAAGGGTCCAAGTTATTTTTTGATAAATCCTGGTTTTCCAGAGACAGGGCGGTAAGTAACGTTTCGATTTTGTTCCTCTTTTAAGTTAAATTGAAAATAACCTAATGATTAATTATCTGAACTTTGCTAATGAAGACATGCAATGTATTTTCCTAGGACAGAATTTTTAGTCTTAAATAGCAATAACTAGTCTTCATGTGGACGATTGAAGACAATTGAAGCGTTGCAGTGCGCAATGAAAGAATGATTACCAGGAGAGGGGCATAGCATAGAAAAGATTTCTTGTAATCTTTAAGCCTTGATGCATCTGTTACTTACAAAGCCTGTTGCACACGGTATGGTGTGTTTTAGAAGGCGAAATCAAAGAAATAAAACTACATCTGAAAACTGAACTGACTATCAATCGACAAAAGATCAGCAGTTCTGAGTAACGGTTTTGCCATTTTTCTTGTCCAGATTTCGAAGGTACCATTGTGGGCGCAGACTATCACCATCAGGAAGCCAGAAGAAAGGACGAAGGATGAGATAAAACGCCTACATGATTTGTTGATGGGAATGCAGAGTTTCCGAGAGGGGTTCACGGAGAAAGCTCGTGTTAAAATCTGTCAATATATGAGATACACAAAGTAAGAAAAGCTATCATGGGACATAAACGTCTTAATTAGAGAAACCTAAATCTAAAGGGATTGTAAAGAGGTTTCCTAAATTTTTTATTTGTATCAGGGACACTGGTAGCTTCAATTTACACCGTTAAAATTTCCAGTCAGACGTCTGTGGTTCCTGCAATTCCACTAAAACTAAGTACATGTATTTGCTTACGTCATTTATCGCGAAGGACCCTTTGTGATACAAGCTAATTTTAAGATTGTGACGTCATCATTAGCCCATTATTTCAACGAATGATAATCAATGCTTGTAAAGTCCCGACAAACATCAATATAAAACTCGTCGTATAAAATACTTCTAACTATATTTTAGATGTGGTCGAGGTCGAGTTGTGTTAAGGCAAGGGCACGAGGGAGAAAACGTTTATTTTATTTTCGCTGGGTCAGTCATGATCCAAGTTGAAATGGAGGACAAAAACGGCAAGATTTTCTCCACCACAGAAAATATCATCAAGGCTGGGTCCAGTTTTGGGGTGAGTTTATATTTTGGCCAAGAAAATTATCAGCGAAGTGACACAGACAAGGTTCATACATAATAATCGTCCATGTTGGACGACAGTTTGTGCTGTTCTTTCTTCTCGAAATGTTTTAGTTTAACTATGAGATGTCTTCGCTGATTTTGTTCTAGAATTTAAATGATCAACCAGCAATATTACCAACTTAAAGATAGATCTGTCCAAAATCAAATATTCATGATTCCATTTCAAATGTAAGATAAAGGGACGTAACTCATGTTATGCCTTTTCAAATCAGACCACATTAAGTTTAAAAAAAATGAAAAATAAAAGATCAATTTTAATACGGTTTGGCCAAGGATCAAATGCTTCAGAAGATCCTCTATATCCTTTTAGTTCTGTTTTTCCCCCAGGAAGAATCTCTGACAGGCGATGGTTTACGGTCAGCTACCATCATCGTAAAAGATCCGGCCGAGTTTTTCCACATTGACGGAGAAATATTTCTTCAAATTTGTCCTGGGCATATTGAATCGCAGATTCGACGCAAGATGAAGTTTGCTGAGTATGTACATAGTTTTGTTTTTTATTGTACATACTTGGCATTTACGAAATTACATCATTTCGTTTTATGTATGTTTATCAATGGATTTGAAGCATTCCAAAGTTTCTGATGTCATTGGTTGCGGTAATAATTGTCGTTTAATGACGTCACTTTCTCAGACCATAAAATACTATAAGAAGCTTTTGTAGTGACGTCAGGAACGATAAGAAGTCTATAATTACAGGAACCAGGGATATCTGAAGGAAAATTGGAATAATGCAAATAGAAATCATTAATATTCCCAATACGAATTAAAGAAATATTTTTACTAAACCTATAATATAACGATCGATCTATTGTTTTAATATAATTCCAGAAAGTTTGAAATATTCCGGTCTCTGGAACAGGAAGCTGTCAAAGACGTGATATTCCGCTCACAGATCATTAAAATGCCACATGGCCGAGTTCTTGAAGAGGATTGGTCCAAAGCTAACTTTGTTTATTTTGTCTTGAAGGTAGGAAGTTGTACCTTGTATCTTGTCGGAGGGTAGTTGTAGACTGTTACAGTTGTGCAGGTACTGGCAAAAAGTAACACTAGTTTTCGGCTGGTTTATGCCATTCTGGCTGCGGATCTGTCACGATAATTTTGTTTTTTGGCTGATACAAGATTTTATTTTTCCTATTCAGGGAACCATAAATTTGTATCGTAATTTTGATGTGACGGCCATTTTGAAAGATATGGACGACAATATAGAAGACATCTTGGAAACCCAGGTGGCGCTGAAGAGACTAGTAGAAGATGGGATAGGTCAAACAGAACAGATGGCACTGGTAGGAGCTCTACAAGAAGGAGATTATAGTGTATGTATTGTTTTGATGGTCAATAGCGTGAGGTAGAGAAGTAGAAAGGGGGTGGGGCTACATTTGCTGAATGAAAATCGACAGGATTGGTTCCGAGATGGGAGAGAATAAAGGGGGGTATATGATTTTTGAAAGATGATGCAGGTCAAAACACATGATAGTTTATATCAACTAGACCTTCTGCAATCCTTCGGTAAAGGGGGGGGGGGGGGGTAGGGGATAGGGATCGAAACGTTGCGTTATTAATTTTATAGTACATTTAAATTACAGGACCTGTACATATTATCCACTGACAGTAGCCTAGCGTTATCACCAGTAAAAATGGTCAGTCAAGGAGCGGAAGTGCTCCGTGTCTCGCTGCGCATCTTCCGGAAAGTCATCACTAAGAAGGATATTGGGAGCTATTTAAAAGAGAAATATGTCCAACACAAGTAAGTAACTCTCCTAACTTTTCATTTGGCACCATTTGTATTCAAAACGTAATAATTGGTGATATGTTTGAAGCCAGACCGTTGCTAGTAGGCCCTCGGGGAAGTCATGTTTGGTTTATGAATTTATACTGGTTTTAGCATTTTATAAATATTAGCTTCATTTCCAAGATTCTTCATATCTATCACGTTAATATTTCTGTTAAATTGGGGTACATTTTTAGAGTTCTTTTACGTTCTGTAATAAACAGAAAGTGTCGATTGTGGTCTAATGATAGCCTAAGCTAATTAACTTTCTATGGCTGACTCATTATTCGAGATTTAACCCTGAGATTATACTAGTCGTAATTAGTGAAGGACTGCTTACATTGCTTGATTTGTCGGTCAATCTTTTGATCATGGATGTGTGGGTGTGTGGGTGAGGTTGGGGTGTGCGAGTTGTGCTTACTCGTTTTGAACAAACGATAGACCTTTAAATTATATCACGAAATCCCATAACTAGGGACACAATAAAAAGTAAATTATACTATATAACGTTTCGGCTAAGTGCCCTTGTTAGAAACCTTCGTCAGGATTATTCGTCCTTCGATAGACTTCTATTACTTTGATTTAAAACGTCCGTAGCTATCTAAGGTTGTTTTCAGTCAATGTATAGAAGTAAACACCTCCACAGATTCTTGGATGCAATTGGACCGAGGCGGATACTGTGAGTAACCAACTTCTCACTACATCTCAGAAGCAGTCGTGGTAAACTGGAGTTAAGTAGAGATTGGGGTGTTAGCCGGCTTAACCGCTGGAGTTTCAGCCAAGTTCATGTTATTTAAATCTGCTGTTGTAACTGATAAATCGATGTTTCAGTATCCCTACCGAGGTGGAATTAGCTCGAAGGTTTATAGAGAATGCCCACTGGGAGAACTACAGGAAGCGGGTGATTAATGTTGTCGATAGGGTACACGGTGGTGAATTACTGGCTACTATACCGGCTACAGCTAAAGGTACCAGTGGTTGGGCTAGGTGGCCGGGCTATACTGTCGACCAGAAAGACAACCAGGACGACGATAGTGTGTTTATTGAACCTGAACAAAAATCTAAGGTACGGTGGTTTGATTAGGCATTCAGATCAAAAGTGCTTTCTAGGCAGGCTAGATAGTTCGGAGGGACAAGTAAAATATGCGGAGGGGCAAGTAATATACCCGGAGGGTCAAGGGTATGGTCGTCGCTATTGAAATTGGTCGGTTGTCAGAATTTTTTCAGGGGATCAATCAATATTTTCCATTGTCTTGCTTGGGTACGGGCCCGGTGCTTCTATGGAATTGTTAGGTGAGTGGGACCGAGTAAGAGCTATTTACTATGAAAAGGATATGTAACAATAAGGAGAGAGGGGGGGGGGTAATATTGTTAGCATCAAAATGCAATATGGTAAATATGATTGAATGATTTCTGATTGAATTCATTGTAGATGGACACATTCTATTTCATCCGACAGCCCAAACCATCTCGAGCAAGGCGATTGGCTGAACTAGAAAACCGGAACCGGAAGAAGAAAGATATACCATTGGGATTAACGCCAGCGGAAGAAAATGTTAAAGTTGACGTCACAGATGGGCCTCGTGTTGTTGTGGACAACCCACGGACTTTTCTAAGGAAACCCCCGCCCAGAAAACCACCTGTTCAACTTCTGAAAGAAAAAACTTGAAGCGGATTGATAGAAAGAAAGGTTATGAACGTCAAAATAGGCTTGTTTAAAGAGACAATGAATATTTTTTTTCTAAATTTGTGTGTATCGGGGACACTGATAGCAAAACTTATCACCATTCAAATGTTCAATCAGACGTCTGTGGTTCCTGTAAATCCAATAAAACTTAGTGTTTAATCATGTCACTTATCACAAAGGGTTTTATGTGATATTTTGCGATTAGTGACGTCATAAGAAACATGAAAGAAATACTTAGATAAGCATTTTTAACAGATTGATAATTTATACCATCGTCGATTTTTTTTTAGGCTGAGTTTCTAAACCTGTCACTCAGATCACGTGATCAAAACTAATATAGAGGGAATTAAAGGATCTTCACACGAGATAAAACGAGGCCGGAAATGAGAATATTATTCGATACATGTTAATTTCCGGTAGACAGGAGATATGAGATAAAGTGTTATTATGAGAAATGATTTAAGTGACCTCGTGAATGGAGTGTACACATTGTCATATACAGTTGTTGTTAGAGGTATATAGTTGACCCGTGGCTGGAACCCAACAACGTATAAAAGCTGGAACATTGTAGGGTTTGGGGATTCGACAACAGCTTGTACTTTCATGTAATAACGTTAAAAAAGTTTGTCAGTTTATGGCAACCTTCGAATTGTTTTTGGAAACGTTAAAAAATCTTTCAGTTTATGGCAACCTTCGAATTGTCTTTGATAACGTAAAAAAAATAAACCAGTTCATGGCAACCTTCGAATTATTTTTGATAACTTTAAAAATCTACCAGTTTATGGCAACCTTCGAACTGTCTTTGGAGACATGATTGATTGTCTTCTTGTCTCCTTTATAGCCCGACAAACCTAGCCCTGCCTAGTACCAACATCCCACTCGAATATCAGGTGTCAAAGGGATCTGGATGACCAGAGTTGTCGTGTTACTATACCATGTAGTGTTGTCCAAGGAATATGTATGATCTAGACGGCGTTACAGTGCTCTGTATGACGTCTTGTTATTAATTATTGTTCATATTACAGTAACAGGTGTGATATATTAATAAACGTAATTATCACCTGTATTTTTTTTATTAATCTGACTAATTAACAGGTATTTAATGTATAAGATACGTTACACGTGTTACCGGGTGTTCCTACTCTCCTACTCTATTCAGATTAATTGTTTCCGTGTGGCATTGATCTCGGGATGAGACTCTATCCCCACCGTAGCAAGCAAAAATTAAAAGGGCATCATGTTTTTTAGGGTGTGGGATATCTAAGTAACATTGTCCACAATTTTAAAAATCTCCCTCATCGAATGCCTGAGTAAATACAACACAGCCCATCATTGCACACTGCATGGCGTTGACCGTCCTAAATAGCCCGATTGAGGGATATCTATTTCTAGAAAAGTAACAATGTTTTAATATTAATCATCCCAAACCCGCCTGTAATCATTACCGGAGTAAATACAGCACAGCCCCATCATTGCACAATGCATGGCGTTGACCGGGCTCAACAGGGCGATGTAATTCTCTTCACTGTGGCTGTAATCAATCGAGTAATATATCACACCCCGAGCAAGTTAGTTATCAACTTCTGGTTGCTAATTGGCTCGAGGTATTACAGCTCACGTTATTAGTCCACGAGGTTTGTAATTGTGTCTTATTGGACATATGACTCGCATACGATTTAAACCCGCGAATCGATAGTGAAGAATTAGAGTGGATCGTAACCGTAACCCACCCCCTTGTGGCTCCCACTAACTTCACGTCTTAATTCATTGAAGCGTCACTGTATCAGACAGTGCCTCCCCCTCCCCTTTGAAAAATATTGATAGTGTTCAACGTAAGTGAGAACGCTATTTGCTTTGCCCCCTCGCCCCCCCACCCCTTCACAGTATCCGATGCCCCCAAGGTATTTAGGCTGGCTACGGCAATAATAGTATCAACTCATAGTGTGCATATTTTTATATCGATCTGAGCACAAATATTTCGGCATCGACTAAAGTACCCCTGTTAAACATTGCAAGGTTGCAATTATAACGTCTTGAAGGATGGAGACTACTGAATTATTGATACACCCGATCAATAAGTCATTTACCTTCATTACTTGACAAATTACTGGACAAAAGAAGAAACGAATCTATGAACATCAGGAGCAAAATGAAGCACAATGAGTGAATGAATGAGTGGAATTTTTTACTTTCTCATTTAACCTGATGATGAAAAATTGTGTGTAATAAAAATCAGGAGTAGTATAATCATATAAACTGATGATGACTGTGTAAATTGTTGAAACGTTGTATGCAATAAAACTCTAGAGTAGTATATCATATAAACTTATGACAACAATGTAAATTGTTGAAACGTTGTATACAATAAAACCCAAGAGTAGTATATCATATAAACTTATGACAACAATGTAAATTGTTGAAACGTTGTGTACAAACTGATGTTGACTGTGTAAATTGTTGAAACGTTGTGTACAAACTGATGATGACTGTGTAAATTGTTGAAACGTTGTATACAATAAAACCCAAGAGTAGTATATCATATAAACTTATGACAACAATGTAAATTGTTGAAACGTTGTGTACAAACTGATGATGACTATAAATTGTTGAAACGTTGTGTAAAATAAAACTCTAGAGTAGTATATTATATAAACAACAATGTAATTTGTTGAAACGTTGCGTACCATATTAACTGACGATGACGGTGTAAATTGTTGAAACGTTGTGCACAATAAAACTCAAGAGTAGCATACTAGAAACTGACATGACATGTAAATTTTGAAATGATAGTAAAATAAGACTCAAGTGAATGTATATAAATCGAATAATGAATTAATGAATGAATGAATGAACGTATTAATGATCTATAACAAGTAATGTCCTCGGGTTGTAAAGTGACAGAAATAACAGATGGAAAAATAAATCACACCTCGTCCCGAATTATTCAGCTGATTATCGTGTATGGTATAGAAGTCGTGGTAACACCGTAGTCTTACAACCTATCGCCTGTCACATCAATTTACGTCCTCGTAAAGTAACGTGATCGCTTTTCTACTACCATTAACTTTATCTTTACAAAACGAACCACGGCACGAGAATACTCTACAATGTTCACGGTGACCACAGCACGCGACAAGACGAGCGCGGGAAAATCGATGAAGCAGTGGTAAACGTTATGTTAAGAAAAATTCTATTAGAAATGGTGCAGTCGACATGTACAAATCGTCGTCTGTATTTGAAAATA
Organism: Nipponacmea schrenckii; assembly: GCA_030562195.1. NCBI lineage: Eukaryota > Metazoa > Mollusca > Gastropoda > Lottiidae > Nipponacmea > Nipponacmea schrenckii. Next base: position 21,929,162 of record CM060201.1, read on the forward strand.
GGTAATGTCAAAGGAGTCTCGCAGGGTTTTGGACAATAAACCACGTTCGTCGTCTGCGCCTAAGAGCTCCGACATGACGAACATACCAAAAATAGTTCTCGAGGACAACAGGAGTGAACAGGAGTTGATCTCTTCAGTACGAATGGCGTCGGATCTTGGATTACCGGCTTCGAGTATGCCGAATTTATCTTTAGAACGGTTTGCTGAGAGTCAGTCTGACGAAACGGGCAAGTTAGGTGTGTACTGTTCTCCGAGGACGACCAGACGATCCGTGGACCTGGATGCTAAAAAGGAATACGAATGGATGGAGAACATAGACTCGACTAATTCCTTACGTGTTTTGGGAAGTTCGAGTCGGACTGGCAGTGCTTTATCGCTGAACAGTGAGTGTACCGCCCGCAGTATCGGGCTTCTGTCGAACGATTCTTCAAGCGAGAGCAATCATTCTATAGCTGAAAAATTCGCCGATTCTTCCTTGGACAAACAACCTCAATTACGTCGGTACATGTCACATCCGGAAAAAGATTGTGAAAGTCCGGAAATGGGCGTGACCAGGAGTGTTCAGTCATGTGTGAATTTAAAAGGAGAGCAAGAAGCAACCGGAAGTGCTCATCTGCTAAATAACGATATTACTGCTAAAAAATTAGCTTTGTTACCATCAGACTCTACGGATGAGCTTGTGGACGATCGGCATACGGAGAAAATTTCTAAATTTGCGGATCCCAGCAAGTCTCATATTGTGTCGTATAAAAGAGGCGAGAAGTGTTTACGAGAAGGTCGGATAAGACGATGGCTAGAGGATATGGATAAATAAGACTACCGGTATTAATATATGAGACTGTATTATCCAGTCGTAATCTATGAATTCCAATACAGCGACCGGTTTTCATTAACTCGGCACCTGAAATCGATTTTGTTTTTTATATTTGATATGAAGTTGTTCACGTCCTATATTTGTGTAAAGGGAAAAGAAAAAAATCATTTATCAAGCCGCGTTTACACTGGAGGCAATGCAATAGAAAAAACCCCAGTAAGGCCTAAAAATGGAGTTTTACATTCTACTGTTCTGTATCTAATTGGACTAATGAAATGAAATAGAGTTTAACATCCTACTGTTCTGTACCTTATTGGACTAATGAATGAATTGGAGTTTTACATCCTACTGTTCTGTATCTAATTGGACTAATGAAATGGGAAAGGAGTTTTACATCCTACTGTTATGTATCTTTCTGTCCTGATCATAAAGAGTGAGTAAAACGTCAGAAGTTCCTAGTTTTAAGATATTTTTTAAGGAATTATTTGGTTTCTCTACATTTCTTGTATTCAATACCAATGTTTAAACCGGAAGTGGTAACCATTTTTTCTTAAGATCTAATGGTATTGATATTGAATAAGATTCCTGGAATGTTTACAACCGGAAGTCATTGGTTTCAAAGGAAATCGATATGACTACTAAAACATCTTCTCAGTGTCAAGCTATTACAAATTACGTCTTATACCTTGACTACAACAGCCACCTTTCTGGTATCACAAGATGGTAACTTTTTCGGGAAATGAAACAAACTTCTTTTCTGGAGAGAAAAAAAAATGAATTTACAAAATCGATTTCTCGACGCTTGATTCTTGAACATATGGAGAAGTATTAATGTATATGAAACGGAGCGATTTTAACATTCAGCTGTTTCATCCGATTGTATTTATTTTAAACTAACGCTGGGGTCTATTTTTACATGATTTAGGTGATTTTATGATCTCTGTAAGAGCTGGTTATAGCTCCGCTGTTGTGATATTTATATATATTTGGTTGTTTGTCTTGTGGTTACGAATGGTTTTATTACCTTTAATCTGTTAGATATGTTTATGCACATGGACGTGCAAACTGAAGGAATGGTCCACTTTATTCTATAGGTAGATTGATTGGTTCTGAACCAACATAGGAGTTGCTACTTCTTTTTTTTAAAATTCGTTGACAAGCAATAAATTAAAGCATTTTTCTGCCTTACGAAACACCGTCATCTTTATATAAATTTAGTTTAGCACAAATACAGCTTAAGCCAAACAGTCCACTTTATTGTGGGTAGAATGATTAGTAATTAACCTTTTTAATCAAGACTCACATTGTGTCAATCTCTAGTGACACTGCCTTAAAATTAGATGGACTGATCGAGTTTTTGTTTTTAGTAAAATACACAATATTTGAGCTTATGTTTTTTTGTCTATGTTTTTATTCCCACATAATCTATCAGCTGTATTTATTGACAAGGTTAGTCTAGGTAGATGTAGGGTAGAATAGGCTGAACCCGAAATACCTCTAAATACAGTGGACCATTCCTGATAATTTTTTACGCGTCCTCGAGTGTGCACGAATATATTTGACTGATTTGTAAAGGTTTTATGTCTGTTTATGTTTTTAAGCTTGGCATTAGATTGGTGGGAGATGGGGTTGGGGGATAGGGAGGGGTGGGTGTCTCTCGTCGAGCTTCAACGCTACGCTTTTTTTCAAATTTAACAAAAACAAAAATTCAGGATCGAGATGTTGGCAAAAAAAAAAAAAAAAAAAAAATAGTAGATGTTGGCAAAAAAAAAAAAGTACGAAATAATTATCCGAATGTTTCCTTTAAATTCTTTGACCAAAGGCAGTTTGTTTACTATAAAAAATATACATGTTCGGTAGGTCTATCTGTTTGAATACTTTGTTATTATTGAACGGTATCCTATGGGATTATTGAGATAGAAAGTTTTAGCTGTCAGTAGTAAATGAACTAGAATAGTTGTATTGATTCGACTTCCTACAATCAAACCCGTCTGCAATATCACTTCAATATTTTTTTCTATTTCAATGGAAACTGGCCAAGTATTTTGTTATTTTTGTGTCAACAAAGGCGTTTTGGATTTGAGAGGTTAAGGAACTGGTGTAGAGGGTAACGCCGGGGGCGAGCATCGCGAGGTTGAAGGCTCCGGGTCCTAGGTCCGGACCAAAAATAACTTTATCAATTTTGTTGTAAATAAGTAATATTCTACACTTACAACAAATTCTTATCGTAAGTTTTTTTTTGGTTACGGGGCCAGGTTCAAGGACAGGGGTACCATTGTCCTGGGGGTTGGGTTTATCTCAGACAGACATCAGAAAACCTAGTATCAATTCTCTTTTAAATGAGTTTTGAATGTTTTTTTAAAAATATTTTTGTGTGTGACTGAGAAGATATTTATGTTTTGTATGTATTTTGCAAATAATTTTTACCATAAAGGTGCACGATATTTGTTATGTTATTTACTGATGACCTACTTATTGTTGTGAAAGCACGTGCATACTGCAAAATTTAGAAATAATGGGTGATTTTGTGATATTTTGATGTTATTTTGTATTGTTGAATTTCGTTATTAAATCAAAATTGTTTGTATGATAAAATTTCCTCTGTTTTTGTCTGTCCTGTTTTCGAAGATTTCATTTCGGTTGTTGGCGACGAGTGCACAATCGCAAGACGAATACGGGTTTTGCCACGGTCTAATTAACCCGTATTAAAATAAACCCACTACTCTTCGTATCAACATGGTCTGATTAAGGTGTATTAAATTAAGTTCACTTCACTTCGTTTTGAAGGCGTAGAAATGAGAACAATGTGTCTGTAACAAGTGATTTGATTTGATTGGCTGACATTTCATAGAAAGATTCTATGGTCGAATTTGATTGGGCAATATTTAGATATGAATATGTTAATTTCACTTGTATCACTAAAAGAAACCATCAATATACGTAATAATAGTTTTAATTCGTATATCAGCGAATCAAATAAATCATATAGATTTAGTTTACAGTAGAGCAATATATTTTGGCTTATCTGGGACCGATTCAAAGTATGTAAGACGAACAGTCCACTCTATTCGTAGGTAGATTACATAATAAAGACACTATACAAACTAAACTTACAGTGTGTTGCTTACTATCTATTCTACCTAAAACAATGGACTCTTCAGATTGACCAGACCCAGTTGAGCGGAAATATTTCAACTGGACTAACATAATAGACCAGACAAAATTGAGACAGAATTATATTTTTTACATTTATCTCCCTTTAAGCCGCTTCAGCTTCAGGCGCCTGACAATTACAACGTTCACGTGTTCTACCACGTCGTTCAAAGGGCACCTTGTTTACCACTTGACCAGCTGGGCAGCAAACTGGTCTGCCATTGGCAGTGTCAGTAACCGCTCCTTCACCACAACTGTTCTCGGGCTTACATCTGCCAGTTCGGCCTCGTCCTTTGCCTCGTCCGCGTCCATTTGCTCCGCCGCCTCTGGCTACGATACATTTACATCTAGCCTCAGTCATAGATCCCTTGGGTGGCCTGAGTTTGATCCTGGATCCCTCTGAACAGCAGTAATCCGTACCACTCAAGCTCTCTATCACAGGGTTGTCTCCACAAGTATTATCTGTTTTACATGGGTTCGCGGCTGGAAAAATTCAAATATGATTTATTTATTAACTACAATATCCCATTCCCGGATATCGCGTTTTCCGTATTTTTGTATATCGAGGTTCCCCGAGCAGAGTTTCCGTATATCAAGGTTCCCAGACCAGAGGTTCCGTGTATCGAGATTCTCTGAACAGTCTGCCCTGACCTATTTTGGTGAATGGGGTAAGGTGGCAGGGGCTTGGGCGAATCTCAATTAATCAGTGATAAATAATACCTCTTCCTCTCCCTGCTCGTCTTCCAAACGATTTCTCAACAACCACCAACATTACCAGACAGGCCAAAAAAATTGCGATCTTGGCCATCTTGGATTTTTCTTATATCTGAAAACAAAAAGACAGTACGTCCGAGAATATATCATAATATCGATACGAAAGTGGGGATAGGTAGGGGGAGGGTTTCAATGATATTTTTATTCAAAAAGATAAAAATGTAAAAGCACTATAATCTTTTAAATGTAGTTTCATCATCTACTGCGAGTTTACAAACCTCAATATCAATTCAACAATATTATCTATGTACATTCTGCACAAAAATCAAATGGAGTTTTACATCCTTCTTTTAAGACTCTAATCGACTAATAAAGACGTACAATGCCATGCAGTGTGCAATGAGGTACATTTTGAAAGGGCAGCGGCATTTAGACTACTCCTTTTACGATTTCTGACAAAGATGTCGGGTAGACTAACGAAAAATATTGCCGCATATTTAAAAAATGCTTGATATATTGTTGAATCGATCAAGAGTTAAGATATACAAAACCTCTCTCACTTCACTTAAATAAATATTTTGGCTTTTAAAAATCAATTTAAAAATTTGACTTACCGACCGATGTGACTCGTCCTTGTCTGTAATCTCAACTAAATCACTCAACTTAATGCATTCCATATATAGTTTCAATTCTCAACTTTGGAATAGCCCGAATAACAAATTGGAACAGTCTATTGTGCTCGATTTATGAAACAGCTACTACGTCATATTCAGATATGACGTCAAAATGTTATTGAATACGTTATGGGGCAAATCTTTTTTTTGATAAAATGTATTTTTATGACTGGGTCCAATTTGAAGTTCTAAAAGTTTATCAGATTTTGAAATCTTGAAGTTTGTGTTACTACTTATCCTACCTACATACAAAGTGGACTGTTCTAGTCTATGTTTAAAAATAGCGAATGTACACAGTTTTATGGGGCCAATTGTACGTACTTGTATATGCTACTCTCCGGCTCAGACCAGTTTTCTTTTACGTGATCACCTAACCCAGTTTGGGGGAAATTGACACTTTATAATTGTCGAGATTTTAAAGGGCGGATCCCATTTTATCATGTATAGTGGTATATATTTTACGATGTGCACTGTTGTTTGAGTTTGAACATACGAAATACAGTGACGATACTCTATTACAGATATATATATATATATAGAAAAAAGAAAGAATAATTATATTTCATGAGATACGGGATGCAGATAGTAGGATCAGAATAAACGATTTAAAGCCTCCACCTCTGGTACCCCTAGTGACATTTGAGGCAGGAGAAACCGTTCCCCTTCCTACCCCCCTGCAATAGATATATATATATATATACACAACTACCATTTTTTCCTATTTGAATTTTCTGAACAATTTGCGTGATATAGACATGGAAACAAGCTGAAGTTAAGATATCCGATGAGTTTAAAATTTTCATAGTGGTTGTTGATCACCCGTGACCTGTTCTGATCAACCCGAGTAACACGGTTCGGGTGGGGGTATAGGAATCAGTGGGGCACGTGCATGTGCGAATCATGGCTTATCAATAAGTAGGTTTGATGACAGTTAGAAAACGTCTCCATGAAAACGGTTAACGCGGTACTGACACGTCGACATCGAGTTGAAAGGGTCCGATGGGACAACAAGCAGAGTAAGGAACAGGAACCTGCCATTGGAGAGGGGTCCTGGTTCGTCGACAAATGCCAGAATGTCACAGTGCTCCCTTAGCCATCCTAATCCCCAGATAGAACATTTGTGGTATGAAATGGATCGACGTGTGCGCGATTGACATCCAGCGCTGCAATCTCTGCAAGAACTACAACAAACTCTATGGCAAGAATGGGGGAGAATCCCACAGGACTGAATTCGTCAATTGGTCCGGTTTATGCCGGGAAGGGTCCGTCCTATGGTACAGGCTATTGATGGACACGATAGATATTGACGTTTTAGTGACGTCATCTGATCGCTTAGGACTATAATTGGGACATTTTGGCGTTTTTGTGACCATTAACATTAACGAGTGTGTCAATTTATTGTAATATGATGATTATTAACATGATCTTGAAAATTGAAGTTAAAATGCATTTTCTTGTATTGCGTTTCTTTTTTTTGTAAGAGTATATATATAAAAAGTAAAATTGATAGCTTGTTGTATATTTGAATGAACAGTGCAATACGATGGAGACTTATTTACATATATTCACGACCCAAACCAAGCCCCGAAAATTGAGGATTTGTCCCTTTAAGGTTCCCCAGGCCCCTGGTGCGTCATATTACGTACTCGTGTCAATTGGGGCGTGAACCGATAATGTTGACTTGACGCTTGATAACGATAATTGAATAATACCGTAACAACAATTTATTGTCTCGACAATTTTTAATAATGATACGATACCTCACATAATTATCATTAACATATCATCGTGCCGTTGTATATCTGGGGCGCATTGGGTTTTTATTTATATCGATTATCACTTTGTGATGTTGTTAAGAGCAACAAAAAAAGGTGTATACCTTTAATTTCCTCGTGATATACTCGTGAGTGATATAACAATATATTTTTTTTAAATGGTTTTAAAGAGGTTTTTTGTTTAAAGTTTTGTACGTTTCGAAGACACTGCTAGCATCAATGTACACAATGTCGATTTCAAACCGGACGTCTTTGGTTTGGTTCCTGCAAATCCACTAAAAGTATAAAATCTAATTTTGCGAAAGTGACGTCATCAAATGTTTAGGACTATGTTCTCGCGGGGTTTTGTATTTCACGTCCGGAATCTGACAAATATCGTAAGATGTTTAAGTGGCTTTTAAAATACCAGTTTCAACTGGAACTAACTTGTCGCCTCGACCCGTTAACCTTGCAATGAAACCATATTTGAATTGTAGTATAAACTATAGAGAGGTATATATTCTGACCCTGAATTTCTATGTATAGACGTATTTAATAATTTAAAGGGACATTCTGCCTCATTTTTTCGGTTGAAAATTTTTTGGGCTTAAATTTGCGAAATTTTTATAACAATACCCAGCGAAAGGGATCACATGACGTATCTGAAAATTTTAATTAAGAAAACAAGGTGCATAACACACTTCTTTAATAACAAGGTACATAACACACTTCTTTAATAACAAGGTACATAACACACTTCTTTAATAACAAGGTACATAACACACTTCTTTAATAACAAGGTACATAACACACTTCTTTAATAACAAGGTACATAACACACTTCTTTAATAACAAGGTACATAACACACTTCTTTAATAACAAGGTACATAACACACTTCTTTAATAACAAGGTACAAACACACTTCTTTAATAACAAGGTACATAACACACTTCTTTAATAACAAAGTACATAACACACTTCTTTAATAACAAGGTACATAACACACTTCTTTAATAACAAGGTACATAACACACTTCTTTAATAACAAGGTACATAACACACTTCTTTAATAACAAGGTACATAACACACTTCTTTAATAACAAGGTACATAACACACTTCTTTAATAACAAGGTACATAACACACTTCTTTAATAACAAGGTACATAACACACTTCTTTAATAACAAGGTACATAACACACTTCTTTAATACAAGGTACATAACACACTTCTTTAATAACAAGGTACATAACACACTTCTTTAATGCAAGGTACATACACACTTCTTTAATAACAAGGTACATAACACACTTCTTTAATTACAAGGTCATAACACATTCTTTAATAACAAGGTACATAAACACTTTTTAATAACAAGGTACATAACACACTTCTTTAATAACAAGGTACATAACACACTTCTTTAATAACAAGGTACATAATACACTTCTTTAATAACAAGGTACATAACACACTTCTTTAATAACAAGGTACATAACACACTTCTTTAATAACAAGGTACATAACACACTTCTTTAATAACAAGGTACATAACACACTTCTTTAATAACAAGGTACATAACACACTTCTTTAATGACAAGGTACATATGTCTTACCACAATTTACACGCATCATAAAATTAAATATTGAGGCATTATAAAGCTCAGCACCCAAACTAGGTCACACTGCTAAATCAACGATTAGTAAATTCCATTTTAATTAATCCTTTTAAAACAAATTCAGATCAATTAGATACATAGATATAAAAAGTATATTCTAGAAGTATTTTCACGTATGACTGACGATGTTTTAAATTATGAATATTTTGGAAACCGCCCCTTTAAACATAATAGACGATTAAACTGTATTTTTTGTTGTATTTTTGTTGTGTAACATGCATTAAAGTCTACAAGATAAGTTCGTCTGTCACGGGGGAGGTTTATCGCATTGAAATTTAAAAAAATATGTATTTTTTACAAGGTCTCTTAGTTGAATTTTAAACATGACGATCTTTGCTTATGTTGACGTATGCGTATACCGAATACGCCGTATACTCCTGAAAATAACACAAGGCATCATACCAGAGCATAATCGGAAACAAAGCTTAATTCTTCGATCGGAGAACCGATATATATATTATATAACATCCACGACATACGTCACCGCACATTATAATATACCGCACATCATTTAACAACAAACAATATACAGCCTTGTTTCTTCCTTTGTTATAATAGTGTACATGTATGGGACTCTCTCTTTAAGTTCTCGACCGTCTAAGTGTCAGTTTCCCAAGAACTCGGTTAGATGATGACGTCACTGAAACCTAGTCTGAGTCTCAAAGAATCGCAGCCACTATACTGCACATTTGACACATTTAAATTGTTTACATCCGGGCATTTTTAAACAATAACACGGTTAGTTTTGAAAAAAATAAAATTTAATTTAAATCATAATAATGACCTCGTTTTTCAACGATTAAAGTAATTGTACATAACAGTAGGGGTCATTAATGAAAAACGCTTAATATTTTTGAATAATTACTTAGTTTAATATATAGGCCCTATGGTTTTATATAGAGATTCTATTCTTTAGTCATGATACCTAGTAAGTCCAACTGATGAATATATACTCTTATTGACCATTCTGGAGAACTAAAATCGTATGTTCATGCTAAGACGCAGTATCCCTTTAAATCGATACAAGTTCACGTCCTTGGAATTTCTGACAGAACAGCAATATGTGTGCTATGAATGAAGCTCTGTTCCGACTTCCTTATCACCACCTGACACAATAAATCATTGTGAATTATCTTCTAGATTGTCACATGCACGTTTCTTGCCTGTAGAGTTCCGTGTAGATGGGGGAGGGGGCTGTGAAGGATGAGAGGAGGAAGCTGTGGGAGCAACCCTAACGCCTGGAAATCATTGGTAGTGGACCCTTATTTTTACCCTGGTTCTCTCCCTCCCCTCAAAATGTTAGCTTTTTGGCTTTTTGTAAATTAACAAATCTCTCCTAACTGTAAGTTTTTAAGAGGAGACAATTGGTGGAGCTATATTCTCACTTGCCGGGGCTCAGCCTCCGTGGATCCCACCCAGACGACAGGGCTGGGGTGGAGATATGTTCATAGAACACTCTTATAATACCTATATTGTATACCTAGGCATACTTCTATAGGAGAGTATCTCTTATAAACAATACTTGTACCTAGGCCAGTGCTTCTATAGGAGAGTATCTCTTATAATACCTAATACTTGTGACCTAGGCCAGTGCTTCTATAGGAGAGCATCTCTTATAACACCTAATACTTGTGACCTAGGCCAGTGCTTCTATAGGAGAGTATCTCTTATAACACCTAATACTTGTGACCTAGGCCAGTGCTTCTATAGGAGAGCATCTCTTATAATACCTAATACTTGTGACCTAGGCCAGTGCTTCTATAGGAGAGTATCTCTTATAACACCTAATACTTGTGACCTAGGCCAGTGCTTCTATAGGAGAGCATCTCTTATAACACCTAATACTTGTGACCTAGGCCAGTGCTTCTATAGGAGAGTATCTCTTATAACACCTAATACTTGACCTAGGCCAGTGCTTCTATAGGAGAGTATCTCTTATAACACCTAATACTTGTAACCTAGGCCAGTGCTTCTATAGAAAAGTATCTCTTATAACACCTAATACTTGTGACCTAGGCCAGTGCTTCTATAGGAGAGTATCTCTTTTTACACCTAATACTTGGACCTAGGCCAGTGCTTCTATAGGAGAGTATCTCTTTAACACCTAATACTTTTGACCTAGGCCAGTGCTTCTATAGGAGAGTATCTCTTATACACCTAATACTTGTGACCTAGGCCAGTGCTTCTATAGGAGAGTATCTATTATTACACCTAATACTTGTGACCTAGGCCAGTGATCTATAGGAGAGTATCTCTTATAACACCCAATACTTGTGACCTAGGCCAGTTTTTCTATAGGAGAGTATCTCTTATAACATCTAATACTTCTGACCTAGGCCAGTTTTTCTATAGGAGAGTATCTCTTATAACATCTAATACTTGTGACCTAGGCCAGTGCTTCTATAGGAGAGTATCTCTTATAACACCTGATACTTGTGTCCTAGACCAGTGCTTCTATTGGAGAGTTTATCTTAAAACACCTAATACTTCCGACCTAGGTCAGTGCTATAACACCCTAAATCGCTCAATTCTCTTTTGTCTGCTGGAGCCTACTTACTGTATTTATATTGAATATACTTGTATTTTGTATTGAATATAGTCTATCGCTTGAGAGTCTTGTGAGCAGTTTATTTACCTTAATTTTACGAAATGAATTACAAAAGGGACATAACTCGTTTTACCCCTTGAAACATTAACTGGCTTCAGACTACAAAGGATGAATCTACGACTCCATTTTAATTTCTAAAATTACTGAAGAATGCTTTTGTGGTCCGGATCTTTGTGAATTAAATCGTGTGTAATAGAAGGGACATAACTCAATTTAAACATTAAATTCGGACTGCAAAAAAGTCTCCCTCACATCTGGGACTTTTTTAATGTTCCACTTATGTGATTGATCAATCACTAAAATCAATTTTACATTTAGTTTTATTACCCAAGATTTACTGTATTTTCTTAAAATCTGGATTTCATTTCAGGTAAGTTTTGGGGAATACGGCCCTGGGGTTTGACTTAGGGGACAGACTGACTTGATTGAACATACCTCACTAGGCTACAGAGTTTAATAATTGATTCCTCGCACAAGTTGACAATATTACCCTTGTCCTCGTCCACGATATTTTCCCTTCAATATAACTTATAATCAGCTAATTAGACTAATTAACTTTGATACAAACCATGAATAATTAAACAGCGAAATAAACATCTGTTCACTTTCAACACTTTATATTGACTCATGAACTGGAGTTTTTCTGCTTTCCATTACTGCTTGGCTTGGTTATGATGAAACGAATATATACAAAACTTTTGAAATTAAAAAAAGCTAAATTAGTAATATATTATATCATTCTATGGTCGGAGGTTACCTTTCATTGGTCATGCGATCGCAGACACATAGATCTGTCCATCTAATACACATGTACTTGATCGTAGGAACATAGATCTGTCCATCTAATACACATGTACTTGATCACAGGAACAAAGATCTGTCCATCTAATACACATGTACTTGATCGCAGTGAACAAAGATCTGTCCATCTAATACACATGTACTTGATCGCAGGAACATAGATCTGTCCATCTAATACACATGTACTTGATCACAGGAACATAGATCTGTCCATCTTATACACATGTACTTGATCACAGAACACAGATCTGTCCATCTAACACAAACGTATTTGATCGCAGGAACATAGATCTGTCCAACTTATACACATGTACTTGATCGCAGGAACATAGATCTGTCCATCTTATACACATGTACTTGATCACAGGAACATAGATCTGTCCATCTAATACACATGTACTTGATCACAGGAACATAGATCTGTCCATCTAATACACATGTACTTGATCGCAGGAACATAGATCTGTCCAACTTATACACATGTACTTGATCGCAGGAACATAGATCTGTCCATCTTATACACATGTACTTTGTCGCAGGAACATAGATCTGTCCATCTTATACACATGTACTTGATCACAGGAACATAGATCTGTCCATCTTATACACATGTACTTGATCACAGGAACATAGATCTGTCCATCTAATACACATGTACTTGATCGACGGAACATAGATCTGTCCATCTTATACACATGTACTTGATCACAGGAACATAGATCTGTCCATCTTATACACATGTACTTTGTCGCAGGAACATAGATCTGTCCATCTAATACACATGTATTTGGCGTATAAACTCATATAAAATAAAGAGTTGATTGATATCAAAGCTACCTTCTGTATTTATAAGTGGACCCCTATATCAGTCGACTGGTATGTTGGTTATAATACCGTTATAATTCAGTTCTTATGAATAGGTTGAATTTTCTTGTTTATCGGTTTTACTCTATGTGATCTATCGATTAGGCCAAATTAACTATTGGCTACATGTATACTGTTCTGCTATTATAGTTAAAGGACCTCATATCTATAGGGTTATTCCCGTTGCATCAACAATTCAAATTTATTCATTCATTAATTGATCAAAACTGGGTTAAGAATTTCTAGGGCGGAACACTTTCAATTACACAGGCTTCTAACATTCTTTATGTTTCTTGAAAAATTGATTCACGTTGGTATAGGTTATAAGATATCATATTACATAGATATCTGAAGTTGAATCGATTATTCATAATATCCTAGAGCGTCCTGTACGTTAATAGTTTTAGATCTATTATCATTCTAAAGCAGACGAAGTTCCAACTTCCGGTTTCTTGTAACCTGAATTTGAACCTGCGCAATGACTGTATTTTCTCCGTTCTGGTTTTTAAGAGTGACGTCATGGTATTACAAGTCGGTAGGAGTTATCAATGATATTGTTATGATAATGTGAGTGTTCGATCCTTCAAGTTTAGGGCTGTAAATAGTAACTTGTGGTTCGATGTGGATTCAAAATGGATGTACAATTAGTAGTGTTGACTGTGATATGTGTAGTATTAGTGAGGGTTGTAGCCAAACCTGTTCTGAATGGAAATTACAACGTAGAGGTAAGCTGACAGTTGAATGATATCAAACCCACTTAGATTAATCTTAATATAGCCTTATGGTACGGAACCGTGGCCGTAAGAAACGTAATCTACAATCTCTAATATTTGAGTATATTACTACACCGTGTCCGTGTTATTATTGACTTAACCGTTACCGTTCATCGAAAACGTAAGAAACATATCATTACAATAATTTTTAAGCAACGTGTTTGATATTTAAATAATGGCATAACCGTTTCCAAACATCGAACACGTAAGTCATATTCCAGTCATTAAACGTAATGAATGTATCAGTAACAATTACGTCCAATAAGACGCAAGCAACGTAAGCCACATGAGAATCGTAAGGATTATTTTCGTTAACGTTAGCTTACTACCTCAAACCCCTGTAATATACCCAACCACAAGGATTGAACAATTACATACAAACCGTAGTTGTATACCCCTTAGCATTGAGAGAAGTCGCAGTAAGATACGTAACTGTACACTATATGAACAGCCGATCGCAGTAATATACCTAACGATACCATATATATAGACCTACGTCAGCTGCTATGAAGATACTTTTAAGATGAAGCCGATTGGCAGTTGTATGAAGTCGTCTGTTGTTAGATTGATTGTAAACGCAGCAGTATCGTTAGGCAAGGTCTGTATATATACAAGCGTCAGTAACAGTATATTATATATACCATTTGTTATAAGAACCAAGATAGATGTAACAGACTTGTTTGTCTAATGATAAATAATATGAAGAAAGAAAGAAACCGTATTGTGGTTTGGTTTGGAATTTGGTTGGTGGATGTAAATGAAAAGAAACTAGGTTTTAGCTTAAAAATTTGATCGAAACCTGGACCCCTGGACGTCAACCCGTACTTAAAAATTCAACAAGGGGTACTCTTGGAAATTACAGAAAGTTTTTCATATCTTTTGGTCGAGATTTTGACTTGTTAATTGTGGGATTATTGATTTTATTGATATTAACAGGAGATATCATTAATGATAAAAGGTTTTGGGATTTTGAATGGGTAAGAGATGAGGAAATAAGGATCTTGCTCGTAGAATACATGCTCTCTTTTTATAAGAAAATTGGTCTCTCGCCGAGACCAGATAAAAAACTGTCAACAGGGAAGAGTTTTACAAATTTAACTGTAGAGGAAAGAGGAAAGTCCAAATATGGGTCTACCTCAATTTTTATCAAAGGTTTTTACAGATTACAGGGCAGTTATTGTATTATCAAGGTGAAATATGATATAATTATTCAATATAATCCAGACTTACTAGACCGTGAAAATCATTGGGTTTAATATACCATATTATAGTTCAATACAAACATTTTATAAATACCTTCTGTGCTGATTTATTCGCACTATAACCCTATACCCTCTGTGGTTGGATTGTACCCCATAGCCAATACCACCACCACCCAGAGCTCGCGACAGAAAATC
This sequence comes from Nipponacmea schrenckii, assembly GCA_030562195.1. NCBI lineage: Eukaryota > Metazoa > Mollusca > Gastropoda > Lottiidae > Nipponacmea > Nipponacmea schrenckii. The sequence goes on from CM060201.1 coordinate 21,944,396, forward strand.
TGTAAATACTTCACCAATATTCTATCAAATCGTTCATTCTGTGATACAAGATTAGTGGTTATTGTAGTCAAGGTATAAGACACAGTTTGTAATAGCTTGACATTGTGAAGATGTGATACAAGAATAATGGCTAATGCAGCCAAGGTATAAGACGAGTCGTAGTAGCTTGACATTTGAGATGTATACAAGAAAGGTGACTATTGTAGTAAAGGGTATAAGACACAGTTTGTAATAGCTTGACATTGTGAAGATGTGATACAAGAAAGTGGCTATTGAGTCAAGGTATAAAACAAGTAATAGCTTGACATTGTGAAGATGTGATACAAGAAAGGTGGTTATTGTAGTCAAGGTATAAGACAAGTTTGTAATAGCTTGACATTGTGAAGATGTGATACAAGAAAGGTGGCTATTGTAGTCAAGGTATAAGACACAGTTTGTAATAGCTTGACATTGTGAAGATATGATACAAGAAAGGTGGTTATTGTAGAGAGGGGAGAGATGAGCGTTTATATGCAAAACAAGATAATGGTTTATACATGGTTAATAGACGGCGAATATCTATAATGTTTTAGCCTTTATTTGGATAACGATTATGGTATTCCCGATACAGGGTTTGTCATACATGTATCTATTTATAGTTAGGTTTTCTAAACTTGATATGCACAACGATGATTATGTAAATGCATAGACATGGGAGATGAATGAGATTGTTATGACATGAATAACTCAAATTTTATAGTACTGTTCGTATCTTATTGGCAATTTAAAAATTTTATACCCTTTGGTAAAATGAAATGTGGGTTTATATCCACTGTTCTGTATCTTATTGGACTAATGAAATGAAATAGAGTTTTATATCCTACTGTTCTGTATCTTATTGGACTAATGAAATGAAATAGAGTTTTATATCCTACTGTTCTGTATCTTATTGGTACTAATGAAATGAAATAGAGTTATATCACTGTTCTGTATCTTATTGGACAATGAAATGAAATGAGTTTATATCTACTGTTCTGTATCTTATTGACTAATGAAATGAAATAGAGTTTTATATCCTTACTGTTCTGTATCTTATTGACTAATGAAATGAAATAGAGTTTTATATCCTACTGTTCTGTATCTTATTGGACTAATGAAATGAAATAGAGCTTTATATCATACTGCTGTGTACCTTATCGAACTTTCTTATTGTACTATTGAGATAAAAAGACGGACAGCGTCATGCTGTGAGCAATGAGGTAATTTTACAAAGAAGGCTCTATGTTCTCATTTTCCATCTAAGACAACTCCCTATAAATATCCAACTGATTATAGAAAATGAGATATTTATTTTTCAAATAGAAATATAGCCTGAAGGAATTCGTTTATCAACATTTCGTATTAACTTATAATCGTGTTTGATCCAGCGAACGTAATACTCCTTCTCCTCCCAGCAGGTAATGTGACGATATAATAAACAGTACAGTCATGTTTTGTGTTGAAATGATTATAAAATTAAAGAGAGTATTATAGAGGTAATTCAGTATAGGTTATCGAAATTTTTATTTTAAAATCTTATTCTAAGTTATTAAGTACCATAGCAAACAACCCGGAATTTAACCGGATTGTAAAGAGATTTTATCAATTGTTATTTCACATATTAGGGATATTTAGTGGATTAAGTTGCACCATTCCAATTTTCAGTCAGATGTCTGTGTTTCCTGCAATTCTACTAAAACTAAGCACTTTATGCGTATCAGGGACAATGATAGCATTGATCTGTACTATGCCAATATTGAATATGACGTCTGTGGTTCCTGCAATTTGACTGAAAGTAACTGTTTAATGACGTCACACGTCAAACAGTTAAGTTAAGAGGAATCGAAGAAATAGGGAGGTCAAATTAGAAATTGGAATGGTGCATATTGATGATATCAGTGTCCTTGATACACATATACAATTTTTAGAAAATCTCTTTACAATCTAAATGTCAAAAGACCTTATGTAAATGTGAACGTAGGATTCAACCTTTTAAAATATATTACCATTTTAAGCCTTTATCATTTCTATATTATTTTCTATTATAGGATTAACTTTACTTGTATTGAGTATTGAATGTTTTTGATTATATACAATACAAGTTAAGTTGGGGTCATGTGTATTGAACTTTCATAATATCCCGTATGTAACCGCATCCCTTGCAAACCGCAGATTTCGACGACTGAGCCGCTTTTTTGCCCTTTTTTCGTTCTTTAATGAATAACATGATGCCCATTTAAGGAGATGGGCGTACCGAAATTAAAACATCGAACTGCATTAAGTTAGTAACACAAGTATTAGGTTTCATTGTGATATATTGTTTATTCCGTGGACTTATTAACACCGGTTCTGCTGGTACATGTTGGTCCGGAAGGGCAGGAACCTTTACATAATCAATATGACGTCATAAAGTGGTAATATGCACCGATTTATATTTCATGGTTTGAAAGAATTATATAAAAGTTATTAAAGAGATTGAAAAGAGGTTTGCTAAAAACTTAGCATTTTATGTGTATCCGGGACATTGATAGCATCGATTTTCACCCGTTTCCAATCAGACTTCTGTGGTTCCTGTAATTTCACTAAAACTAAACAGTTCTATTAAAGAGATTGTACAGAGGTTTTTTGAATTTCTTATGTATATCAGGAACATTGATAGCATCGATTTTCACCATTCTGATTTCCAATCAGACATTGGTGGTTCAGGATAATTGAGTCTACTATGACGATTCATCTTTAAACTCTCACGGATAATATTGGGCACACGTGACTTTGAATGCTTGAATTTCGACAAGAAGCTGTCAATAGCATAACGGATAAGCTTAGCTTAGCTTAGATGGTACGATTGATCCCCCAAATCAGTCCCTTTAAAACTGAACACCGAGTTAAATCTAGTAGTCTTTCCTGAAAACGGATTTTAAAAAAGCGGGCAACCCGAACAAAGCATATGACTAAGTTTATTGTATGACATGACATATGACCCGCGATCATATCAATAGGAAGTTGTCAAGTAGAAATACAGTTGTTTGAAGTTCAATTGTTTGGTGAAGTTGAATCAGATCGAGGGAATCCGGTCAAATGTAGATTGGAGTTTTACGTCCCACCAATCAAACCTGAAGCCGAGTATACTCTTCGTAAAGCATACTGTATATTCATAATGTCAAGGTGTAAAGAATTTTTTTTTCATACACTTCTGTTTTATATTTTAATGAACTAATGAAATGAAATAGAGTTTTATATTCTACTGTTCTGTATCTTATTGGACTAATGAAATAAAATAGAGTTTTATATCCTACTGTTCTGTATCTTATTGAACTAATGAAATGAAATAGAGTTTTATATTCTACTGTTCTGTATCTTATTGAACTAATGAAATGAAATAGAGTTTTATATCCTACTGTTCTGTATCTTATTGAACTAATGAAATGAAATAGAGTTTTATATCCTACTGTTCTGTATCTTATTGAACTAATGAAATGAAATAGAGTTTTATATCCTACTGTTCTGTATCTTATTGAACTAATGAAATGAAATAAAGTTTTATATTCTACTGTTCTGTATCTTATTGAACTAATGAAATGAAATAGAGTTTTATATCCTACTGTTCTGTATCTTATTGAACTAATGAAACGAAATAGAGTTTTATACCCTACTGTTCTGTATCTTATTGAACTAATGAAATGAAATAGAGTTTTATATCCTACTGTTCTGTATCTTATTGAACTAATGAAATGAAATAGAGTTTTATATCCTACTGTTCTGTATCTTATTGAACTAATGAAATGAAATAGAGTTTTATATTCTACTGTTCTGTATTTTATTGGACTAATGAAATGAAATAGAGTTTTATATCCTACTGTTCTGTATCTTATTGAACTAATGAAATGAAATAGAGTTTTATATCCTACTGTTCTGTATCTTATTGAACTAATGAAATGAAATAGAGTTTTATATTATACTGTTCTGTATTTTATTGACCTAATGAAATGGAATAGAGTTTTATATCCTACTGTTCTGTATCTTATTGACCTAATGAAATGAAATAGAGTTTTATATTCTACTGTTCTGTATCGTATTGGACAAATGAAATGAAATAGAGTTTTATATTCTACTGTTCTGTATCTTATTGGACTAATGAAATGAAATAGAGTTTTATATCCTACTGTTCTGTATCTTATTGGACTAATGAAATGAAATTGAGTTTTATTTTATAAACTGGTGTTTATTTTTTATTTCAGAAATATTTAAACAGTTATGGATATTCGACTCAATCTGGTTTGACAGCAGCATTAAAGTAAGCACATTATCATTCCATTATTTTAATCTGTTGTTTTCATTTCAATTTATATACAGTATTACCTGCTCATACAACCACCTTTAATTAGAGACCACTTTTAATAAGAGACCACCTTGAATAGTAGACCCTCTTCAAAGCGAATACAATAAAATCCCCATCCATCCCCCACCTTCCCCACGAGTTTTCAATGTAATTAACGAGTGATTAATAATTGTAGAATGTTCCAGAAAGTGAACGGTTTAACTATAACGGGTACAGTAAACGAGGAGACGCTTACACTTTTAGAAACACCACGTTGTGGTCAGGCAGATAGAAATCTTATAGAACAAATAACCCCCTTTACTAAAACCTCCTCTGGTCTACCCCGACCGGCTCAATATAAATTATTTGGTAAGTTTTGTGCTTGATTATTTGGGTTAAACATAAATGGACCCGACATTTAAGTGAGTTCATTCCATCAAATCTAGTTGCAGGACAGGCAATTAAATCTTTTATAAATACAATAATAAAATTCTTGTTTATTTCTTCTCATTTCTGTTTGGACGTGTATATGTTGTTAAGCTATCTCGACTAGTAGCGTGTTCATGTATAATTTCTGTTTGTATATGTATATGTTGTTAAGCTATCTCGACTAGTAGCGTGTTCATGTATAATTTCTGTTTGTATATGTATATGTTGTTAAGCTATCTCGACTGTAGAGTGTTGATGTGTTATTTTTGTTCTATAGCAACTGGTAATAAATGGACCAAAAGTAACATTAACTGGTACGTCACCAAATATACAAATCAGCTGTCCCAGGACGATCAAAGGTACTGTAATCAGATCTCTAACTCATTGGTACAGGGGAGTATCTATTAACCATACGTAAATCAAGAGGAAATGGGGAGGGGTCAGTAGGAGTATGGGTCACGTTATTTTAAAGGTGCCTTAGTGGCAATTTCCTTGTCTAAAGATTTAGAAGGGTGTGTGAGGGTGGGTGGGGATTGAGTTGGGGTTGTGAGCGGACGGTGCCGGGCAAATCTCTTCTCTGGTTACGCCTCGGTTAAGAAAAATCGTTGCATCACTGGTCTTTCCGTGCTAGACAACTCAATCTTTGAAAGTTTCACGAAACTGATTATTACATTAATCTACGGGACTTGTCTTTCTTGTATGCTATGGCCGAATATGTAGTGTTTCGGACACAGAACCCGTCGTCAGTAACTCTGATATTTGAATGTATTGTAGGAGATCGTTTAGTAGGGCGTTGAAAAAATGGGCGGATGTTTCTTCATTAGAGTTCACCGAAAAGCGAGACGAGGTAGATATAGAGATAAAATTTGTAAGGAGAGACCATGGTGATGATAGTTCTTTTGATGGACCGAGTCAGGGTCTGAGAGGTAAGGCCATACAGTCCTATCAACATTGAATTATGATGTCCATTCTCTTTTCATTTTCTTGTGTACACTGTAATCTAACACATGTTCTACCAAAGATCTGTTCCACTGGTAGTATTTTTAACCAATTAAAACGTATCATGTAGAACCTGGTGATAGAATAAGGAATTGTTGTATAGTGAATCCTAAAGTGTATCCTAAAGTAAAGCAATATAGGTTCGTTATCCCACAGTACGACGGGTTTATGACTCCTGATGATTTCGATCCAGATGCCTTTTATATCGTCTGTTACAATATTACAGAAACAAGGACGTAAAACTCGATTTTATTTTTCTTTCTAGGTACAATCTTAGCTCATGCGTTTGCTCCGGGACGAGTCGCCCTGGCTGGTGATGCTCATTTTGACGATGACGAACAATGGACAGCAGACGTGGATAACGAGGACAAAGATAAGAAATATTTAGAAATAATCGCAGCTCACGAATTCGGTCATGCTCTGGGGTTGGAGCATTCTTTTGACTCCCGGGCCCTGATGAGCGCCTACTACGTCAACTCTCAGAGGGAATACGAGTTGGCCCAAGATGATATTAATGGTATACAGTTTCTGTATGGTAAGTTAAAGTTTTATGGTCGACTTCATAAATATTATAGTGATACCGCCGCGCAATGAATATATTGCTTTACATTCAATCAACACAATGGTAGGCCTAAATGGGTCCGGATAATCCGGGAAAGATTAATCCAAAAAGGTTTACCCAAGGACCAGCTGGTTAAAAGAATATTGTTAAAATGACTTCCGAATCTAAGTTGTTATCCCTATAGAGTCATTGTCTAAAGGTTTGACCAAGTACCAACTAATAAACAGCGCAAACACTTGCTCTTCTGCTGAGCCTATGGTTTGACATCAGCTAATCTTATATAATTTCAGATTTTCCATATTGTTTTAATTATTCTATTGTAGGACCACCCAACGGTTGGAAGGGAATCACCACCCCTGTGCCTACGACCCCTCCACCTATCCCTGTGTGTCATAATCTGTTTAAAGCCGTCGTGTGGGGTAAGGCATATTTTTTTCTTACTGCTCAAAAATTTGTTCGAGGAGAGGGAGTAAGAGCTTAATGCTCAGTTGGTTGTTCCTTCATAGTTTGAATCTCAGAAATTGATCAATATCTAATCCCCATTGTGATCTATTTGACAAAGCGCGTGGGTTCAAGGGGAAACTGTCGTATACCTACCAAAAATACAGAATTAATAGTGCAAATCTCAAGGTGAAAACCTTACAAATATATGGCAAAATCCTTAATTCATAAGTCCAAAACTCAAGAGAAAACAGACATTATAAACCCATTAAAATTACAATCAATGAGTCAAAATCCAAAACCAACATATCGGCTACCTAGTCAAGTCACAACCCGAGATCTGAGATGCTTCTACATCTCGCTAACACAGAGTTACCTCCCCTTACAGGTCCTGATAGAAGAACGTTTGGTATTTATAACGATAAGGTGATAGAGTTGGCTGACAAACAGTTTGTTGTCTCCTTTCCAAGATCTCTCCAAGGAATCTTTCCCGACTCGCCTATTGGGGTAGATTTCGCCACAACTTTACCCGATGCCTCAACCACTTATATGTTTCGAGGTAAATTCTCATTTTTTTTATCATCGTTTGGGATCTTCGTCGTTAAAACTGAGCCCCTTGGGATACGTTGGACGTGGTTCATTTTATCCAAAAGTAGCGTATTCGACGTCAAAAATAGAGAAAATACTTTACATGATGGTGTATGTATGGTAAATCATGATAAAGAGCTTGTCTGTTCCACATGGTTTACACTAGCATCATGGATGTGTTAATATTTACACATCAAACGTAAAAGTTGTAAGTATTTGATTGGTTAGTTTAAATCACGTGATAAACATTGTGTATTGACAGGTTATAGCGTGTGGAAGTATAACGGTTACAAGCTGGATAAGAACTACCCTGCTAAGTTTGATATTAGGGGATTTCCCGAGATACCTATAGGGGTTTTCTCAGTATATGAGGGTTCGGAGATTACTATTTTTATGTATGGGGTAAGTTGCATGCCCTTTAATATGATACAATGCTCTAAAACAAAGCAACTACTGTTGCTAGATATACAAAATTTCCCTCATTGCACCCTGCATGGCGTTGCCCGTCTTCATTTGTCCATTAGCTGTAGACAAGTAGGAAGTAACTCTCCTTTCAATTCATTTCATTTTAATAGTCTTCATTAGTCCATTAGGAAAGTAGGACGTAAATCTCCTTTCATTTCATTTCATTACAATTCAATTAAAGCTATTTGTTCTTTCATTTAGTCCATTTTTAGGAAAGTAGGACGTAAATCTCCTTTCATTTCATTTCATTTTAATAGTCTTCATTAGCCTATTAGGGAAAGTAGGACGTAAAACTCACTTTTATTTTCATTCAATTCAAGCTATGTCTTCTTAGTGGGATTTTGAGGTGGGAAACAACGAAGATCATCACTTACATTATTCCGATATTGGTAAAGTTATCCACTTACCTTGAAAGTGGACGGGTTTAAATATCCGTTTCTATTATTTCATTTTAATACCGTGTCTTTAAAGTCAAATTGGTACACAGCAATGCACGTGATTTTTCTCAAGAAAGAATATAACCGTGTCTTTAAAAGGAATTGGTAGGCATCAATCAAAGTCAGAGTGTCAGCATTAAAATCAGGTCTTTTCCTGGTGGTGGTGAATTGCTAGTAAACGTCCTGGCCAGTTAATGCTGATATCAAAGACTAAGATCCATTCTTATGATATATTGATATTTATAGTATAGTCTGCGCATCCGGGTTTAGGATTCTGGGATTTGTGCCGTTTGATTCGGATTGATATTGAAACTGGTGGTGCGATTCGTACTTTAAAGGTGACATGCCCAAACTAATATAAGGAAAACCAGATACCAGATTATTATTTAAGCTATGTGAATTATAATTTCAGCCATACCAAGCTTCAGGGTAGGAAAGAGGTCAAAGGTTACCCTAAGGAGGGAATACCATTATGGTTGCAGGCTGGATGTCGGAGTGGGTAGGTCCCTTTATCCATTGTGGGAAAAAAACTAGATTCAGTTTCGTATACTCAAATAATCGTAAATTAGTTTTACCTTTTCTTCAATAAGATAAATATTATTCTTAACAAAATAATTTTACACGTCCAAACATAGAACCAGAATAGTCTATTTTGATTTGGGGTATGATAAGTGGTGCATGTATTAAATTATGTTTATAAACTTACTCCTAATTTAAAGTAGACTCTCCGTTTTGAATCGGTTTCAGACATGCATAAATATTTCTGTTAGTTACAAAATAAGACTAATGTACATGCTTTTAATTATTTTCAAATATATTTTTTCAGGTCGTCTAAAAATTCTGTGACGTATATATCCCTGTTTCTATTAGCTTTAGTGACATCATTCATGTCCATATGACGTCATTCGTGTCCATATTACGTCATAAGTGGTAACTTATAACCATGGTGCTTTCAGACATTTTTTTTTTTTAATTTGAAAGGAGGAACTGAAAATATTTCCATATCAGACATTAGTTGAATCATGAAATCGACTTATATGATGCTAAACGTCCGTAGTAATCGATATTTAAAAAGACGGGAGAGATATCAGGACACCGAAATACATTCAATAACTATATTTCATATCTGAAATGTTCCGAATGGTATATAGAAAATATATGTGATACACCAGGGGAGTTAACTCTAGAAAAATGGAGATAAGAAGAAACCCGATCCACTTTTATCGATTTAGGCCAATATTTTCCAATTGTGTTCATAGTGTTTCTTACAGTTTGTGTTAAAGTGATAGTGCGTCTTAAAATGGACATAAAATTTAACTTCTCGAGAATGGTCAAGTTTTTGGAATCTATCAGATTATATAAGGATTCTGTTATGTTATTTATTGTAGCAGGCATATCTACTGATGAATATATACTCTTATTGACCAAGTTTAAAAATGTATGTTCATTCTAAGACGCAGTATTCTTTTAAGAAGGTATCTACTATACTAATAACTTGTCGATATGCTAATAACGGGCATCAGAAGAACATGGATGCTTTGTTCTACAAAACTGATAAAAATAATTTCCAATGTGCCATATAAAGAATTTGCCATAATAATTTTAACTGGATTAATCTAATGCCAGTTTCTGGAAAAATTAAAAATAATTTTGTGTTCCAGACATCTGATTGGTCAATCATCAATGTTGATTTTAAATCTGGATTTAGTATCCAATCAGATCACGGTATTTTCTAAAAAACTTAATTTTAGAAGTTTTTGAGAAATTTGTTGTTTATGTTCTGTGTTCATATTTATAATGTTACTATATTCGTGTTTATCTCGTAGATTTGTAGATGCAGCAATAGTTAAGTAGCGTAGAAGTAGAACTTGAAGGGGGTGGGGAGAGGAAAGGACCAAAGGACAACCCTCTTTCATAAATAGTGTATTACCTTGGGGCCTTTTTTTTTGAAAAATTAAATTTTAATGTTCCAGTCTTCTGATTGGTCAATCGATATAATTGATTTTAAATCAAGTTTTTATCCAATCAGATTACTGTTTCTCTTAAAATCTGGAATTTTTTTTAAATTAAGTTTTTTGGGAATAAGGCTCCTGGTCTCTTCCGGTCTGTTTTTTTGTTGTTGATTTGGAGCCTTCCTTCACCCCCAAGTAGTAATAGGTCAATAGTCGCTTTAAAATTGAGAAATCCAAACGATAGACTTGAATAACAAGTCTTATAAAGAAATTAAAGCCTAACTCGTATCAACTTCGGGATAAGAATACTGCTTGTTACCTCACGGAAAATAACGAGGAATGGCGAAGGTTGATTCGAATATTCAACTCACGGAAAATAACGAGGAATGGCGAAGGTTGATTCGAATATTCAACTCACGGAAACTAACGAAGAATAGCAAAGGTTGATTCGAATATTCAACTCACGGAAACTAACGAAGAATAGCAAAGGTTGATTCGAATATTCAACTCACGGAAACTAACGAAGAATGGCGAAGATTGATTCGAATATTCAACTCACGGAAACTAACGAAGAATGGCGAAGATTGATTCGAATATTTAACTCACGGAAACTCCAGTATGTAGGAATATATGGATTTGTATGATTGTGTATGATCGAATGAGATGTCAATATGTATGAGAATGTATGATTGTGTTAGATTTGTTTAAAAAGTGTTCTTATATTCAGCATATTCACAGCACCGCTCACTTGTTTTAGTGCTTCAAGAGTAGATTACTTCCAGTCCGTTTTTTGTAATTAGGTTTAACTTTGCATTTAGCCACTTCCGTTAGGGTTCAACGGCGACCTTCTTGAACGTTCGTCAATTTAACCTTTTGACTTAATCCTGCTGGAACCAATCAAATTTCTGTCCACTTTAGTGCCGAGAGTTTGTGGTGCGAACAAAGCCAGACAATAACAGTTACGAACATAGGTTAATTTGATGAACGTTCAAGAAAAACGTCATTTGAACTACATATATTAGTCTTTCAATGGTATATTATAAGCATGAGTATAGATAAATGGATAGACATTTCTATAATATTCATTACTTTCAACGTTTCAATGTGGTTCTCACACCGTCATCAGAAATATAATAATACTTCTAGAATATTTATTACTTTCAACGTTTCAATGTGGTTCTCACACCGTCATCAGGAATATAATAATATTCTAGAATATTTATTATTTCAAGTTTCAATGTGGTTCTCACACGTCATCAGGAATATAATAATACTTCTAAATATTTATTATTTCAAGTTTCAATGTGGTTCTCACACGTCATCAGGAATATAATAATACTTCTAAATATTATTACTTTCAAGTTTCAATGGGGTTTCTCACAGTCATCAGGAATATAATAATACTTTTATAATATTTATTATTTTCAAGTTTCAATGTGTTCTCACACTGTCATCAGGAATTAATAATACTTCTAGATTATTTATTATTTTCAAGTTTCAATGTGGTTCTCACCCCTCATCAGGAATATAATAATACTTCTAAATATTATTATTTCAATGTTTCAATGTGGTTCTCACACGTCATCGGGAATATAATAATATTCTAGAATATTTATTATTCAAGTTTCAATGTGTTCTCACACGTCATCGGGAATATAATAATACTTCTAGAATATTTATTATTTCAATGTTTCAATGTGTTCTCCCCTGTCATCGGGAATATAATATACTTCTAGAATATTTATTATTTTCAATTTTTTAATGTGGCTCTCACACCATCATCAGAAATATAATACCACATTGAAACGTTGAAGGTAATAAATATAAAAGAAGTGTCTATCCACAACAACTGTGTTTATTTATAAATAATTAGATTTATATTAGATTATTTGTTAGATTTTCAAAATGCTCAAATTTTTGTCAATATTAGTTTATATCTGACTTACTCACTCACGGTTTTTTAAGTTACATTCCATTTTCTTTCTGTTTTTAGTATTATTCTTCCTTTTTTTTAAATCGTCAAAATAAACGTAATTAAACCAACCACTGTCTTCTTGGGTTATTTCAACAACAGGTCACATGATGTGTGAATTACGGAAGAGGATTGTCGGTGTGTTTCATAATTAACATTTTTAACACGTATCCCCTTCCATAATTATAATTCACGTATAATTACGGAAGGGGATACGTGTGATAGGTTATAGTAGGCATCAGAAGAACATGGATGCTTTGTTCTACAAAACTGTTCAAAATAATTTCCAATGTGCCATAAAAAGAATTTGCCATAATAATTTTAACTGGATTAATCTAATGCCAGTTTCTGGAAAAATTAAAAATAATTCTGTGTTCCAGTCATCTGATTGGTCAATCATCAATGTTGATTTTAATTCTGTTGTTTTTTTATCCAATCAGATCACGGTATTTCCTAAAAACTTAATTTTAGAAGTTTTTGAGAAATTTGTTGTTTATGTGCTGTGTTCATATTTATAATGTTACTATATTCGTGTTTGTCTCGTAGATTTGTAGATGCAGCAATAGTTTAGTAGCGTAGAAGTAGAACTTGAAGGGGGTGGGGAGAGGAAAGGACCAAAGGACAACCCTCTTTCATAAATTGTGTGTTACCTTGGGGCCTTTTTTTTGAAAAATTAAATTTCAATGTTCCAGTCTTCTGATTGGTCAATCGATATAATTGATTTAAAATTAAGTTTAATTATCCAATCAGATTACTGTTTCTTTTAAAATCTTTTTTTTAAATTTTTTTTAAATTAAGTTTTTTTGGGAATAAGGCTCCAATCTCTTCTTGTCTGTTTTTTTGGTTGATTTGGAGCCTTCCTTCACCCCCAAGTAGTAATAGGTCAATAGTCGCTTTAAAATTGAGAAATCCAAACGATAGACTTGAATAACAAGTCTTATAAAGAAATTAAAGCCTAACTCGTATCAACTTCGGGATAAGAATACTGCTTGTTACCTCACGGAAACTAACGAGGAATGGCGAAGATTGATACGAATATTTAACTCACGGAAACTAACGAAGAATGGCGAAGTTTGATTCGAATATTCAACTCACGGAAAATAACGAGGAATGGCGAAGGTTGATTCGAATATTCAACTCACGGAAACTAACGAAGAATAGCAAATGTTGATTCGAATATTCAACTCACGGAAACTAACGAAGAATAGCAAAGGTTGATTCGAATATTCAACTCACGGAAACTAACGAAGAATGGCAAAGGTTGATTCGAATATTCAACTCACGGAAACTAACGAAGAATGGCGAAGATTGATTCGAATATTTAACTCACGGAAACTAACGAAGAATGGGGAAGATTGATTCGAATATTTAACTCACGGAAACTTACGAAGAATGGCGAAGATGGATTCGAATATTCAACTCACGGAAACTAACGAAGAATGGCGAAGATTGATTCGAATATTCAACTCACGGAAACTAACGAAGAATGGCGAAGATTGAGCCGACTGTTTATAACAACACATTGAAACGTTGAACGTAATAAATATAAAAGAAGTGTCTATCCACAACAACTGTGTTTATTTATCAAGATAATTAGATTTATATTAGATTATTTGTTAGATTTTCAAAATGCTCAAATTTTTGTCAATATTAGTTTATATCTGACTTACTCACTAACGGTATTTTAAGTTACATTCCATTTTCTTTCTGTTTTTAGTATTATTCTTCCTTTTTTTTAAATCGTCAAAATAAACGTAATTAAACCAACCACTGTCTTCTTGGGTTATTTCAACAACAGGTCACATGATGTGTGAATTACGGAAGAGGATTGTCGGTGTGTTTCATAATTAACATTTGTAACACGTATCCCCTTCCATAATTATAATTCACGTATAATTACGGAAGGGGATACGTGTTACAAATAAGTCACAAACCAAATTGGGATTTCAACATTGTGTTACATTTAGTTGGAATTTTGGAAGGGGGTTGTTTTTATCTAATCTTCTCAATAAACGTCAAATCAGAATTATGGAAGAGGATTCGTGTCAAATGTGACGCTATGGTTGAGCTTGGGAGGTCATCTGAGTCAGATAGAAGAATATGGGCGGAGCATAATTTGTATCCCGATAAAATTCCAAACTCAAAACTAATCTACAACTATCATTTATTTTATTTAAACAAGGGTTTACAAAATACACCCGTAAATATAGAAATATATTAAAACATATGAAAATATAGGAGACATAATAATAGCTCTCTGACTCACAATCCTCTCAATACATAATGTATATTCATATTGTCAGGTAGAAATAATATCAGCAACGAAGTGGTTTTCATGACCGAATTAGGATATCCACAAACACAAACGGAAACTTAAATTAACGAAAAAAGAAAAATGTACCAAATAAATCCTTTCATAAGAGACCACCTTTATTCAGCGACCGTTTTTGAATATTCCCTTGAGTGGTCTCTGAATAAAGGTTCTACTGTATAAGGATAATCTCTAGAGGACCCTTAACTAATAAAAAGTCTCACTTAAAGAAAAAAACGTGTGCATTCAGAGTAAAAAATTCATTAATCCTGAATGAATGATTTACGAGAAAATGCACGTACATTTTGAAAATATCTCGGTCAAATGTTATTCATTGATGTTTTAGAAAAATAGACATAAGGCGACTTATACCAAAAATAAAAAGCCTAAAAAAGAGAGAATGTATCAAATTAAACCATACAAATATCACCAAGCCAAGCATTTTAGTAGATCGTTTCGCAACAGTCAAATGAACAGAGCAACCTTAAAGTCAACCACGTGCTTTGGAGAACCCTCTCGTTACCAAAGTGCCAATATAAAGTTTTGGATTCCTCATATTGAATCACTTTCCCCAGACACCCGCTTAAACCAGAAGGGTTAACCTGCTCGACTAAAACCTATCCATAAATAAGTCATAGAGGCCAAGTGTAAGAACATCGATTAAAAACAACCTGTAGCTCTTTTCATAACCGAGAACAAGATTCAGTATTTATCGCTTATTATTTATACAACGTTTCTAAGTTTCCAATGATTATTGCTGAGGTAGCGCCCGATTGGCATCCAAGATCTTAGAAAGATTTAGTCCCCTTGATTTTGTTTTAACATTCGCCAGAAATGCCCTTATTCGCTTTCATATACTAAGTTCATATATTTTGCATTGTTTGAGAGAAATAAATTAATCATAAGTGTGTTATATGCTCTCTGTAACATTGGTCGAAGAAAAAGAGAGTAACCGCCCTTCTTTATAACAAAACGTTTTATAATCACCGGGATAGCTTCTATTATATAGCTCTAGTTTTGACCAACGAAATAAAAAGAGATCGAGCTGGATGTTAGAGTCTACGTTATTTCAAGATGGTCTAAATACTATCTGGACAAACTGGACTGAAATAAATTTGTTCATAAATAACAGAAAATAACAATCGAGACTCTTACACAGTCCGTAATCGGCCAAACTTTTTCTGTAGATAATTAAGTAGTTTCTTATCGCCAAATTGAGTCCTTACACGACGTAGAACAGGTACTACTTCCGGTTTAGACTTAGAAAGTGCGCGGAAGTAAGCCTGTATTAAACTGGATTGACTTCCGGCAGAAGATGCGGGAGGTCGAGGGTAAGACTGAATTGCTGTCAATAGTCCAGTTTCCTGTTTCACGGTATTTTGGTCCTTGAATCGCACTTGATTTGGTAGAACGTTTACTGGGTGTAGTTTTTGACTGGTGGATGCAAACCGAACTGTAGGAACTACACTCTTCTGTCTTGGAACCTAAAAAAATATCAGAACTAATTACAACCTGAATGGAATAACCAGAACATTTTGGAACCAGAAGCATCGACAAACTCAGCAGCCTGAGGATTAACTTTTCAAGATCTCTATTGTGCGTTGGTGGCTTTGATTACAAGATAGGTCGATCTAATGCGAATGCTCTATACATCGATAGAAAAAGACTTCTCCGTACACCGTTATCATAAGGGGAGAACAAGAAAATGCAATAAAGAAATCGATGATACAAACGTTTGTCTCGTCAATTCTATTTGAAGAATAACTAAGTTCAACTTACCAAAACAGACACGGACTTGGCAGCTGTTAAAGCTTGAGAATTAGTGTTTGGTTTAGCTTGAGTGTTCGCTCTAGCTCTCTGCAGTGCTTTCCAATGAACATTCTGGGCTCTGTTAGATTGAAGGGTTTGAACAGACCGAGGTGCTGCTCTCAATACAGAAACCATTGGCATTCCCTGAGCCGATGGTTGAATCAGGATGTTTCTTGTATTCGCTGAAGTTCCTTGACGATTTGTTGTTGCACCCGAAACCTTCATGGTTTGCTGGGGCTGCTGTTGGGAAACTAAAGGATTAGCTGGTAGCTGTGATGCCTGGTTAGCTGCGTTCTGTTGGTTTTGAAGTTGAGTTACACGGTGTGAAACAACTTTAATCATTTGCTGATTGGTTAATTTGTCGAAGTTTGCTTGAGTTCGCAATTGGGCAAGTACTTGCTGGATAAGCTGGGCTTGAGTTGGTTTCTGCTGTGCTGTTTGTTGAGCAACCTGTTGTTGAGTAATTTGTTGGGTAGCTTGGTTTGCAGTTTTTTGAGTAAATTGCTGTTGGGCGACTTGGTTTGCAGCTTGTAGAGCAGCTTGCTTTTGTGCAGCTAGATTTGAAGCTTGTAGTGCAACTTGGTTTGCAGCTTGGTTTGCATCTTGTAGAGCTGCTTGCTGTTGGGCAGCTTGTAAAGCAGCTTGCTGTTGGGCAGCTTGCAAAGCAGCTTGCTGTTGGTTTGCAGCTTGTTGGGTTGCAAGATTTCGAGCAAGTATCTGTCTGAGTGCCTGATTTGTCAATTGTTGTGTCTGTGGAAGAGGTGGCTGTTTGACAGTTTGCTGTGTTGCTGTGTTAACAGTTTGTACGCCAGTCTGAGCGGCCGAACTAGCAGCTCGTTGCTGTTGAAGCAACAGCTGAAGTGCATCTTGTTTTGTTGTTTGTTGTCTCAGTAGCTGTTGCTGTTCAGCGAGTTGTTGTGCGGCTTGTTGGTCTAAAAGCTGCTGAGGGGTCGCTTGTTGTGTGGCTTTAATAGCAGCTTGTTGATCTAAAAGTAATTGTTGGATTTTTTGTTGTGTGGCCTGGGTAATGGCTTGCTGATCCAGTATCTGTGGCCGATCAACATGTTGCTGTGCAGACTGTGCAGCTTGTAATTTCAGCAGCTGCTGCCGATCTTGGAGTGGGATTGCTGCTTGTTGTGCAGATTGTTGTTCTAAACTTAGTTGTTGGACAAATTGTTGTTGAGCGGCCTGGTTAATGGCTTGCTGGTCCAAAAGCTGTGGCCGATCGACAAGTTGTTGTGCGGCCTGTAGCTTCTGTTTTTGGGTAGATTGTTGTGAGACTGCGGCTTGTTGCTCCAAAAGCTGTTGTTTAGCAAGTGCGGCCTGTTGTATGGCTCTCTGCTCTAAAAGTTGCTGTTCTGCCAGTTGAACGGCCGCTTGTTGTGCTCCTCCTGTAGTGGCTTGTTGTTCCACATGTAGCTGATTTACTAGTTGCTGTTGAACGGCCTCGTTCACGGCCCCTTGTGCTGGCAGACTGCCTTGAGAAGGATCTATATGTCCAACATTAACCGTTAAAGGCTCAACCGGTGATGCAATGGCGAAATTTTGTTGAGCCATAAGCTGGGCAACTTGTTCCTGGGCAGCTTTGGTGGCCGCTGCAATGACTGATTGGGTAAACTCGGGTGATTGTTGAGATCCTTTGGCAAGTTGTTGCTGGGCAGCTTCTATAGCTGCTTGACGAGCTTCTTGGACAATCCTTTGGGATAGCTG
Source organism: Nipponacmea schrenckii (assembly GCA_030562195.1). Taxonomy (NCBI): domain Eukaryota; kingdom Metazoa; phylum Mollusca; class Gastropoda; family Lottiidae; genus Nipponacmea; species Nipponacmea schrenckii. The sequence goes on from CM060201.1 coordinate 21,962,407, forward strand.
TTCTTGAATTGAGGATTGTGATGCAATTGGTTGTAGAAGTGGATCAGATACGATTTGGGTTGACAAATCAACAGGGTTAGCAACTTGTATCATGGGTACCTGGGTAGCTGCATTCAGTTGCTGCGTAGCTGGGTCCAAACTTGGATTATTCACAAATTCAGCTTGAACGGCATTGGCGGAAGATTGCTGAGTTCCAGTAGGAATGGTTGGTTCGGTTGGTTGTGCCGGAACAGGTTCGAGTAAGAGCTGGTTGATGACTTGACTTGTTCCTGCTAAGGGATCTGGTAGAGATTGGGAAGGAAAGTTTTGTATTTCTGCTTTCAACTGCGAATTTATGGGTGGGGCAGTTGATGACGATGTTGAGGTCCCTGTCGATATTGTGGACGTTGAAGGTGGCAAAGTCGGAGACGTAGGCGGTAATATTGTCGAAGTCGCCAATAAGGTGGTTGTCGGAGAGTTAATAGTCGTTTGTGTTTTGATGTTAGTCGTAATAGGCAGTAGGGTAGGAATGACAGAAGTCGCAGTTGCAATCGCCGGTGTTGTTTTAGCAGCGGTAGACGTAATGACGGGATGTAACTGTTTCAAATGGGTGGTTTTCTGTGAGGTTAAGATCTCTGTTGGAGGTCGGACCGTAGGTTTGTTCAACTGCTCCACTAAACTTGAAGAGTTCACTACAATCAATTCTGTTGGTTTGGAAACGTTACCAGGAACGTCCACTACTGTAATAACAGAGCCACTGGTACTACGGAAACTAGAAATAGTAGGAATAGTCGTGGCCCGAGGCTCTAGTATATTTAAGGCAACTGACTGTGGAGGTAGAGGAAATGATGCAAGCTGGCTGACCCCTTGTTTGATTACTGCAGTGGCAGCAGAAGCGGGAGTTTTGTTTGGGTGAAATTGAGGAATCGATTCTTTAGTCTGGGAACTGGCTGGAATGACAGGAACTGCTTGTTGTAATACTGTTGACCCACTAACCATTCCTGGATGAGCCAAATAAATAGGGTTGGCGTATCGTTTGATGTTGGTGTTAATGATCCTACCAAACATGGGCTGGAGAGGCCGGAAGTTGTCGATCAGGGCTTGCCCCCAAGCTACAGCATTTGGAGATTCTCGGACGTTCTTGGTAGTTTCGTACAGAGATCGAAGAGATTCCAACTGAAATTCAAAATTTTGGCTCATTGCTCAACATGATCTGTTGGTGCACATAGGTGATTGTTGTCCTAAGTGTGTGAAATCTACCGAATTCCTTCTAGAATGCTAGAATTAGACATAATGGAACTTTTTGGATCTTTCTAATACCACAACGCATTCATTCCAATACAAATTAATTGCACTCATGCTGCCTTTTGGCAAATAGGGCCCATAAAGAAGTAAAATTCCCTTTGAAGTTTGTCGCTAATGAGGCAGGACGTGCTAAACGTTCCAATGCACCTATACCCACTTTGCAACAAGATTTATCAATTTTGCTTTCAGAAAATATACCTTTACCTGATTTGGAGAGATAGTCTGTTTCTTTTCAAAAATAGTCCACAGTACACTCTGATAACATGGCGGGGTTGTCAGGCTTCCATAATACCGGAAGTAGTTCTCAGCATTATCCGGAAGTAGCTGACGAACGTTGATAGTAGGCAATGGTGCCGAGGCTCCTAAAGCAAATAGAAAATATTTCTTTTTTAAAACTAATTTAGGAGATTCAAGAGGTTTCCCTGTATAGAATACAAACTGATTGTTGTAAATGCAGACGAACTCGACAAGATAATGGTATCTGGAATAGTGACGTCATTCCCCACTCGTTTGAAATAACAAGAATTACAGCGGTCGGTCGAAAAATAGAAAGTGCTTCACAAGATGCTCGTGTGTCCATCATGTCAATATTAACCCATGAATATTTCTTACCTGGATTTTGAACTTTCTTCAGTTGTCTCTCAATATCAGAGAAGGCCGGATTCTCGAGCTGTAAGGGGGGAATAGAATATAAATTTGTGGTCGTTTGTGAGGGTTCACAAAGAGAATCATGTCAGTCCCAACTTGTTTTGTCCGATGTGCGAACAAGGCTTGTAGATAGTCCATGGTAGCTCGAAGGGTTGAAATGTTTCCGTCAACTATTTGACAAGATGGGATAATGTCAAAGTCTTACGGTAACAAGACGCTCATCGGTCAAAAACCTCTCAACCTTGACCCCTTGGGATATCAGGAAATACCATCAGTAGCTTGTCGAGGCTATGTTTAAAAGTATTATATTACCACCAGCGCTGAGCTGAGACATTCGGTATCTTGTATGGTTAACTGCGAGACTGCTCAGCTTTAAATTCAAATCCTGTTTCTTCTATAGAATATAAAACAACTTACCCCGATATCGAATAAAACACCAAGGACACCCAGACCATCTCGGTACTGCATAGCGTTCTTCAAATCTCCATATTTCGTCGCATAGTTTACTATGTGCATCTGTAACATAAAATCGTAAACGTTAAAACGTCACTGTCAGGCAGTTCTCACACCCAGTATATCATAAGTGTATATGCACATTGTGAAGTCAAACTACTAAGTCTGGCCGCACGACTTTTATTACGATTTGAACCAAAAGAGTTGAATTATACGCCCATATCTCCTGTTTTATCGTCTTATGTCTCCAAATCCACAAGCCTTGATTCTGTGTCTTAGAATGACCATAAAATTTTAGTTCCCAAGAATAGTCAATATGAGTATATATTCATCAGTCAACTAACCTGGTGTAACAGAATCCCTTAAAATCTGGAAAACTCACAAAACTAAGTAATTATTGAAAAATTAAAGATTAAAGATTTTTCAATAATAATTATTTTTATGGATATTATCATTTTTGATATATCAGATTATATAAAGATTCTGTTATGTTATTTATGACAGCAGGTATATCTACTGATGAATATATACTCTTATTGACCAAGTTTAATATTTTAATGTTTTGTTAGATTTATCAGATTATATAAGGATTCTGTTATGTTATTTATGACAGCAGGTATATCTACTGATGAATATATACTCTTATTGACCAAGTTTAATATTTTAATGTTTTGTTAGATTTATCAGATTATATAAGGATTCTGTTATGTTATTTATGACAGCAGGTATATCTACTGATGAATATATACTCTTATTGACCAAGTTTAATATTTTAATGTTTTGTTAGATTTATCAGATTATATAAGGATTCTGTTATGTTATTTATGACAGCAGGTATATCTACTGATGAAATATATACTTTTATTAGACTCATATTCTTGCAACCCACCTCTAATGGATATTTTGACGTTGATGATGTTATTCAGCTTAGTAAAGGAATCTCCGTTATTGTAAACATCACCCCAAACCTCCCATACACTCATGTTACCACTATTTGATACTTGCTGAATAAAATATTCTTAAGACACAATATTTAACCTCAATGTTACACATACTCATACAGACATGTTATCAAACATTATAAGAATCACAAGATATATGATATATTATTTCTACATTTAATAATTAATCTTCCAGTGTTATCAATATTATAAAAATCACAAGATATATAGATATATTATTTCTAACCCTTATTAACTAATTTCACAGTTGCTGTTATCAATATTATAAAGAATACAGATATAAGATATACTATTTCTAAAATTTATAAACTCAATGTTCACATCTCATACAGACAGTGTTATCAAATATTATAAAGAATCACTAGATATATAGATATACTATTTCTAACATTTATTAACTCAATGTTTCACATGCTCATACAGACAGTGTTTTAAATTATAGAATCACAAGATATATAGATATACTATTTCTATATTTATTAACGTTAATGCTATCGACAGTGTTATCAAATATTATAAAGAATCACAAGATATATAGATATACTATTTCTGACATTTATTAACTCAATGTTTCACATGCTCATACAGACAGTGTTATCAAATATTATATAGAATCACAAGATATATAGATATACTATTTCTGATATTTATTAACTCAATGTTTCACATACTCATACAGTCAGTGTTATCAAATATTATAAAGAATCACAAGATATATGGATATATTAGTACTAGAGAACTGCACACCGCGCACACAATACAATGGTGTGTCTACAGTTAATGAAATCAATGGAGTTTTACGTCTAAAACGTAATCGTTACGCAAATCAAGAACGGAATAGTAAGAAGTGAAAGTAAATTTAAAGTTCCTCTATTTCCTGTTAAAAATTTAAACTGTTCATTGACAGAGTAATCTGTTTCAATCATCTGGTAATAAAATAAAATTTCAAAAAATATTTCTAGTAATGAATGGCCTATTGTTTTAAACACAAAAACAGGTTTATGCTATATAATCTCTAGACTTACAAGGTGAGGTCGTGAACTTAAAGAGACAAACAATTATTATGGATACAGACTTCTATATATTTCTTGTCTGGTTTCAACAAAGGTATGCGAGTTAGATACACGATAGGTGTCCCTTGCTATGACAGAACCATATTGTGTATTTGTGCTAGGCAAGGGTCCAATTGTCATTGTGAACTCAGTAGATTTCTAGCAGCTATGTTTGGAGTAATAGTCCGAATTGTCATCAATTGGGACCAACAACCTTTTCATCATGTGTGTTGCTTAGAATTAGCCGAAATACCGAGCTACTTGAAGTGCCACCGTCATGTTATTGTTCGATTTTACTTCTTTACTTCATTGTCTTGTATATCTGAGGTATTCCTCCAGTTTGATAAATCACTCATAGAAACAACCATAGTTTCAAAAACTTCATTCACTACACTATCAACAGCTTTTTTAAAATCAGTAAATTCAAATACAGTGATTATTATCGTTACCATAGACACGAATAACAACACAAAATATTGGACCTGAACTTCAGTCTAGGTGATTTTTTGTATCTTTAAGAGAGTCCACATAAGAAATGGGTGTATATATTTACCTGTATGACCGTTGTTTTTGACAGTAAACGCGGTATTAAAACCGTTGAATCCAGTAAACGAAAACTGTTTGAGGTTAGGTGTATAAATTATATTTCTATCGTCTATATCTACTGGCGATTGTCTGTTACCGGAACAATAGCTGTATTTACTCGGCCATTTTAGATGTCCTGAAATTGTTAACAAATACCGGTCATTTTTAATGATCTTGTCAGACATGACCGACTAGAATCGTAATAGGAAGATTCTTTCGAGATGATGAGATGCTCAAAATGATTTGAAAGGCTTCGCGAACCTATTGAGAAAGGGTCGAAATTATATCCTTGTAAGCACTTGCCGTGGCTGTAGTATTTAGTGTTGAGGGTAGGGTATGTGGGTGGGTGGGTGTTTTGAGGGGTGGGGTGTAAGAATATCTTGCTACTCACCGCTATTTTTGTAACTCCATTTTTTACCCGGTGTCCTCTGACCGTTCTCACCTGAAAATTATATAAATATTATAATAATATTAATATTAGTATCAATGAAATGGCATGAATGGAGTTTTACGTCCGACAATATTAGTATCAAGAATTAAAAGAAATTAGAAAGAGGTATTCTGTAAAATTTCATTATAAAAAGAATTTTAAATTATACTATCTACTATACTATACTACTATATGCTATCTCAATCTATGTATCTAATTGATCAAACTGAATTTGTTTTAAAAGGGTTAATTAAAAATGGAACCTACTAATTGTTAATTAATCAGTTTGACCTAGTTTGGGTGTTGGGCTTTATAATCGTTCAATATATTATTAGTTGAAACCTTCAGAATAAGTCGGAGAGTTTTTCTCTGCATTTACGGGTTTATTTTGTTCAAATCTGTTTAGAAGTTATTATTATAACAACTCACAAAAACAAATAACGAACTTATAAAAGTTTACGTAAACTTTATAAGTAGTCTTTATAAGTAGTCTTTATAAGTAGTCTTTATATGTAGTCTTTATATGTAGTCTTTATAAGTAGTCTTTATAAGTAGTCTTTATAAGTAGTCTTTATATGTAGTCTTTATAAGTAGTCTTTATATTTTAAGTAGTCTTTATAAGTAGTCTTTATAAGTAGTCTTTATAAGTAGTCTTTATAAGTAGTCTTTATAAGTAGTCTTGAAATATTAAAATTGGTGTATTGAACTAATTCATTGTCATAAAGTACATCTCCAGATATCGTGACAACGTTTCGATGAAATTACACTCTAGCTTTAATATCAAAATTCCTGTTTACCTGATATCAACATAAACACAACCAATATGGCGATACGTCCACGATTAGTTGGAACCATTTTATTCTTAAGCACCGGTTAACCTACGAGACAAGGAATTCCTAATCACCGTCTCACTCCCACCCTGATGACTGCAAAAAACACTCGTTCGTCCATTATGTATACCCACAACTTCAAGGCAATCAACCAATCATTTCCATGATGTAAAGATCATAGGTCAATAACGATGTCAAAGGTCAGAGAATTTGCATACTGTGGTTTTATTGGTTGTTTGAATAGTATTACTCAATTGTAATTGGATAATTGAAAATACGTAGTAACAATTCACCATTGTCAAGGGAAACCATTGAGATCATTAAAATAATGATGAATTACCTCCCCTTAGGATAGTCGATTAAACACTAGGTGCTATTTTTGCATTAATAAGTGAAATAAACTGGATTGACAGATCGAAACAATTAATATAAATATATATTTTTATACTTGTGTGATCACACCAAAGGGAGATATTCCTTTAATCTCGGCTATTTTTTATTTTTAATGATAAATTTGAATTAATTAGACAGTCGCTTCTAAAGTGACCATTGTGAAGGATTCAAAATATTTATCTGGTATAAATTTGTTTCCAGACATTACATACGGTACCAATCCAACTACCAACTACAAAGAATACCAACAACTTCTACGTATGCGATATCAGGAATTGCTGGCAGCGAACATTTACCTGTCTCTTACCAACCAACCTTGCACGCGGTTGAATGATGTGATAAGTTTACGATATCAAATTAAGAAACGGCCGTTAATTTGTCATCTACCTACAACTACTTGTACCTAGTTTGGGATATCAGTATCCATTGGAAGCGAGCGTGAACTTGTCATCTTTCAACAACTACCTAGTTTGTTATATCCGTCATCAGTATCTGCTGGAAGCGGACGTTAACTTGTCATCTGCCAACAACTACCTAGTTTGTGATATCAGTATCTGCTGGAAGCGGACGTTAACTTGTCATCTGCCAACAACTACCTAGTTTGTGATATCAGTATCTGCTGGAAGCGGACGTTAACTTGTCATCTTCCAACAACTACCTGAATTTTCGACAGCTGCTGTTAGTGAAATCTGATGTCCTTGGTGATAGTGACGTCATACAACGATATATCTTAGTGTAATTGCAGGAATTACAGACGTTTGATTGAAAATTGGTGTAGTCTCTGATTCACATACAAATTTTTTAAAGTCTCTTTACAATCCCTTTAATTTCTAACATCCGGTGAGGCGAAGAATTATACGAGCGTATACCTTAAAATTAAGAAGGCGTTTTACGTTAGGCGTAGTGTACTCTTAATATTTATATTTAAAATAAGGCAAAAGGAAAATAAAATACAAACTGAATTAGAAAAGAAAACAAATTTACGAGTGGGGTGTAAATTGAATGATTTGATTATTATTTCATTGTTTATTAACACTGCACTGAATTTACGGGATATATCAATTTTTCATATTTTCCCACGCACGATTTTTAATTTATTGAAATTGGCTTAAATTGCACTTAAAGTTTAAGTGTCATCTTTCCTTATTATTTCAGCTGACTCATTTGTAAATTGATACTGAATATATCACCTTTCTTCATTATACAGTCAACCAAGCTGTAAATGGATACTGATAACCCCGTAATGATCAATGCCAAGAAATTGGAGTAAGGTCCAGCTGTTGGACAAGATCCTCGTGAACTTTAAGACAAGATCCTCGTGAACTTAAAAGACAAGATCCTCGTGAACTTAAAAGACAAGATCCTCGTGAACTTAAATACAGGATCCTTGTGAACTTAGGGACAAACCCCTCGTGAACTTAAGGACAAGATCCTCGTGAACTTAAGGACAAACCCCTCGTGAACTTAAAAGACAAGATCCTCGTGAACTTAAGGACAAGATCCTCGTGAACTTATAAGGACAAGGACATCCTCGTGAACTTAAGGACAAACCCCTCGTGAACTTAAATACAGGATCCTTGTGAACTTAGTGACAAGATCCTCGTGAACAAACTAATCGTGTACTTAAGGACAAGATCCCAATGACCTAACGACAAGATCCTGGTGAACTGAAAGATCCTTATGTACCATAAGATTGTTTTCCTTGTAAGAAGATGCTTGTTTCTATTTTTCTTTCAGGCTTCATGAGATATTACAAGATCGTGTATTGATCCAAGGTCAATCACCCTAGGTAAGGTAAGTAAAGACAAATGATGATTTAGAGTCTGACTAAAAGGTGTTAAAATACAAATAGGAAAATGATAAGTTAATGTTATCTGACATTTATTGTCTTAGCTACAATGTTATACTGTTTCTCAGGGCAAGAACACCTTCAATACGTTCATTGCGTTTATTTGGTATATAGGTTTCCTTTCAGAGAGTCCACATAGCTAATATTGTTTATTTAGTATTTATGTTTGTCAACTAGACATCCCTTTCAGAGAGTCCATATAGCTAATAATGTTTATTTATGTTTATCAACTAGACATCTCTTTCAGAGAGTCCACATAGCTAATATTGTTTATTTAGTATTTATGTTTGTCAACTAGACATCCCTTTCAGAGAGTCCACATAGCTAATAATGTTAATTTGGTATATTGAACTCGAGGTCGACTATAATGATAATAATAATAATAATAAACTCTTTATTTTACATGGGTCAGAATTAGGCCCAATACACAAGGACATGGTCCTGTCTCACATTCAGCCCATGGGGCAATACATTGGGGAAAAAAAGAAAAAAAGAAAAAATGAAAAAAGAAAAAATCGAAAATACATAATATCTCAATATACAATTCGTCTATAATACTAAAAATGCTAAGATAATAACTAGCAGGTAGATAGTGAATAGAGTCTATTACACACGTGGATCAGTTATATCCGTACCCCCCTCCCCTCCACTCCACCTCCCCCCTGTTAGATAAAAATATTGAAAGATACTTACTAGGTGCAGGCAATCCTTCGAGAAATGGCGGTAAGACAGGGAACTGAACAGCTGAAAGAAAATTTGAATCATTAGAAATTGAACAAACGGAGTTTCATATCTCACTGTTATGTATCTTATTAGACTAATGAAATGGAATAGAGTTTTATATCCTACTGTTCTGTATCTTATTGGACTAATGAAATGAAAAAGAGTTTTATATCCTACTGTTCTGTATCTTATTGGACTAATGAAATGAAAAAGAGTTTTATATCCTACTGTTCTGTATCTTATTAGACTAATGAAATGAAATAGAGTTTTATATCCTACTGTTCTGTATCTTATTGGAGTAATGAAATGAAATAGAGTTTTATATCCTACTGTTCTGTATCTTATTGGACTAATGAAATGAAAAAGAGTTTTATATCCTACTGTTCTGTATCTTATTGGACTAATGAAATGAAAAAGAGTTTTATATCCTACTGTTCTGTATCTTATTAGACTAATGAAATGAAATAGAGTGTTATATCCTACTGTTCTGTATCTTATTGGACTAATGAAATGAAATAGAGTTTTATATCTCACTGTTCTGTATCTTATTAGACTAATGAAATGAAATAGAGTTTTATATCTCACTGTTCTGTATCTTATTGGACTAATGAAATGAAATAGAGTTTTATATCCTACTGTTCTGTATCTTATTGGACTAATGAAATGAAATAGAGTTTTATATCCTACTGTTCTGTATCTTATTGGACTAATGAAATGAAATAGAGTTTTATATCTCATTGTTCTGTATCTTATTGGACTAATGAAATGAAATAGAGTTTTATATCCTACTGTTCTGTATCTTATTGTACTAATGAAATGAAATATAGTTTTATATCCTACTGTTCTGTATCTTATTGGACTAATGAAATGAAAGAGAGTTTTATATCTCACTGTTCTGTATCTTATTGGACTAATGAAATGAAAGAGAGTATTATATCTCACTGTTCAGTATCTTATTGGACTATTGAAATGAAATAGAGTTATATATCTCACTGTTCTGTATCTTATTGGACTATTGAAATGAAATAGAGTTTTATATCCTACTGTTCTGTATCTTATTGGACTAATGAAATAAAATAGAGTTTTATATCATACTGTTCTGTATCTTATTGGACTAATGAAATGAAAGAGAGTTTTATATCTCACTGTTCAGTATCTTATTGGGCTAATAAAATGAAAGAGAGTTTTATATCTCACTGTTCAGTATCTTATTGGACTAATGAAATGAAATAGAGTTTTATATCCTACTGTTCTGTATCTTCTTGTACTAATGAAATGAAATATAGTTTTATATCCTACTGTTCTGTTTCTTATTGTACTAATGAAATGAAATATAGTTTTATATCTCACTGTTCTGTATCTTATTGGACTAATGAAATGAAAGAGAGTATTATATCTCACTGTTCAGTATCTTATTGGGCTAATGAAATGAAATAGAGTTATATATCTCACTGTTCTGTATCTTATTGGACTATTTAAATGAAATAGAGTTTTATATCCTACTGTTCTGTATCTTATTGGAGTAATGAAATAAAATATAGTTTTATATCCTACTGTTCTGTATCTTATTGTACTAATGAAATGAAATATAGTTTTATATCCTACTGTTCTGTATCTTATTGGACTAATGAAATGAAATAGAGTTTTATATCTCATTGTTCTGTATCTTATTGGACTAATGAAATGAAATAGAGTTTTATATCCTACTGTTCTGTATCTTATTGTACTAATGAAATGAAATATAGTTTTATATCCTACTGTTCTGTATCTTATTGGACTAATGAAATGAAAGAGAGTTTTATATCTCACTGTTCTGTATCTTATTGGACTAATGAAATGAAAGAGAGTATTATATCTCACTGTTCAGTATCTTATTGGGCTAATGAAATGAAATAGAGTTTTATATCTCACTGTTCTGTATCTTATTGGACTATTGAAATGAAATAGAGTTTTATATCCTACTGTTCTGTATCTTATTGGACTAATGAAATGAAATAGAGTTTTATATCCTACTGTTCTGTATCTTATTGGACCAATGAAATGAAATAGAGTTTTATATCCTACTGTTCTGTATTTTATTGGACTAATGAAATGAAACAGAGTTTTCTATCTCACTGTTCTGTATCTTATTGGACTAATGAAATGAAATGGAGTTTTCTTCTCTACTGTTCTGTATCGTATTGGACTAATGAAATGAAATAGAGTTTTATATCTCACTGTTCTGTATCTTATTGGACTAATAAAAACAGATTACTAGTACATAGTTTTCGATGGAACATAATGTATATTACTAAGGTAACTGAATAACTAACAAACTATTAAAAGCTGTAGAAAAAGGAAATATTGAACTGACCTGGATGTCTGTTTAAAAATGGCGGCGGTGGAGGCATGTCGAACGGGTTCTCTACAAAACATAAAATAACATAAAAATGTTTCTTTGTTTGCCATATTATGCTTGACCAAAAGATCCGACTATAAGTTCATTAAGTGTGAAAATTACCTGCGCGGTTGTTATCATAAAATAATTTTTTTTAAATTATTGGACCAGAAGGCCAGATTATGATGTGATTTTATGTGAAAGTTATTTGCAAATCTTTATGAGGTTTTGGAACAGCAGACGTCTGGCGGTCCAGAGACGTTTCTATGGTAACAACCAAAATCTTACCATTATTCATGTATTCCATTATACCAGGATAATCGCCCAGTTCTGTAAAACAAAATGGCGACACTTCCGTTAGCTATAAACCACCGGTATCATTTTAGTTTGTGAAACCGGAAGATAACAATTGGTATATCTCTATCTCTAATATACTGGGGTTAAAAAATTTTGAAAACAGTCAATCAAATTTGACGGAGGGTTTACAAAGCATATAACGTGACGTAGTATATCCAAAACGGACCGATATTATCAAATTGGGCATTCTCCCATACAGAGCTGAAGTTTTAGCTCGTCCTTGCAGTCTAATGATGGAAAGAGATTGCAAGGAACGACAACTCTGTACGAGGTATTGTTAACTTTGTGGACATTCTGACACTTCCGGTTTGAATGAAAGCAACCCTAACAACAGTTAGTTGCTTGACTAGGAAATAGGAGATGACGTATCTAATCCGTAAAACATTGATAAAGTATGCATTCACTCTTCGCTTGTGTTCTCCTATACTCAATTTGCTCAATCGTCAATAATTTCCAAAATGCCTTCCCCGTAGATAATGCAAAAACATTGCCCCCAACCGAAGTTATAATACAACACACAAGAGAGGGAAATGGACACCAAAACCTTCAGGTAGCAGGTCAATAATGACCGTCATTAAATTTGTATGGTGCAAAGGCTTCAACCTAAAGAGGTAAGTGTGGGGTAGAGAGGGTTAGAACCAGGGTGATCAGGATTATTTACAGAAAAGGGTAAGGATGAAGGGGGGCCTAGGGGGAAGAGGGGTGGAACTAAGGATAGGTGTCACTGATATCTGCTGCCTCTTCAAAGTAATGGCTTTGCTCCTTGCTTTAAAAAGACAAGGGGATGAGTGGGTTTTTGGGGTGAGGTTGGATTAGTGTGTTTTGGGATCTATAAACCAGCACAAAATAAAAACAAAGACGCTTTGCAGGATACCAATCACCGAAGTCCTATTAACCGTACCAAGAGTTTAAGTGCGTGGTGCTCGTTGTGGAAAAGGGTGAGAATATATTGTTGCTGTGTTTCCTTTTTCAGGATTTACAACTAAAATATATTTGTGTTTTTTACTTAAACCAAGATTAGCCACGCCCAAGGATTCAAAAATTTACGAGAGTAGAGGTAAGAAAAGCGTTACTTTACTCACGGCGTTTGACACTAACCTGCTGTCGGCGTCATTGGTACATTACCCCCGGGCTGAAATTCAGGTTGCTCGCCAGCATGGGGGATGGGTAACAAGAAAGGGTTATTCGGGAAAGGCGACATAAAGTTGAAGGGTGAGGAACCTTGATTGGGTTCTCCCTGCGACTTCTGAAACTGTTGGGTATCCAAAGGGCCACCTTTTGATTGGAAAGGGTGGTGTAGAAAGGGTAATGGGAAACTCGATACTCCCTCTGAAGGGAACGGTTGTTTGTGAAAGGGTCCATGGAAGATCTCAGCCTCAAATCCTGGCTTAGGACTGATTGCTCCTAATTCGGATCCCTGACCTCGATAAGGTTGTCGTGAAAAGGGTTCGGGTAGGAATGGGGCGCCGTTAGGATGGAATTGTTGTCTCGCGGAAATATCCACGGGATGCTGTGGATGAGTTTCTTGGGGTGGAAATTTCTGTGGACTTTCGACAGCAGTTTCAGATGGTAAGGGCTCCTTTGTTACGACTGCAGAGTCTTGTGAAACAGGGGAGCGTTGTGCGGAGGTTTCCCTAGCAACAGGGTTATAAGAATGATGTGGGTTAGGGTGTGGCATGAATGACATTCCCCAGGGGTGGTTATACTGCTGTTTTGAGTCCTGGGGTGTCGGGGTTACCAAATTCGGATACTTGACAAACGGATGGTTTGAGAATGGGTACATGTCTGGAAAGAAATGTTCTGGAAAATTTGAATTAAAACTGGAAAATGGGTCGGGAATTGGTGTTGGTTCAGGCATTTCCCCGAACTCTGTGGGCGGGGCCCATTCGGTTTTGGGGCGGATGGGGGATGCAGGGTTGGTGGGAATTGGGTACACAGGAGTTGAAACTGAAGGATTTGGAAGCAACGTGCCTGGAACCATGAGATTCTGCTCTGGTGCCAAAACCGGAAGGATAGCAGGATGATCAGGAATCATTTGCATCATGTTAGGGGGCTGTCCCTGATATAACTGCTGGTTTTGTGGTGGCTCTTGGTACATCTGTGGGCCTGGTGGTGGCCCCTGGTACATCTGTGGGCCTGGTGGTGGCTCTTGGTACATCTGCGGGCCTGGTGGTGGCCCCTGGTACACCTGTGGGTCTGGTGGTGGCTCCTGGTACATTTGTGGGTCGGATGGCTGTCCTGAGTACATCTGTGAGTTAGGTGGTAACTGTTGCGACATCATCTCAGCGGCTACGGGTGGTGGTACCATCGGAAACATGTCGGGATCAGCTGGGTTAAACATCTGTGGTAATTGAAACATCATATTGGATTGTCCAGGCAGACGAGACATGGGGTGTGTTCCGAACGGTCCATAGTCTAAAGCACCGTATGAGGACATAAAGTTGGGATGGAACTGTTTGGGAAACTCAGTGCTTGTTTCAGGAGTTGCAGTTGATGATTCTGTTGTTTTTGCTGTTGTTGCGGTTGTTGTTGTAGGTTCCGACTTATCTGAAAATATTATATCATTATAATTAATGTCATTTTTGTGGCAGAGGAGGGGAGGGGGGGGGGTTATAAATTACCACAGAGGGTATAATAAGGGGGCAGGACAACTAATACAATTCTGTGATTGGGTCTGTCACCTCTTTATCGTATTCAGAGAGTTCACATAGCTAAAATGTTCAATTTGGTATCTATGTTTATCAACATAAGATATCCCTTTCAGAGAGTCTATTTCGCTTTTAATCTATGTATGTTTTTAGGTTCTTCAGCTCAATATCCTTTCAGAGAGTTCACATAGTTTGTATAATTGGTACTTTATTGGTTAAAAGCCGAATACCGACCATTTTTGACGATCTGTGCGTTGGTATTTGTAATAATATACTGTACTAGAATCAACCAGTACACCCGTTTCATTCTGAAATTAAAACCATAACACCATTTATTGGAATTAAACAGGGAAAGGAGATGGATGCCAGGGAATGGATGCCAACTAAATGACTCCAAAGGTCAATATCAAATATAAAGACAAACTAAATGGTCAATGGCTAAATCGGTCACGTTTGTAGATACGAGTTGCACCCCTTTGCCATAAAATCGTATGTTCAGAATATGCATACAAGAGAGTGCACGTTGTTTCACACCAAAGAACAATATCGGATGTTAACAATCCAATAAAATATCATTTTTAGTGCATTGTCCATAGCAACATAAAGCTTTCTCCTATACCGAAGCTATTTGGAAGGTGGTTATAAGGAAGTCCGATACGATACGGAGACCGAAGAAACCCGGATAACGGAGGCTGGTTTTCAAAAATGACAAAGTTAAATTGTTTAACAAATAGTAGAGCTAAGTCTATCTCACTGGTTGAGGAAGTACCTGAAATTTGAAGGCATGAGTTGTACCCCCTTTTTTACCATTTATTGGGAGTTAAAAGAGGTCTTTTTAAGTATATATCTACATTATTTTGTCAGACGTATGCGATTCCTTCAATTCCACTGAAACTTTGGAATGGTCACAAAGGCCTTTGGATACAGTCTTAGCAACAGTGACGTCATTGAAATTGATTGAAAGTATTTAAGACATAGTTAAATATTGGCATCGTGCAAAACGACGCCATCAGTGCCACCGATACACATAAACAAATTCGAAATCGTCCTAACAATGTCACTGTAATATGTTGAAACGTTATATCTAATAAAATTAAAAACTTACCTTTAATCCACCGATCCAACACGTCCTTAGTATAGTATAGTTTGTCAATGGTCTACCGACGTCTTAGGGTAAACACTAGGTTACGCTAGGGGTGATAGATGGCAGGTTGAAGGGAGGGACAGGTATTGAAGTGAAAAGTTTAAATAACACAATAGATAATGGAGATTTACACGTTGGTTATATAAGGATTAGACATTTCTTTATTTATGTTTGTCAAATAATTTATTAAGTTATTCAAATTTATGCCCATTTGATTTGGACTAAACCTAATGAAATTAAATGGAGTTTTATATCCTACTGTTCTGTATCTTATTGAACTAATGAAATGAAAGAGAGTTTTATATCTCACTGTTCTGTATCTTATTGGACTAATGAAATGAAATGGAGTTTTATATCCTACTGTTCTGTATCTTATTGGACTAATGAAATGAAAGAGAGTTTTATATCCTACTGTTCTGTATCTTATTGGACTAATGAAATGAAATGGAGTTTTATATCCTACTGTTCTGTATCTTATTAGGGCTAATGAAATGAAAGGAGTTTTATATCCTACTGTTCTGTATCTTATTGGACTAATGAAATGAAATAGGGGTTTTATATCCTACTGTTCTGTATCTTATTGAACTAATGAAATGAAATAGAGTTTTATATCATACTGTTCTGTATCTTATTGGACTAATGAAATGAAATGGAGTTTTATATCATACTGTTCTGTATCTTATTGGACTAATGAAATGAAATGGAGTTTTATATCCTACTGTTCTGTATCTTATTGGACTAATGAAATGAAATAGAGTTTTATATCCTACTGTTCTGTATCTTGTTGGACTAATGAAATGAAATAGAGTTTTATATCATACTGTTCTGTATCTTATTGGACTAATGAAATGAAATAGAGTTTTATATCATACTGTTCTGTATCTTATTGGACAAATGAAATAGAGTTTTATATTCTACTGCTCTGTATCTTATTGGACTAATGAAATGAAATAGAGTTTTATATCCTATTGTTCTGTATCTTATTGGACTAATGAAATAGAGTTTTATATTCTACTGTTCTGTATCTTATTGGACTAATGAAATGAAATAGAGTTTTATATCATAATGTTCTGTATCTTATTGGACAAATGAAATAGAGTTTTATATTCTACTGCTCTGTATCTTATTGGACTAATGAAATGAAATAGAGTTTTATATCCTACTGTTCTGTATCTTATTGGACTAATTAAATGAAATGTAGTTTTATATCCTACTGTTCTGTATCTTATTGGACTAATGAAATGAGATGAGTTTTATATCCTACGGTTCTGTATCTTATTGGGCTAATGAAATAGAATTTTATATCCTACTGTTCTGTATCTTATTGGTCTAATGAAATGAAATGGAGTTTTATATCCTACTGTTCTATATCTTATTGGAATAATGAAATGAAGTAGAGTTTTATATCCTACTGTTCTGTATCTTATTGGACTAATGAAATTGAATGGAGTTTTATATCTTACTGTTCTGTATCTTATTAGACTAATGAAATGAAATAGAGTTTTATATCCTACTGTTCTGTATCTTATTGGACTAATGAAATGAAATAGAGTTTTATATTCTACTGTTCTGTATCTTATTGGACTAATGAAATGAAATAGAGTTTTATATCCTACTGTTCTGTATCTTATTGGACTAATGAAATGAAATGGAGTTTTATATCATACTGTTCTGTATCTTATTGGACTAATGAAATGAAATAGAGTTTTATATCCTACTGTTCTGTATTTTTTTGGACTTATTAACAAAAGAGACTAAAAGAAGCGAAATTCAAACCCAATAAAATTAGATGTCTTACCTTAATCCAAGCGAAAATAAAACGATATGAAGCTATCCCATTCCCAATGAACGCAATGAAGTGTGTTCGACCTCTACTATGTCAGTTGTAGCCGTTACGTAATACGACATGTTCGGATTTGTAAGAGAATAATCGTACATGACACCCCCGTCACCGATTCAAAGTCGAGTTACTGAGGGGCTAGGTGTAGTTTGTCGAGATAGGGTGTCAAATGTAACGTATCGCTCATTATGTAATTGTAGTAAAATCACTGTTTTTCCATTTGTTTCAGAGCACAGATGTGCACGTTTTTTATGTAGAAAGGACCCCAATTTACAACACTTGATGTGGCTAAGATTTGTACTCTGTCACCCCGAGTACCCCAGGAGACTAACACCGTGTGTCACTTCACCTGGGGTTGAAAGGAGTTTTACAGAAGGGCAAAATCATCACTAAAATGGAATGAAATGAACGGTGTTTTACGTCCTACTCTTCTGCAGCTAATGGGTTACAGAATACGTGCAATGTCATTCAGTGTGCAATGAAGGAAATTTTGCGAGGATCGCGGCAATTACCTATTTAGTTTGCGATTTTAACTGTAGAGAGATCTTTAACGTGGCCTACGCACATGGAATAGAACGACTAGACGCTTTTTCCTTGTCTGCACCTCCGATTTTATCACTGACAGGGAAACCGGGTTGAAAAATGTAAAAGATGATCTCGACCTTTTCAGGGATTGAACTCTGGAACTTCAGCGTGTAACTCACTGAGCCACCGCGGCTCCCTGTATCAACACAAGAAATGGCAATACAAAGCCATCAATTAATTTAGTTTTAAAACGTTTTAGTTTATCCAATTCGGTTCACAGGTATAATATAAATCACACGACAGTCAAATTATAAAGTTTAGAATATTGAAAAGGTGATTTATTTGATTGAAACACGTCACAGTAATCAATTAACACGATGAATGTTTTTAAAGGCACACCCCTTTAAGTACGGGCAACCCTCCAGAAAAATATCGTTCTCATTGGTCACTGGGGGTGACAGGGGGGGGGGGGCATTTTCTCTCCCTAAAAAACTAAACACATGTTTTTTTCTTTAACCCCATAAGCACGCCATCTCATTTAATTTAAATATTATTTACGTTTTTTTTTTGTTTTTTTTTAGAATCTTGTTTTTTTTTTAATTATCTTATGACCTTTTATAATTTGAATTCAGGATCGTAAGTTGACCTTCCCCCACCCCTTCCCCCCAATTAGTCAGACTGTCCCCTATATGGGAGGCCCACTCGCACCGCATCTCATTCCATTTCTTACGTTAAGGACGTATATCAATATCATTTACGCTTTTTTTTCAATTATCTTATGACCAGTCTAAATTTTGATTTCAATCAACCCCCCCCCCCAATTTAGTCAGATTGTCCCTTGTATGTACCCCCCTGCCTTGGGAGGCTGACACCGCTATTGTCATTGTTTAAATTGAACGGTCCATTCAGGAGCGTAATATACGGAAGGAACGTGGTCACGCCGATGGCCAACTACAAGGTTAGATATTAAAACATCAACTATATATTGGGTGGTGCCCGGTCGACATGGTCTTTAGTACAATACATATCAATTATAGATCTGACTTGAATAAGTCATTTACGAGGTCAAAGGTGATATATATAATACTCTGCTTGTCGTAAAATTGTTATAAAGATTCATAACATTGTCACCTCTGAGGGCTACAACATAGCTCCAGGGTGGGGCAAGGAGGCAGATAGATTGACCCCCTTAACAAATTTTAACTATCAATAAATTATTGCAAATTAATATTTTATTCCCTTGCCCCTCCGGATAAATTACTGAACTTACTTGTCCCTCAATTTGGGTTGCTCATATAGTTTGATTTTTAATACTCTTACGGTAATTGAAATCAAGGGCAGGTAATCAACTATCTGACATCAGTCTAGTAGGCTACGTTACTGACATCCTCTGATTGTGAGGGATTGTATATCCGAAACACAGACCAAAAGTGTGGTATGAACCATATATATCTTTAATTAAATAGAATACTAAACAAGTTAAAACTTTATTATCATAAAAAAAAACTTGGAAAAATCATTTAACAAAATTGTTTATCCACATTTGAGAGATTTAATGGCCGTGGCCATAGGAGAAATGGCGGCTTGGAGTTTATCGTAATTATCCACCGCGAAAACATGCTGAGGAAACAGTTCCGTGTCAGCTCGAATCCGTAACAATCTTTCCAAAATTCGCCGATTCACTTCCGTTCCGACTACGACCACGAACGTATCCATATGTTTAAAGCGAGCTCGCAAAACTTCCTTGCTGGCGCTTGCTAAATCGCCGATGCTGGTATCAATGACCAACACGCTCATAGCCTTACCAGGATTTTTTATAAACGGAAGTGACGCAGGTGACGCCATGCGCATGTTCCGTAACAAAGGGGCGTAATTCTTGCCTCTCCTCCTTCTTCTTCCTGTGGTTGGACAGTTGTTGATAATCTGGGCGGAGCGAACTTTAAATATTTCATCTTGAAGTTTATCATTGGCCAGTGTAAAAAAGGCCATGATTTGTTTAGTTATTCTGGTGCTAGCGCTACTGACATCTGCTCCATATACTACACTTATAGAACATGGTAGTCGACCTGAAAACATACATAAAATGAAATGAATGGAGTTTTACGTCCTATATAAGGAAAGGATTCTTAGTCTCTTTTGTAAAAGTTCAAAGGATAAGATACAACTCACCATACATCAGATTAGCGATTGTTAAACACCTCGAGGTGGGCAATGAGGAAAATTTAACAGAAACATAAGCCAACTCTTTTACGTACACAGTCATTTTAATAGATTTTCCCTATCAGTTTTGTATCGGTATATTGTTCTCATCAGACCAACTTTATTAAGCAATCGACTCCATATGTGACAAAAATAAATCCCCCTGCCCCTTATCAATTTAGCTCATGTCTGATCAACCACCATCGTCATTATGCGAACATGTTTATCCCTTTGAGTGGCCTCTTGAAAAAGTTTCTATAACAGTATTTATATCTGTGTCCAGTTAACACAATGATAATTAACTGTGGTCTGAATTTTGAAATACAAGTTACCTCCCTTGTTCGGTAAATGTAAGTCAAAATGAAACCTATCTTGTAGGTAGAAAGATGATGAAATATTACCTTGAAAGAATGAATCAGTATCGAGTATATCTTGTTGAACTATTGGTTCTACATACACAACTACAAAAAAAGATATTCGATATTAAAACAGACAACTTCATTTGTTAGTCCTTTCAAAATCAAGGTCATGAGTCATCCGAAACTATCGCCTTGTTCATACGACATAGAAATAACAGACAAGAACCTAATTGGAGTCCATTAGATTACAACACCAGACTAAATCAGTCGAATGATGTAAAGGGTCATGAACGTTAACCTTGAACCAATTTGTTTTTTCAGCCAAAATCCTGAACAAGGATCCTCAAGAAAGTTGTCATATTCTTTACTTTTCAACTAGCGTATCAGAATGGCCAAGGAGGAAAACGAATCGCAGGAGTTGATATTCCCCATCAACCAGTCGCTCACCTTCACAAGTTTTGAGAGCCAGTGTTTTCTTGATTGACTCCAGGGCGTCGAAATCGGACACGTTGAAGGCGTAGTTTTGGTCGGGGTTAGATGCGATCTCGTGAAGCTCTTGCTTGTCCACCGCCGGTCCTATCCCAATCACGAACACCGTCACGCCATCAAGGTGTAGCTGTTTAGCCTCTCTCGATGTTTTGTCGGGGTAGTTTGACTGCCCGTCTGTGAGGATAATGGCGATTCGAGGCACCCCCTGGCGTTTGTTGTCTTTAGTGAAAACTTTCAGACGTAGATAGGACAAAGCCTCCGCAGTGTTGGTTCGTCCTCCACGATACCTGTGGAAAGACAATATACATTGTAATGGAAATAACGTAGAGGGGGTGGTAGGTTGTCGGCTCACTGCTTTAACTAAGCCGAAGGAGTTGAAGGGCGTTTTCTGACATCACATGCTATGTATGACGTCGAAATTTATCAATGAATGACATTATTTTGCGTATTCATTGTCTACAGATTGTTAAACGCCCTGATGTGTATAATGAGGTAAAATTGACAGTGACATTAGGCAACTCAGTCTTTTTAATGTGTAACTAATAATTTTTACCATATCAGTCCTTCTGACTTGCACAATTTGAACGACCCAAGAGGGACATGTAAGAATGCATGACCTATATCACGGCGTTCTAATACTGATACCCCCAATCACGGTAATCTGCATAATAATATATTTTATGACGTTTTACTGTGGTCTGATTATTAAAATATGTGTTACCTCCCCTTCATGTGAATGAGAAGCTGTGTACACAACCCTCGGTTTTTTACTCACAACGTTCACAGTAAATCGTTTGCAAAACTATGAAAGTTACTGATATTAGGTAGCTTACGTGATGTTACCAATATGGTCCACTATATGCCCCTTGCTGTTATAATTATCGAGGCCGAATTCGGGGTAGACGGTGGTGCTGAAGAGTGCCACACCCACTTTAGTTGTCTCTCGTCCAATATCAAATATCTTGACCACATCTTGGGTAAATTTCAACTGTTTGTCGAAGTCTGATAGTTCAATACTAGACGAAGTGTCCAATAAAAACATGATATCCGCCGAGTAGCCCCCACATTCTGAAAATAAGGAACAGGTGCGTGTTTACTCTTCACATCCTGCTGACGTACCAAGTTACAACCTTTACCCTCAAGCATGCCCCTAAATAAAAACAAGTTTGATGATGTCATTAAAAAAAAGATAGGATATGATTTTAAAGTCTTACCTGATGACGTCTGCCCGTTAATCTGAAAAAATAGATTCAAGGATTAAAATAGATTCAAAAAGGATTTTCTTTTAAACAGATCACACTAAGGATATTTCTAGTGATTTCAGTTGTCAGGTCATGACGTCACTATCGTAGAACCACCATTTCATATGAGTTAGATAAATAAAAATTGAAATTAGTGGAGTTTTACGTCCTATTCTTCTGCATGAGTTAAAACAATAACTTACCAAAGTTAAAGAGATTAAGAAACAGAGTATCCTGTAAATGGTACCGCTGTCTGCAGGCGACATGTTGAATAATAAAGTTGAGATCAGTACACGTTAGAAACGATGACTAAACGTAGATTTCTGATTACTTCCAATTAAAACATTTTACTTGACATTTTACTCGCCACCATTCACAGAAAGAGACATTAAAGGGATAACTCCCGAGAATTTCATTATTCTACATTTGTTACACATAGTCATTCAAAGCAACCTCCTACCCTCCCCCCCCCTCCCCTTTTTTCAAGAAGAAAATGTGGCATTCTGAAGGATAGAGCGATTATCGTTTTTCCCCGGTACTATGAATGTGTGTTCATCTTTACAAATAAAAAAAAGTATGATAGAGCTTGTTGATTGGATGTATTGTAAATCACGTGACATCATACTCAGTCCCTTATGTACGATCTTGAATTTGCTATTGTACAATGTGTTTTCCCATTTTTGACTTATCTCTCGCTGATTGTTTTTTTGCCAAAGAATTTCTGCTATTAGGCATACCTCGCGAGCGTTGAGATGGTTAATTAAAATCTCGTCCCCATGATGTAATTACGTTAAAATGTTAATTAGACAATTACACGATATTTATCTACTAATTAATGATAATTAATGAAAGAATAATGGCGATTTATTGTCGATTGTTTGATGACGAAGCCTGATAAAGAATAATTTCCTCATAACGGACCAGTTTTGACATTCTGCAAGTTTAATATGCTCTGTTAAGTATGATGCATATTGTTAGCGTGACCCGAACATCAAGTGATATTGTCCTCTAATTAATCGTAGTATCAGTTAAGAATTGATTTCCAGCTACATGTATTTTTGAAATAATAAAGAAGGATAAACGAACCAAATGTACCATGTCGTAGCTAGTGCAACCTTTTCAGCCCAGAGCAGTATTTCATGACAAAATGCCAATGCCATTAGATCACAGGTGCGTGTGGACAGGATAGGCTACCGGGAACGACAAATGTTTGATAAAAAAAAAATGATTACTTTGACAATAAGGGGTAGGGGGGAATTTTTCCCGGTAGCCTATCCTGTCCACACACACCTGTGCATTAGATCTGTGATTCAAATGTTGTTTAAGTTAACAAATAAAAAATTTGATGACGTCAATTGACATTGGAATTAGATGACGTCATTTAGCTGGGAATGTTCTTTACGTCACGGTGCGTAGAGGGTTCTTTCGTTACGTAGCTTGGAATTTCCTAACGTCACGTAGCGTGTAATACGTTGGGTAGCGCTAATACCCCGGCGTTAGGTAACGTAGAACTAGCATTTTCTAAAATCTTGTAGCGATGAGCACTGAGCCTATATTGTACTGACGTCACGACGTAGAGTTGGATTGATAACGCCATTGACGTTAACCTACACTGGCGTGGGTGAGACCGTGTTTGAATACTCTATATAATAGGTAAGATCCACGTTGTTGCACAGAATGAAATGAACACTCAGTTTCAATAGGCCAACGTTAAAACAACAGGTAAGACAATGTGACCATGTAACAGACAATATTATTACCGTGACACAATGTGACCAATCATAAATCTATGATGACTTTGACAAATTTTTGACAGTGTTAACACATCATGGACTCAGCCTTGGGCCATCGACAGGTCAGAGTTCACACTTGATTGCGAAACGTGCCGAGGTAGTAGACACAGCTCTTTTGCACATTCCCTAAATCCCTGTTCTGTACTTGAATGCATATTTCCCTCTGTTTTACCGATGATACATGAAAAGGCGAATTAATTTTCTTATAATTACAGACCAGTTAAGTTTCAGAAGTCTCGCGGGCAGCTAAAATATAACGTTACATGGTGTTGTAAACTTGTTCATATTAAAGAATTGAAATCAAAATGAATATGAGGATGTACCATCAAAATTTCCCTTATTGCACACTCATGCCAGTGGAAATCTTCCATTTACTGTGAGCCAATATATGATCGAATAATAATTTGAAAGGGAGTAATAATTCTGAAAGTATTGTTTGCTTTACTCAAACATTGTTTCGTTTCGACAGTCAATATCTTTGTGTGTATAAAACACGAATTTTGGGTAATAGACGCATTTATCAGTTTTGTAATACACCATGGCACTATGTAAAACATTGTTGTAAATTGTTGTACAATGAAACACAATGTTGTAGACAACAATAAAACCACAAGAGTTATAACACGACAATGTAGGAGAGACGTAACACTTGTAGATGATATAATCTGGATCATCGGTTATTGATGAGGCGGCGATGATCGATGACCAACTGACCAATATGACGTATTACTATTGATGAAAAATCGAACTATAGACCAGAACCCGATTTTAAAATTCATAATTACTTCAAACAGCAGACTGATCAAACCGTGTGAACTCTACAAAACCTAAGAACTTTCCACACTAGGACTATATATTATAAACAGCAAGATTTAAACACCATATGAGGTAAGAAACGCTATGGAAATGGAAGAGGGACATTGTGGTGTTTTTGTTTTTTTTAATTCTACAATGGCTGCAGCCGCCAGTCTCCAGTCTCCAGTCTCTCAAGCTAATTTGTCAATTGTCGTTTGGAGTAGTCTTAAGTGCTGGGTTCTAGTCGCTTATCTAACTCTACCCCACCCTCCGCTATGATTGTCTGTCTGTAGGTTGTGTTTTCATATTTCTAGAAGACAGTAATGAAAATAGGAAGATGTCGTCTGCTAGTAATAAATATTATAATCATACTTGGTATCCTGGGTTCGGTTCTAGCTCAGATACGTAATGGTGAGTACCAATACCTCTTCCGTCTTTAAGGGCTTGTGAAGAGGTTTCATAATTTTTTTCAGTGTATCGGGTACGCTCAATAGCATTAACTTGCATCATTTCAATTTTCAATCCAATGTCTGTGGTTCCTACAATTCCACTTAAACTAGATGTATGATCGCAAACTATGGTTATCACATAAGGCATATAGGACCGTCACTATTGCAAACATAACCATAGCTACGTCATAAGATGTCGAGTTTTAGTGGAATGGAGTAACAAACAATTGACATGGTGCATCGATCCTTATACTCGTACACATAAAATACGATAGTCAAGTTGCTAAGCTGTATTTGTCTCCCCTTTACTTTAAATTATTTGCCGAAAAATGATTGATATTGGGCACTTCGGCAAATGATATAACGGTTACTAGTAGCTAGAATCAGGAATTATTTGAGACTCAATCTGAAAACATCATTCTTTTATTCTATCGTTACCGAAAACTTCATACGTAATTGTATGCTCTAAATGTGTGAATGAAAAAAAGCTGCATCCCGAGGAACGAGCACTCCTTACGTTCATAGTGTTATTAGATTCTTATATTCGCTTAACAAAAACCCTGATAGAAAGAGTCAAAGCTTACAGAGTTATCCTTCCAGAAACTAGCTCATTCGCATAAGAAGTTATATGACAGCGTATTGCTCTCTTGGATTTGATTTAGAAGCTCGGGTAACAATTCGAACAGACGTGTCTCAACCTGACGTTATAAACGTCACGACCAACAAAAGCCAGATTTATGACGTTATGCGAGCTTTAACAAGCACCTGTCAATTTCGTTTCGTCAAACAGATTGATAGGTGTCAATCAAATCTCTTAACATAATAGTACGAAATACTATAGTACGAAAAGTACTGAAATGAATAGACCTTTGTTAAGATTTTGAATTATTTTCCCACCTGTGCAATATTTCTGTCGAATATGATTTTTTTTTAAATATACACTATATGACTATTAATATTTTATTTGACTGACCCAATTTTATGTTAAAGCTCAACAAAATTTCAACAATAACAACCTTTTCCGCCAAAATAGCAACAATCAGTTATGGCGGCCCGACAACAGACGGCAAAACAACATGGCACTGAATCAATTACGTAATCAACCTCGAAATGGTTTGTTGAATACTAGATTGAGACAGCCGAATTCAGCTCCCGCCATGAACGTTCTAGGAGGCACGGAGCAACAGACGTTAAATACATTGAATCCGTTACAACAGAGTAACAACAATGGACAGAATCTGGCTACCAACAGGTTTTCTGGCCAGCAAGGAAATTTAAATGTTTTAAGAAATCGAGGCATGAATCAATTACGAAACACCAACCAAAGAACAGGAAGTTTAAACAACAACCTGCGACCATTACTGAGAACTTCCCTAAATCGTAACCCTAATCTTCGTACAACTTCGATACCCAACCAGAATCAACGAAATTCTCTTCTCTTGGGCCAAAATCGAAATTTGAATAGATTTGACAGCCAAATCATAGCTCCACAAACACAAAATATGAACAATTTACGGCAAATTGGCAACAATGCAATGAATCTACAGCAAAGTCTGGGGAATATGAATCAACAGCAAGGCCACCATGGTATGAACCGACAACAGCAAAACCTAAACAGTATGAACCAACAACAGCAAGGCCTCAATGGCATGAACACACAACAGCAAGGCCTCAATGGCATGACCCAACAGCAGCAAGGACTTAATGGTGTGAACCAACAACAGAAAGACCTCAATGGTATGAACCAACAACAGCAAGACCTCAATGGTATGAACCAACAGCAAGGCCTCAATGGTATGAACAAACAACAGCAAGGCCTCAGTGGTATGAACCAACAACAAGGCCTCAATGAAATGAACCAAAAACAGCAAGGCCTCAACGGTATGAACCAAATACAGCAAGGCCTCAATGGTATGAACCAATTACAGCAAGGCCTCAATGTTATGAACACACAACAGCAAGGCCTCAATGGTATGAACCAACAGCAAGGCCTCAATGGTATGAACAAACAACAGCAAGGCCTCAATGGTATAAATCAACAACAGCAAGGCCTCAATAGTATGAACCAAAATCAGCAAAACCTCAATGGTATAAATCAACAACAGCAAGACCTCAATGGTATGAGCCAACAGCAAGGCCTCAATGGTATGAACAAACAACAGCAAGGCCTCAATGGTATAAATCAACAACAGCAAGGCCTCAATAGTATGAACCAAAATCAGCAAAACCTCAATGGTATAAATCAACAACAGCAAGGCCTCAATGGTGTGAACACACAACAGCAAGGTTTCAATGATATGAGCCAACAGCAAGGTCTCAAAGGTATGAACCAACAACAGCAAGGCCTGAATGGTATAAACCAACAGCAAGACCTCAATGGTATGAACCAACAGAAAGACGTCAATGGTATGATCCAACAGCAAGGCCTCAATGGTATGAACACACAACAGCAAGGTCTCAATGGTATGAACACACACCAGCAAGGCATCAATGGCTTGAACCAACAGCAAGGCTTCAATGGTATGAACCAACAACAGAAAGACCTCAATGGTATGAACCAACAACAGAAAGACCTCAATGGTATGAACCAACAGCAAGGCTTCAATGGTATGAACCAACAACAGCAAGGTCTCAATGGTTTGAACCAGCAACAAAGCCTCAATGGTATAAACAGACAACAGCAAGGCCTCAGCGAAATGAACCAACAGCAAGGCCTCGGTGGTATGAACCAAGAACAAGGCCTCAATGGTTTGAACCAACAACAAGGCCGTATTGGTATGAACCAACAACAAGGCCTCAATGGTATGAACCAACAGCAAAACCTTAATGCTATGAACCAGCAACAAGGCCTCAATGGTATAAACACACAACTGCAAAGCCTAAATGGTATGAACCAGCAACAAAGCCTCAATGGTATAAACAGACAACAGCAAGGCCTCAGCGAAATGAACCAACAGCAAGGCCTAAATGGTATGAACCAACAGCGAGGCATCAATGATATGAACCAACAGCAAGGACTCAATGATATGAACAAAAAAGAACAAGGCCCCAATAGTATGAACCAACACCAGCAAGTCCTCATTGGTATGAACCAAAAACAACAAGGCCTCAATGGTATGAACCAGCAACGGCAAGGCCTCAATAGTATGAACCAACAACAGCACCAACAACAAGGCCTCAATGGTATAAGCCAACATCAAGGCATCAATGGTATGAACCAACAGCAAGGCCTAAATGGTATGAACCAACAACAACAAGGCCTCAATGATATGAACCAACAACAACAGGCCTCAATGTATGAACCAACAACAACAAGGCCTCAATATATGAACCAACAACAACAAGGCCTCAATGGTATGAACCAACAACAGCAAGACCTCAATGGCATGACCCAACAGCAGCAAGGCCTTAATGTTATGGACAAACAACAGAAAAATCTCAATGATATGCCCCAACAGCAAGGCCCTAGTGTGATAACCCAACAGCAAGACCCTAGTCTGATGACCCAACAGCAAGACCCTAGTCTGATGACCCAACAGGAAAGTCCCAATCGTATAAACCATCAACAGCAAGACCGCAGTTTGATGACTCAACAGCAAGACCTCACTGCGGAGAGCAATAGAATAGAACAACAGAGCAGCCGAAGGCAAAACCAAAACCAAAACATGGTTGAAATGGCTGCGGAACAAAAAGGTATGAATCAGCAGCTGGAGCAATTTAACAAAAACAGAGGTAAAAGCAACGGTCCTAATTTTTTCCCAGATACAAAAGTGCCAAGCGATAAAATACAACAATTTCCAGGACCTTCTAGATATCCTCTGGACGCGAGCGTCATAGACAGGCCACAGAATCAGAATCCTACTGATCCTCAATTGACTGAATCTTTAACTGGAAATCTTCTGGACAGACAATTTGAAAATGGAGGAACGAAAGATTGGTCAAGCAGAACACCCGTCCAAGGGAACAGAGCCTCACCCGTTAATCAAGCGGCCAATATACAAATGGACAACACCAGATTTGTCAAAGATTCAGTGTCACTTACAGCATCAAGAGATGCTGTTGGGTCTCAAATTTTGAATCTACCACAAAAGACCGGTGTGGTAAGAGAAGCCGCCAACATGCAGGTACAGAACCAACCCAATAATGGTGCTGACCTGAACAAAGGTGTACAAGCAACAGCAAATCTAAGAAACAATACAATAATGGACAACAATTCACCTGTTAAGGATCCCAAATCAACGCCTATTGAGATTACGGTGATCGATCCAAACCAAATTCATAGACTTTCAAATAGAGCTGATCCTAATGGGAGGTACCAAGAGATGTATGTTCCGATACAGACCGATCCAAGACAGATCCCACCCTTCGTACAAACGCCTTATTACCCCGGACCAGCAATGACAGAATACGATATGATGAGTAGATTCGAGTTCTTCCATCCTGGAGGTGGTAATCACTCACGAAATTCAACTGTAAAGGATGTGAGAGTAGCAAAGAAGCACGTTGTTGAAGCCCAAGGCTCACAACCAAATCGCGATAGCTTCCGAAGAGATCAACCTTTGGACACTTCAGGACAAAAATCAAGAGCACTTCCTGTAGACACACCAAGAGAAGGACTTGCTTCAGGTCCTCTCAGTGCTGAGGCAAGGTCTCAAAATGGTTATATACAAATTACTGGCAAGTCTAATCACCATTCAAACAGCAACATAAAAGTTTCGCCAGGTGAACCACAGAGAAAGACTTTCATTAAATATGGAAAGCGGGAGCAAACAATTAGTGCTGATGCAAGGATCCCATTTGATGTCGTGCATCAAAATGAAAGACGAAAGCCTGTTGGTGAACTTGTGGTAGACTCCGGAGGAATCAAAGATCCTTATCACTCCCAATGGATGTCTTCAGAAACATCTAAAAAGCAGCAGAGGGACCAAGCGAGTCCAATAATAACATCTGCAGGGTCTTCTCAAGATATCCTAGCCGCTACTGACAGATTACAGAGTACTCCGACTGAACCACAGTCTTTCAGAGAGACTCGGTTAAACTTTCCCAGGTCACAAGACAAACTCCGATACCCAGAGCTCAAGAAAGGCCTTGTTCTCGATTTGGCAACAAAGAAAGATCATTTAGCACCAAAATCACATGCGCTTGATCATCCCGAAAGACCACACCAGCATTGGGAACGTTACGAGCCTCCGAGACTTATTGCCGGAGCCGCACCTGCAATAGATAACAAACCACTGACAGCAATACAGAGTGAACAGTCTACGGCTGCCCCATACGACATATTTATTGCTTCGACGGCTCGACCAGCTCCACAAACCTTCCACCAACCAATAATTCCAGTTGTAAGCGTCAACAAAGATCTCTCTCGTCAAATTGTAGACCCCAAACCACCGGGTTATTCGGAAGGGGGATACACTGATGCATTCGGTCACTTCTATCCTTTTCCAAAAAACAAAGTAACTGCTCTAAAATCTGACAAATCTACTCAAACTAGCGTTTCGCAGGTTAATAGTCATGCCGGTCCAGATCAGCCACATTCCAAAATTCCACCAAAGATCCCAGAAACATTGAAATCAAAACCCAGCAGGACGTCTGAACCTGTAGTGCCAACTACATCACCTGCTCCCATACTAGCCAAGAAAGAGAATCCACATAATTTCCAGGCAAGCAGAGACCCTGTACACCACAAACCAGGACCCCCGGAACACCCCCGAGCTGGACCTGATGGCCAAAACAGAGACCATTTCCATAATAGCGGAGGTCAAGTATATCATAGGGGTGGTCCAGTACATCATAGCGGAGGTCAAGGACCACATACCGGAGGCCCGAAACATCACATGGGAGGTCCAGGACATCAAAACATGGGTCCAGTTCGTGATCCTCAAAATTATCACGGTGGTGGTCCTCCATACATGCAAGGTGATCAACCTCCATTTCACGGTCCACCAGATTACAGAGGTCCAGGATATTACCCCGGACCCCCCGGCGGACAGTATCACCCCTACGATCAACCACCAAGATACGACTTCCCTCCACACCATGACAGAAATGTACACAACCAACAACCGTATGATCCATCCATGAATCCTCACGGTCCGGACGGTATGGCACCTCCGGGGAGTAACAATCAGCCCGGCCCTTATTCTGACCCTTATGCCCATGAGATGCCCCCTTCCAACTCTTACAACCAACATCCGGGAGGCTACAACCAACAGTATCCTAACTATGGACCCCCTGTCGATCAATATCAAAACTCTCCTTACTACTATCAAGGAGGGTCCCAATTTGCCGACCCTCATTTTTTAGGGATTGGCCGATGGGACCGTACAATGCCTAGAAGCTCGCGGAAACGAGCTCGAACTTCCAGCAAAGCTTCCAGACCTCCTGGTGGTGCTTTGCGAGGGAGGGGACCTCATGCAAGACCACCAATGCATGGTAAGTTAACTTTCTAGGTAGTGATCTGTTTTTTGAACAAGCGACAGTGAGAGATCAATAATCCATGCTTCCTAGTTAAGATCAAGAGCAGGTGAAAGTGAAAGGCAGATCAGGTTCATCGTGCTTTTCAATTGGGATAACCCTTTCTCTTTCTTCATATTAGTTTTGATGCCACAATTTAGTTAACAGTTTACTTAAAGGTTCACTGATATATTCTGTAAACCGAAAAAAAAACAGAAATAATTTGGATATTTTATGCCAGTTCCTGATTCTATTTCAGGAATGATGCCGATAAATTCTCCTCCAGTTCCAGGATCTCCTGGTTTTATACAGTGGATGAAGAAAATGGATGCTATGGGAATCGATACAATGTTTGAAATGCCAGATTCAACAGGTAAGACCGTAGAAATTAATCATTGATACCGCATCAGCTTCTACGGAATTCTTCTTTTTGGCAAAGCTGATGATTTAAGGGCTATTCCTCCTCAATTAACTCCCAAATCATACCTTTAGATACAACTCCATTTCATATGATTTTTACTTCAGATCCAACTTTACCACCTCCGACCATCCCACCTCCAACTCACAAACCAGCTCCAGGTAGGTAGATAATATATCACTTAACTATTTCCGGTAGGATAAGTCCTTCCGGTTGATAGTTACTTCCGTTATAATTATTTACGAAGTAGGCAACTTATCTCTTCCAGTAGACTCTTGACTTTTTAAACTATTTCCGCTAGGAAAACTCCTACCGGTGGATAGTTCCTTTCGTTATCTTTATTAGGTACGAAGGTAGACAACTCATCCATTCCAGTAGACTCATGACTTCTAAACTATTTCCGGTAGGATAACTCCCTCCGGTAGATAGTTCCTTCCGTTATATATTTAGACAATATTTATCTTTTCTGATAGACTTTTTACTTAACCATTTCCGGTTGGAAAATTACTTCCGGTTGGATATTCCTATACAGGTTAACTTCTATTTATAAAGGTGTACTGGAAGATTGTTAACCATCATTCACTGGGGTAACCATTTAAGTTAAATTTTTCTGTTTAGTCTCAGTTAGTGTACTTAGTCATATTATCTACATATTATCTGTATATTAAAATCCGATGATTTATTTTTCCATAGGTGTTGCAGCAGCAAACAAACCTCCTTCTTTACCGAAATTAGCCGCTATACCAGCTGTGAAGGAAGTCATTCTACCAGGGAAGGTCAGTCTAGTATCGACTATACCACCTCCACATGTCATTCATACAGGTAAGTTGTTCAAATATGGTCCAAAGGGCTTCATAGATAATAGAGTTCTACTCCAGTTTTTAATGTAGAAGGTAACTGCAGTTGAACTGGGTATAGCAATTCTACTCGAACACCGTGTCTGTGTAAATGTTACTTTTCGTCTCTTGATCTATTGTTGATTATTTTTCAGATGTCAAAATATCGACCCCAAGTCCTGTTGTAGTGAGCTCCAATTCATTACAAGCCAAGAAAGCATCTCTTAAAGAGCTATTGTTGACCATGACCAAATGGGCTCTTCAGGCATCTGACACAATCTCACAGGCTCCAGTTTGGCTTCGCGAGACCACAACAACTAAACCTAACACTACTGCACCACCAACTACCACAACCACTGCCGTACCCACAACACACACTACGATGGTCACCACCTCAAAGGCACCGAAGAAGCCCAAAGAACCTTCGTTCTCTATGCTCGCCTCACCGGACGTTCTTCACAAATATTTCAGACATGACAGATTACCTCTAGTGATGAACAAATTTACACCTCCTCCGGCCGTCCCCAGGACTACTCGACATTTTACTACGGGTGCCCACACTACTCGTGTTATACTTCTTAATGTCCATAAACCCGCATTGAGAGCTCAGGAGACCACCCAAGGAGGACCACCATCGTCTCAGCACCAACTTGGCCAACATGCCCAAAGGTTCGAACATAACCAACATCATAGAAGCCATTACCTGAAGCGTCCTGAAAGTCGCCCATACGATCATCAACATGCAAGCTATCACATGAGTCAACCAGAGCACGCTTACCAAACAGAAAAGACAATCCCTCAACGAGGAATGGAACTTGTAGATAGACAACGTATGGGTAGACCGGAAGACACATTTAAAGGTTACCAAGATCCAAATTCTCCAAATAGTTATCAAAATATGCACCAGTATCCGAAGGATCCAAATATGCCGTATGACCCACGGCAAGGTGTTCCAGCAACCCAGCAACATGTACCAAAACATTATGATGTGAATAGCAATGATCCATATTTTCACCATCCTGGAAAACACCATGCTCTGGGAATGCCGTACGAAGGTTCACAAGGTCCTGCGAGTGGTGGAGGAAAGCCTCAAGGACCGATCCATAAATCAATGATTGGTAAAGGACCACATCTTAATAGTAATCAACACCATTATAGCAACAACCAGGCTCAGCCCGTACCATATGATCAAAATATTCCCCCCACAAGGTTTAATCAGCAAATTGAACCACGCCCTAAAGTAGTGAAGAACAATGGACCACAAGTGGACAACGGTGGTCATGCATACATTAGTGAGCCGTCACCGAATGCCCCCTTGGACTCCCAGCGAGGAGCTCCTAGTCATCAAGCCAGCAATCCGAACCAAAATGTTTCGATCATCACTGGATCCAATGTACATGAACCGAAATATCCTACTCAAAACGATCCAAAAGCTAACAGTCAGCCCAGCGCAGAAAAACAAAATGCAGTGGACGGTAAGGGTTCTCTCAATTACATCGACATCCCACTTGACGGAAAGATGGACATAACAAGCATACTTAAGAAGCTGATGGCGATGAACAATCCACCAGCTATTGATCAAACAAATATTGAGTTCTCAACTGGGACTAAAGTCTACCAACATCCTTCTTCAAGCAAATTACCCAAAGATCAGTTATCAAACGCATCAGAAGCTTTCAATGGTCAACGACAGGACAACAAAATCCTTTCAGCACAAACTATAAAGAAGCCATCCCCGAATAACCCAGAGATGAATGCCAGAGAACTACGGCCAGTGAACGATACGATTCATAAAACTTCCAATGAGTCAAACGCTAATCCAATACCGGCAGCACATGGTGAACAGCTCCTTAACCCGAGGTACAATCCATATTCACATAGTCAAAACCAATATGATGGAACGATCAATACACAAGGCATTCCATCTGGTGATCAAGCTGTCCACACGGGAAAAGAGTACATTCCAAGTATGCAGAGTCGATACCCACATAACAATGTACCAGATTCAAGAGCATCAGACAACCCTGGACGTGTGGATCTTAATCATGTACACAATCTCAACAATACGACTGAGCCAATCCACAACAACCAAGCAATACTAACTAATTCAAGTTCTGGAGCTACGCCCATTGATCAGACACTGACACCAAATGCGGATTTTAATGCAAAACCAAATGGACAAAATCCAAACCCAAAACAACGTATGTCTGGAGGCCCTCCACATGGACAATATCCAACCAAATCATCTAATTCTGGGATACCATCAAAAGATCGACTAATGCCTAGAACTGCACATCAAAATCATCCAAATCCTCACGGAGGTCCAACAGATAGACAACCCAGTGGACAGCAGCCACCCAAGCTCTCAGGACCAAGGAATGTCCAGAATTACCCAAATTCACAAGAGAATGCACCACGTGTGCAAAGGGGAGGTCCGAATGGGCAGCTGAATGAACAAAATTCAACAAAACATTGGTCCAATTTGGAACCACCCGTTGATCACCAATCAAGAGGCCACGGAACCAACTTTGATTCCCGAGGACGACCCAATTATGACCCAAATAATCCTCATCCTCGTGTAGATGGATATCCAACTTGGCAAAGACCTTACCCTCAAGAACTTCCACCAGGTGTACCTCTTAAATCTGGATTTTTCTCATATCCACATGAACCACATCCCAAACATTCTGGACCAGGAAGTCAACATGAACGATATCCACATACTGGAGATAACAACAGAGAGGGTTGGAGAAGGGAATCAAAAGGTTTAAGTCCACATGAACAGTATCCAGGAGCTGCAACTAGACACAGAGAAAGAGCTCATTCACATCCAAAAGATCTCAGTCAACCAGAACCCTATCCTAAAGCCAAACACCCAGAAGAGGCTTATCCGCAACCACATGGCTTTAGACGACAGGAACCCTATCCCAATGCTGCTGGAGCTGCAGGCAAACTGCACGAGGGAGCTCATCCGCATCCAAATGATCACATTCTACAAGAACCTTATCATAATCCTCCAGCAGCAACTAAACACCAAGATGGAACTTTTTCGCATCCAAACGATCTCAGTCCACAGGAACCTTATCCTAAACCTCCTGGAGTGTCAGGCAAACAGCACGAAGGAGCCTATTTGCATCCAAACAATTTCAGTCCACAGGAACCCTATCTTAAACCTCCTGCAGCTGCAACCAAACACCACAAAGGAACTAATAAGCAACCAAATGGTTTGGATCAACCTGAAGCTTATCCTGGAGCTGCAGGCAGACGCCAAGAAGGGGATTATCCACAACCAAATGGCCTCAGTCTACAGGAACCCTATCCTAAACCTCACGCTTATGTCCCACATGATGCGCCAAAGGATGCTTATTACAGTCCCCACCACGGTCCTCATGGACCACCAACACATTATAATTCAGAGCCTCAATATTATCCTAGAGCACAAGACAGACACCAAAATGGAGCTCCTCCTCATGCCGAATATCACCGACCGCCGTATCATTCCGGACCACATTCCGGACCACATTCCGGACCAGATTTTTATCCAGCGGGACCATATTTCCAGGAAGCAGGACCTCAATACAAATCTAAAGATGCAATACACGCAGGTCATCTGGAAACTTCCCCTTATCCTGAACCTACTACGACACCAATACCAGTCACCGATACGACTACGACCATCAAACCAACTAAAACAGCTCCAAAGAATAACGGTCCTTCGAGTATTGCCGATATCAATAAACGAATCGCCGAACTCATGAAACAGATACAGAAACTGAACCAAGCTCCTGATGCGACAGCTCCCTTGAATTCTATAGCTTCAGTCGCTCTTCATCCAGCCAGTCCGGATTTATCATTGATACAACAGGCAACTGCCCAGAAAACGAACCCACAAAGTCACGGACAAGCCGAACAGCCTAACTTTGAAGAGATCATAAGAGACATCAATAACCTTCGTCAAGAAAATGGCTTGGGAACAGGAGACGTGAATAAGGTGGGAGAACATATAATCTTGGAAAATTCTGAGGGTTTGAATCCATCTGGTGAATTGCGGCCATCAAGCGACTTGTTGAAAGAGCAGTCAGGGTTACATCAAACCCACAACACATTGAATGACATAGTTCAGAGACACCCAGGGGACCTCCTCAACACCACGCTTCAAACAACCCAGCCTAATGTTGCCACCGTACATTCACAATCAGATCCACATGTTGTGGTATGGAACGGAGCGAAAAATCAAGCCATACCAAATCCCAAAACGTTGAAAGCTCTTCACCATCTGATTAGTCACACCAAATCTCTGTGGGACATGCACCAGAAAACAAACGCCGAGATTCTGAAGAAAACAGAAGTTTTGAATAAAGATTCAACCCTCCTAACAAGACCATATACCGTACTCGAACAGGGCAATATCAAAAATATCAATTCGACTGTATTGAACGATTATTATACAAAATTGTTAAATAATCAGACTAAATCCGGAAGTAAGTCTGCCGTGGGAAGTACTAATGCGCAGAACGCTAATGGAGTTGCCACTTCCGGTGTTCATGCTCCAACTGAGAAAAAAGTTTTGATCAAAATTCCAAAACTTACGAACCCATCAGCTTCGTCGCTCATCCATAAGATATTAGAGCAAGGTCATTTAAATGTTGACACATCTTCAGTAGTGTCAAATGCATCAGAAGCTGCTCCATATCAGATCCACGTACCCCAGCCCCCACCAGGTACCAACGTCCAGAATGTTTTCCAGATCATCATTCCTGGTTCGGAAAACGACGTTTCGACACAATCACCAGTAGAAATCATTACAACTACAGGTAATTGCTTTATTTTTTTTTTTTTTTTTTTTTTTTTGTGTGGATCTCATTGTTCTTTAAATATTCACTAAAAGGTAACAAAGGGGAAGTCATGTGAAAAATTTGAAGTCCTTAAGCGAGGCGAGAGACCATTGGAAAGGTGGACAGTCAATAAACGATACAGTAAGTTACTTGACAAGTCAAAAAACGTCCTAAAATCACTCTTAATTCGTACCCAAAACAAAGTGCAAAGATCTCACTGCCTTAAAAGTAAACGTTGAAATTTTATTTTATCGAAATTTTCAGGCTAATGTAAGACCATAAATCATTCTTCCTTTACAGAAGTGCCACCCACACCAAGTACCACCACACCGAAAGTGAAGACACCAGTTGATCCCGAGGCAGCAGAACAAGGTAGGCTGGGTTAATAGGTAGATCTCGACATCTCTTCATCTTCATCACCATGGGTACATGAGAGAGCATCCTTACCATCGACTCACGCATCCTCCCCCCTCCCCCACCTATCCATGTCAGTCCCATTTGAAGTTTGTGGTGTATCTTTAATCTTGTAATCTATTTTTAGCAGCTATGCAGAACAGCAACTCTGAGTTTTATAATTATTACTATTATGAAGATGATTAAAGGTTAAAGATTAAAGGTTGAAGGTGAAAGGTTAGTAAAATATTCTATAATTTGATATACTGTATTCCATGGATTCTATGAAAGGTCTACGAGTCAGTTACTCAATTAACCTTTGACCTATATGATTTCTATTGCTAGCTTCTGGACCCAGTGATAGATCAAGAGTTCGTTGTATAATTTTGAAAAGAAATTGTATTTCTCTTTACAGGTGACCATTATAAGTATGAATGTGTAAATAATAAAGAGAACAGCAGATATTTGTAAATAATCTCCAACAACAAATGGTATATAATCGACCTCATCATCGTCCTTTAAAAATTTTAAGAAATTTAACAAACTTTTAACTATTTACATATTTGATTGGTTTAAATTAACGTCATTAGAACGGGATTGTGATAGAGAACACGTAAGATTTCATTTGAGACGAGAATAATATATTGATCAGATCGGTTAATACCCTCCACCCCGTATGGCCACTAGTAGCTTCTCCACTAACCCAGGGGTTTTCAACCCTCTTCTTTTCTTTACCCTTTCAGTATCCTTGATTGAATGCATTACCCCCTCCCCATATAATCCTTCGCTATCTTAAATTACCCCTCAATCTTTTTTATATCAACCCGAGTGAACGGAATCACTTTAATTATAAATGTCCAAAAAATGTATGCTAGATTACAAAGAGCACCCCAATACTCCCAGAATATTTCCTAACTCTCCCCCCAGGTTGAAACCTCCTGACTAAACCGCACGTGAGTAGATCGTGTATATATTCTAGTATCTAGTACATAGCTCGACATCTTTTATGATGGAGATTGACACGTTTGTCACAATCTGGTCATTTTAGTGAGAAATAGTTCTATTTTTATTTTCCTTCAATTTTTACGACTTTTAAAATCTTTCCATATTATCGAACAATAGTAGGCTATGAGATCGAACAGTTCGTGGAGTTCCATTTCGTTTCGAGCATTTTTCGAAAGTTTTTGAATCTCATGTCGGATATTGATAAACGCCCTATGTATATATTTTTTATGAATGTTTTAATTGTAGATATACTATATTTTTGAAGAAGATAGGCTACTTTATATTTCTATTATTGCCTTTATTTTATATTTTCAAGAAATTGATAAAATATAGATGTACATCTTCACAACGTCAAGCTTTTAGCAACTCTGTCTTATACCCTTACTGTAATAGACACTATTCTTGTATCACGAAATGTAGTGAGCGAATACAACCAATCAGAGCTGTAAAGTTGTAATCTTACGGCATTGTGTTCGCAGACTTTCTATCGAGGCCTTTGATTTTCTAAATTCGCTAATATACAATCCAATAAAACCGTTTCATATAAAAACTTCAAATATAAAAGGAAGGTGACTATTACAGTCAAGGTATAGGACAATATTCGTAACATCTTGACATTGTGAAGAATATTATTGTCTTTATTTTTGTAATATATTTGAATGTAAATAAATTTAATTTATTTTTGACTGAAATATTTTAAACTGGGTGACGATAAAATTCCTCGTTGACGTCGAAGAGAGCAGCCTCGACTACGTATGAAGCATTGTTCTCAGCGATGTCATTATAATTGTAAAGTCGAAGGATTGGTGGGTTGTTGGCGAGTTGTTATCACCCAAGGGAATGAATATGTATACGTGGAACACCTTGTTGACGTCTTAAGGAACATCATTTTGACGCAAAAGGAACATCTTGTTGGCGTAAAAAGGAAGTCTTGTTGACGTCAAAAGGAACATCTTGTGGACGTCAATAGGAACAACTTGTTGACTTCTTAAGGAACATCATGTTGACGTCAAAAACAACATCTTTTTTACGTCAAAAGCAACATCTTGTTGACGTCAAAAGCAAAATCTTGTTGACGTCGAAAGAACATCTTGTTGAACCCCTATAAAAGTGCAATAACTTTTACTAAACAATATGTTTTATACTATATATGTATTTTTATTTTAGTTTTGTGATAGATTTTGACGAATTGCACCTTTCGTGCCATGAGCATATCATTAAAAAAATTGTCAGATCAATCTATTGATGATGTTACATAAAGGATATCTGAATCTCCGTAAAAATCAGATTAGTTATGTACAATACTGTCGATATGTCTGCTGCAGTAGGTTTTTTTTTTATTGAATTGTAGATGTACCGCTCTTAATAAAAAATGTCCAAGTTACATTTTAACGACTGGTAAATAAAATATATAGGTTAGTGTAAAACAAAATGTACCTGGTAACCCGAAACCTAAAATCACACCTCTCAAGAAAGAAATTGGGGACCATAAATCATTCAAAATCAAAGGTATTGTCGTGAGGTCTTTGACTACTTTGACTATTTCTCCCCGTGGTTTATAGTACGATTCGGTCGTCAAATTGACGGCGGTATAAAAAGACGGGACACCTTTTTCAAATTGTCACTTTGTTTTCCCAACGCCGAGGCTAATTTCAAATTTTAAAGGTAAGACTGATATTTCCTTCTGGTTATTGTGGGCATTGTGTAAAGACGGGCATAACCACTGGAATATAACCCAGTGTTAGGTGATGTCTGGTGTTTTTATAAACAGATAATAGTACAACAGTTGACCACCCTCTAGAATTTAACCCGGGATTAGGTGATGTCTGGTGATCTATAAACAGACAATAGTACAACCGTGGACCACTATCTAGTATATAGCCCAGAGTTAGATGATATCTGATATTTCTATAAACAGACAATAGTACAACAGTGGACCACCTCTAGAAATAACCCAGTGTTAGGTGATGTCTCGTGTTTAATAAACATTATTAAGGAAACTGAATTCCCTTCTAGTATTTAGGCATTGGTGTAAAACAGGAAATAACAACTGGAATTTTAAACCCAGTGTTAGGTGATGTCTGGTGTTTCTATAAACAGATAATAGTACAACAGTTGACCACTCTCTAGAATATAACCCGGGGGATTCTGGTGTTTCTATAAACAGACAATAGTACCACAGTGTACCACTCTCTAGAATATAACCCAGAGTTAGGTGATGTCTGGTGTTTCTATAAACAGACAATAGTACAACAGTGGACCACTCTGTAGAATATAACCCGGGATTAGGTCATGTCTGGTGTTCAATAAACAGACGATAGTACAACAGTGGATCACTCTCTAGAATATAACCTAGAGTTAGTCGATGTTTGGTGTTTCTATGAACAGACATTAGTACAACAGCGGACCACACTCTTTAGAATTCATAACCCAGTGAATTAGATCCGATGGTTTGGTGTTTCTATAAACAGACAATAGTACAACAGTGGACCACTCTCTAGAATATAACCCAGAGTTAGGTGATGTCTGGTGTTTCTATAAACAGACAATAGTACAACAGTGGATCACTCTCTAGAATATAACCTAGAGTTAGGTGATGTCTGGTGTTTCTATAAACAGACAATAGTACAACAGTGGACCACTCTCTAGAATATAACCCGGGATTAGGTCATGTCTGGTGTTCTATAAACAGACAATAGTACAACAGTGGACCACTCTCTAGAATATAACCCAGAGTTAGGTGATGCTTGGTGTTTTAATAAACAGACAATAGTACAACAGTGAACCACATTATGGAATATAACCAAGAATTCTTAACCCAGCGTTCTTATTTGGATTCCGGTATCGTTTTGTGCATTGGTTAGTTACTGGTATAAATCGTTTTTTAATTTGAATAATTTTTTAATCCTAGATACAGTCTGAAGCTCATTTAAAGATGTGGTCCCAGATATCTTTCAAAGTATTAGCCGTGGTGTGTGTTATTTCTCTTTCTACATCGCACATACTTCCTATAGGTAAGGTTACTTTAATTGTTCTTATCTCGAAATTACTGGCCGTGGAAGTGGAATAGTGTCGCTTGGCATAAGATAGAGCTCCTTGTTCATGCGAACACAAAACCAAGAGGTTGCCAAGTCATGCTAGAATACACCTTCACCTACCCAAAGAACATCTCACATCGATTTTTATCGTTGTTTTCTTTTCTATTGTAGTGCCTTTTGTTAATCCGCTGATCCGCAGTGAGTATACATTTATCTATTCTATTTCAGATGTTCCAAGAGTCCAAATAGATCTTGTTGAATCTCGACTGTCTTATTCTAAAGGATTCTCTACAATAAGTGATAAGCTACTACACAGAAATCTCTCTACTATACTCCCTTTGTTTCCAACTTGAATTACCCACGCCTTTACCAAAAGTCCAGGAATAATTTATTTTTTAAAAATCGCGGTGACCCACTCTTGTCCTCTGTCATAGCTTGAAGCCTTCATGTATTTCAGATGCCATCATCGGTCGACAAATACTTGGCCGACAAATACTCGGACAACAGTTATTACAACGACAGCTCCTAGGAGCCGCCGCCCTACAACAGGGGCAGATGTTAGCTGCAAATGCAGCCGTTACCGCTGGAAATATTGGAGGTATCGGAGCTGCTGGAAATATCGGTGGTCTAGATATTGGTGGAAATCAGGGTGTGGCCGGAAATGTCGCCACTGTCCCTGCTGGGGTCAGCATCACTAACACTAATCCCACTCAAGATTTAGGAGTTTATACCTCTGGAGGTAAGTGGCACTTCCGGTTCTTATAACGGGTGGGAAGGAGTTGGGGGTTAGATATATTTCCCACGAGGGGCAGAGAATGTGAGTATTATGAAATTATAGCAATTGATAATAATCTCGCAACGGTGATATGATACTTCAAAACGACGAACAATGATCTAACGAGATTGTGTTGCACCTTTTATTCAAGGTCATTTGATTTTCAACCAATCAAACAGTGTTTTATAATTTTGTGTGATGCACTCTCGATTAGTTATTGTTGAACATTCTCTTACCTTGTCTAAGACATTTTAACTTCGTTTTTCGAATCTTTTACATGATCACAACTTCAGGATGATTTTTGGTAAAAAAAATTTTAAAAATGGCGTCAAATCAGGTATGGCATAGATGTGATAATCTACAGAAAATACAATCCGAAACAATACATCTGATCTGCACATATAACAGAATATCATGGTCATGGCATCTCTGTAATTTCAGGAACAGCTGGAACTATCATTCCAAACGGTGGATCTTCGATAAACGGTGGTTCAATTATCAATGGTGGTTCAATTATTGACGGTGGATTAGGTTTTAATGGTGGATCAGGTATTAACGGTGGATCAATTATTGACAACGGATTAGGTATTAATGGTGGACCAGGTTATAATGGTGGATCAGGATACAACGGCGGATCGATGGCGGGTGGTTCAATAACCGGAACTGACGTAGGTGAAGTCTTAGATTTATATGGTCAAGAAAAGATCGGTGAAGTTTTATCAACTGTAGACGGTTTGGTTGCCATTAACGTAAACGCACAGATGATTCTGGGCGAGATCGTTGACCGTGGAGTCGAGGGCATGTTCGTGATCAATAACGGAGCCAAGATCGGTCAGGTTATTCTGGATAACGCTAGCACACACAGTGAGTACTGGTTTTGAATATGTTTGTATTTTTCATTAAATTCAAAAGTAGCCATCTTGAAATAATTTGAATTATAAAAACACTGGAACGTTATTCTCGAAACTGGGCTGATTCCAGTCATCTGATTGGTCAATCATTTAAATAAATTCAAATTTAGTTTTGTTTTGTTATCCAATCAGATTACTGTATTTTATTTTATCATAGTCCAGTTTACGGACTATATTTTAATATGAATGAAAGTGAAGGTTGACTTTACCTGATATGTACCTGTATGTGTTTCGAAACGTAGTATGTAATAAACCTAGAAGTAGTATATCTATATATCTTGTGTTTA
Organism: Nipponacmea schrenckii; assembly: GCA_030562195.1. Lineage (NCBI taxonomy): Eukaryota > Metazoa > Mollusca > Gastropoda > Lottiidae > Nipponacmea > Nipponacmea schrenckii. The sequence goes on from CM060201.1 coordinate 22,006,786, forward strand.
GAAACGTAGTATGTAATAAACCTAGAAGTAGTATATCTATATATCTTATGTTTAGAAACGTAGTATGTAATAAACCTAGAAGTAGTATATCTATATATCTTGTGTTTAGAAACGTAGTATGTAATAAACCTAGAAGTAGTATATCTATGTATCTTGTGTTTAGAAACGTAGTATGTAATAAACCTAGAAGTAGTATATCTATATATCTTGTGTTTAGAAACGTAGTATGTAATAAACCTAGAAGTAGTATATTTATATATCTTGTGTTTAGAAACGTAGTGTGTAATAAACCTAGAAGTAGTATATCTATATATCCTGTGTTTAGAAACGTAGTATGTAATAAACCTAGAAGTAGTATATCTATATATCTTGTGTTTAGAAACGTAGTATGTAATAAACCTAGAAGTAGTATATCTATATATCTTGTGTTTAGAAACGTAGTATGAAATACACCTAGAAGTAGTATATCTATATATCTTGTGTTTATTTTAGATTTTGGAATTTAATTATCATCAGTACATCAAAGGTAAGTATAGAAATTCTCATTAAATATCATATTTGTGGTCTGGAGTTCTTCATTCTTATCAAGAGTTACCTCCCTTTGTAATCACCCAATCGGCTTACGATTTAAAGCGATAGGCCAGTATACCACATCTTTACTCTGATCGGGAAATCAGAATTGTACAAAACAAAATTTTGAGTCTTCATGCGCTATAGGCTGTGCACGCTAAAAAAAAGATTTCCCGACAGTTGGAAATCGCAAAAGGAGTAGGCTAATGTCGATGTCCTAATTTTCCCTCGTTGCACACTGCATGACATTGCCCATAAGATCCATAGAAATCATTCAAGAGCATTCTCGTCGTTATTTTTTAAAAACTTTTTATTTTCGTTTTAAGGTTCATCCACAACATAAATGCAACACAAGGATAAATGAAACATGGTGAACAATTTGAATTTTCATATTTGAATTTGATTGGATCCCTAGGGAGTTGTCGTCATATTTAATCAATGACGTCATATTTGATCAATGACGTCATATCAATATATCACCTTCCCTGTTTGAGACGTCAGAGACAGGGCTAGCAAACTGTAACTTGTAACTAAAACAACTTAACACTAAAATTAGCTGGTCTAATCACCCCAAGAACAAAAATCAAAGTGACTTCAATCCCGATTATTTTGGGATTATTTAATAAGTGTTTTTATTTGTAATAAATTATTTTCTTAAATTGACATAAATTGTCGTTTTATTTTTGTTTACATAAGATACATGACGATGTTTCGTACAAAAGTATGATCGTGTAGTCGGGGCTTGAGTTGTTAAAACTATTCAAAATATAAAACATTTTGGGTATTGAAAACTCAAGTGCAAAATGGAAACGTGCTTTTCCGGATATGCCTTGGTCATAACATAAATTCGTGTTCCTTTTTACATTTTTCGTCCATGAATGAAAATATAATTTGTCCCCCCAGGCTATCTCTATTTGGACAGAATTTCAAATCCTCTAGGCCAATTTTCATTCAATGATGAAACACTATTTAAAATATTTAATTCTGAGTGCGAAAAGGTGAATAACGACAAGCCCCCTAAGAAATATTGCTCCCTCAAGGCCAGGAGACGGTTATGTGGCGATACATTTTACTGTGAGATGTGCTTTTAAGTGCAATTTCTGTCTGATCCGCACCAAGGCGATTCGGAGTACCCATACAAAACTGTACATGGTTCTTACACGGAGAAACTACATATGGTCCTTACATGGAAATAACACACACGAACTTAGTTCTCAACCTTTTTGATTCTTTTCCATGTATGAACTATACATAGGATTTACTCATTAACTTCAAAGTACCAAATTAAAATTCATTAATTTACACCAAGTTTTCCAAGATTCAAAATTTGAAAATATTTAAAGTCGATTATAAACGCTCCTCATCCCTGACGGCGATAGATCAAAGTTAACATATGGCTTGAAGTAGTCACAAAATCGTTACTTCCGTTTTAGCTTGTTCAACATAGGCCCTACGATGAGCAGATTTAGGCTTGTCAATTTCAACCCAAAGGCACTGAATTTCATAATCAGTCATCCGCCATATTGAAAATATACATCCAAGCAAAAGACGTTGTGAAAATTAGCTCCGCCCAGATTGAAATTTAGACCAATGACAATAAATGAATGATGACGGAAAGAGTCGAGTGTATCCGGAAAAATACGGACTTGCACCGTGGGTACAGATATTACTAAACGTTAGTGATTTGTGGCTTAACTGACAGGCTGAAGGTGTCAGGACTGTAACATCCCGAGGGGGTGAGTAAATTTATGATAATGTATAAATTGTTTATGATAGACAGACGGTAGTGTTTAATGTTTTTATTGTGCTTTGTCATCTAATATGAAATTTTGATAAATAACTTTCTGATTTACTGTCGTCTGGTGTCTTAGACACGAAATAACTCACGCTCGATCAAAATCGATCACAATATTGCAAGATTGACAAATTCGTTTTAATCCTTAGTTGACATTAAAAATATTGATGCTGTATATTTTACAAGAAAGATATTTTTTCATCGAAGACAAGATAAACATCAACTATGTTAAGGTTCACATTGGAGATGTTGCGATCTTCATAGTCTCTAATGTCCAGAAGTTTCCTTCTACGACAAGTATAATATATCGTAGAATGTTTAGACCAAGAGAGACTGGAGGATAGTGACTACGATCGGTCGCAATCTCTTAATCACCAACTTCTCGTATCAGAACGTATTATATCTGATCTAAGCATGAATTTTAGGAAAAATCCAATAGAACCGGAACCGGAACTAGATCGCATTACAATGGGAACCTAGCACGAGCTTCTGTGACCTAGGCAAGTGTTTTATTGTGACTCGTCTCAATACATCCTAACACAAGGTTTTAAGAATCATTCCTACTTTAGATTAACGTCCATCTATATTTAAGTCATGTGATTTTTTTTCTAAATTTCAGTTGATGTGATAAAATGGAGACGAGGCAAATATTGAGGCTGGTGATCGCCATTTTGTCAGTGTTCAGTGTTCACTGTGGCAGACATTGTAAGTTTTAGATTAATATCAGTCCAATCTGTCCTCTGTCGAGTAAAGTTCTTTAAAACTTAGCTTGGATGATTTTAGTTTTACAGTCATCAACTGATCGGTCATTCACTAAAATTGATTTGAAATTTTGTTTTGTTATCCAATCAGATTACTGTATTTCGGACATTCGGATTATATGTAAGTAAAGTTTCAAAGAATAAAGCCCCTGCTCATCTGAGCACGTTTCAATCCAAGTCAATTTGGTAGCCTAGCTCACTGGTCGCCGGCTGAATTGATAAAGTTTGTAGGCAAGAGTTGCACCCCTTTTCCAGTTCATCAGGTTACAAATAAGTATATTAAAACAGCGTAAAAATCATAGATAACTTATTTACCATAATTTTATTATTTGATACTTGTAAACATGATGACCCTGTGGCTGTTGACCTTATTATATTTGGATAATATTGATCAACAAAACAGAACACAAACTGGCGATTTTAATTAAATTTCACCACTAATTAAAGTGACATTGCGTCTTAGAATTTAAGTTCTCAAGAATGGTCAATATGAGGATATATTCATCTGTGAACATATCTAGTGTCATAAAGTAACAGAATCCCTTAAAATCTGGAAAACTAACAAAATTAAATGGAAATGTTCGTATTTGGTGTCTCTATTTAATTAGGGTTCATTGTCCGTTCTATAGCTATTGTTCTGGAGTTAGTTTTGCACACGATGGTCTTTGACCATGCCTCAATAGCTTGTTCGATTCGTCAAATTACATTAAAATACAGAAGGCGACGTTCCAATGTGTGTTTATTTGTGGTACGCCCTCGCAATCCCCCCCCCCTCCAACACACACACACAATGAACCGTACCTGTTCAATGTAAAACAGTATATATATTTTATTTTCAGTTGGTTTTCCCGTGTATGGAGTTTTCAGTCCACTAGTTCAAACCCCCCATATTAATCTGTTCGGAACTTTTAGTGGTAAGAATACATTTTATACTTCAACCTTTTCAGTATAGAGTTTCCGGAAGACTGACTTTCAATCTTGATCGGCGTTTGAAAGTCCGATGACCTTGAATAAGTCATCGTCACTAATCATTCCAGTCGACCCGGAACGGTACGATAACCTTGGAAAGATCAATGCCAAGAGGTTTGACCAAGGACCAGCTGATAGAAAGGATCCTCAAATGTTAACCTAAGTTATTATCCCTGTAAAGTCAATAACAAGGTTTGACCAAGGATCAGCAGGTAGAAAGGATCCTTTACTGTCAACCTAAGTAGTTTCCTAAAATCAATGCCAAGGAGTTCGGTCAGGGACCTGCTATGGCTAGTATCCTAAACTATGAACCTAACTTGGAATATATAGTTGCTTCTTCATTACCACTCACTGATCATCAACGTCAGCCATTTTCGAGAGTCTACATGAGTACCATTGAATATTTGGCACATTCTTTCGGCTATTCAGATAATTTATGTGAAAATACCTGATCTGATCTATAATAACCTGTCGTTATAGCACCTTCCCTTCATAGACATGGAATTTTCAAGGGAAGTCTTTGGCCGCCAATCTTCAAAATACCCAAGCTTTATATATTGTCAATAAAATTCTCATATTTTTTTTCAGGATTGAATGTTGGTCTTACTCATTTACGTCACCCAGCGGTTGGTCTACTGGGCATCCCTCACATCAGGGGCACCCCGACCATCCTGCCTAACTTCGTGGGTCACATTTACTCGCAGAACAAACCATTAGGTAAACATAATGGTGGAATGGTAATAGGTTTAAACGGCTTGTTGATCGGAGTAGTCTTACAGACGTGGGACGGAAGACAATCGGCTTACGATCCAAACCAGATGTATCTCGGAAACGTCTTGCCGCAACATTATGGACCGCCGTTAGTGTATGGACCAATGGGTAACATTGTTGGTCACGTGATCTACAATGGTAATAATAATAATGAAGTGATTACCATAACTGGGGGTACAAGCGGTGGGTTCCCGTGTCGAGGGGACGTTTGCGGAAACCCCTTTTACCCCAGCCCACGCGACCCTAATAGTGGTCAGTTCCCTGTTAGAGGGGACGGAGCGCAGGGGTAACAATGTTTTAAATATTCGCCAATTCACCCGTCTAAGCAATCAACACCTATTTTGGGATACAAGTTTCTGAAAAAAACAGTAATAAGTATTAGAAGGAAATATTTTATGTGAAACCCTCAAAAACAATAGCCGAAAGAAAATCGCTTCTCTCGTTGGACACAAATCCACAAATACACCCGTAGATACTATGGACTTAATTCATTTGGTGTTGGCTAATTCTACAGATGTTCCACAAATTGTGAAATTTATTAGGATTTGGACTTAAGGTCGTCTTAATTCTAAAATAAATAAATTTACTATGTACCTTGTTTTGTAACAAAAACATAAGGAAATCCATTGTATAAAATATATATTTTTCTCAAGTACATGAACATTAAATTTCAACCACCCCCTATTGCCCCCAGGAGTAAATTTCAGCCGCACCCAATTCAAAGGATTTTTGCTGAACATGATTTATCCCCCAGGGTCAGTCAACCTAATTAATTAAAACTGTTAATTAGATCTATTTATAGAAACATGTGGCTGGTATAGGTACGGGAAAGGCAACAGGTGCGTGTTTTGGGTTTTTATTTTCATTTTATGTTTTTTTAATGGGAATATATTGATATTATAACGCCCGTTTCCATCAGAATCTGATATCAAAGGCTTGTTATTTTAAAGGTCTTCTAAACCCCAGGTTCTCAATTTTGTTTTGCCAATCCCCACTAAGCGAATTTCCAATCGAGCATTCACCCCTCGAGACTTGAGTATATAATATATTATACGTGACGTAATATAATATTATGTGAGAAGAGACCATTTATCTTTACACATAATAAATTCTTAACTCTGGAAATACAAATGCTGAAATTCTGCACTCTGCACAGTGAGGTCACTTGAGAAACCTTAACTCGAGCGTGTCCATTCCCCCCTGAACCCGGGCCATTCCCCCTTGGGGTTGAACTCACTCCCATTAGAGATCCGTGGTTCTAAACTGTTTATGTGTATCAGGGACACTGAAATCACGGATTTTTTTACTTTTATATTTAACTTATAGAGGCACAGTTTGACCAATCATACATTAGTCGCAGAAACAAAATTTGTTAACTTAGCTAATCAGTAATAGTGTTCACAGCTCACTGTCATAGTTTGAGCTTTCAAATCAATTATATATGTTGGAAAATTAAAATAACGACTCGCCTTCTTTTGAGATATACGATATATAGAAATAGAAAGTAAAATTCCTAGTTGGCGATGGCGTGGCTTCAATGATCACGATAATTCCGGTGTTGTTTTGGGTTATAGTCATACCACGTCACACCAGAGATAGAACGGGAGGGGGGGGGATATGGTTCATAACAACAAGCACGTAAAGAAATATAAATGTTTTACTAGCGAGATAAAGCGATAATTATATTGCACCAATTCACCATTTGTTTATAAAATATCATACAAATATAAATTATGTTTATAAAATATATAGAAATAAACATAGGTAAAGAATCACAGGATATCTATTTCTGAGTTTTCTTATACACAAGTTGATACATGCTGTATAGCATGAACATGGTTAATAAATATAAAGTATTATACATATATCTGTATTATATAATAATTTACAAGTCGTATACATGAAACATTTAAAAATATACAGAATAGTGATATCTATAACTAGTTTCTATATAATATTTGATAACACTGTCTGTATGAGCATGTGAAACATTGAGTTAATAAATATCAGAAATAGTATATCTATATATCTAGTGTTTCTATATAATTGTTAGTCCCGTTATGTTTATTTAATACTCTTGATAACACTGTCTGTATGAGCATGTGAAACATTGAGTTAATAAATATCAGAAATAGTATATCTATATATCTTGATAACACTGTCTGTATGAGCATGTGAAACATTAGTTAATAAATTTTAGAAATAGTATATCTATATATCTTGTGTATCATTAATAATAAATTCATAATAATCATCTTGAATATTTATAGAAGTATACAGTGAAACCCCTCTCAATAATATCCTCCGTAAACAACATCTTCTTATAACCGACATCCCCTCTGAACCGACATGAAAGAAAGTCTTAGTCATATTATCTAAAAAACACCTAAACCAGTACTTTTGACGTGTGCCCTGATTAATTATCATAGGTAACCTCATAAATCCGATTAAAATCGATTGTTTTCATAATTGAACATTACTCCATCGACTTACTCTTTTATGTGAACCGACATCTGACAAGGGGTGTTACTCTGTTTAAGTATTCCTTTCTAAACAGCAATTTCAGAAATAGTACAGGTGGCCGGTTTAGAGGGGTTGCACTGTATTCAGGTATTCAGTCTATTTGAGCTCTATCAGCTAGTAAATAATTATATAACTATATGGATAGCTGAAATTGAGCTCTATCAACTGGTAAAGTAAATATTTAGATGACTATACAGATAGCTGAAATTGAGCTCTATCAGCTGGTAAAGTAAATATTTAGATGACTATACAGATAGCTGAAATTGAGCTCTATCAGCTGGTAAAGTAACTATTTAGATGACTATACAGATAGCTGAAATTGAGCTCTATCAGCTGGTAAAGTAACTATTTAGACGACTATACAGATAGCTGAAATTGAGCTCTATCAGCTGGTAAAGTAACTATTTAGATGACTATACAGATAGCTGAAATTGAGCTCTATCAGCTGGTAAAGTAACTATTTAGATGACTATACAGATAGCTGAAATTGAGCTCTATCAGCTGGTAAAGTAACTATTTAGATGACTATACAGATAGCTGAAATTGAGCTCTATCAGCTGGTAAAGTAATAATTTAGATGACTATACAGATAGCTGAAATTTAGCTCTATCAGCTGGTAAAGTAAATATTTAGATGACTATACAGATAGCTGAAATTGAGCTCTATCAGCTGGTAAAGTAACTATTTAGATCGACTAATTCACAGATAGCTGTAGCTGAAATTGAGCTCTATCAGCTGGTAAAGTAACTATTTAGATGACTATACAGATAGCTGAAATTGAGCTCTATCAGCTGGTAAAGTAACTATTTAGATGACTATACAGATAGCTGAAATTGAGCTCTATCAGCTGGTAAAGTAAATATTTAGATAAATATACAGATAGCTGAAATTGAGCTCTATCAGCTGGTAAAGTAAATATTTAGATGACTATACAGATAGCTGAAATTGAGCTCTATCAGCTGGTAAAGTAAACTATTTAGATGACTATACAGATAGCTGAAATTGAGCTCTATCAGCTGGTATAGTAAATATTTAGATGACTGTATATATAGCTGAAATTGAGCTTTATCAGCTCTTAAAGCAATTTACTACCAAATAGAAAAATAAAAGCTAATAAGAATATAATAATTGAATAATATAAAAATAATATGAACTATTAAATTAATGAAGTTTTGTTAAGAAATGTCACATGTACTTGATTGTAGGTCTACCTCAAGCCGCAAACAAATGTTTTGCTAAAATCAAGGGCAATAATTCAATGATATTGGTTAGAACATAGTGCATAGAGAGATGAATCACAAAAATTATCTGGAAATGACTTTTCTTTCAAAGAAACTTATGCCCATTATTTTTTCAATATGCCCATCTGTCCTGTCCCCTCCCCTCAAGTAGCTGAAAGGGGTAGAGTCCAAATAACTGGCTTCAGAAGAAAACTTACAGGTACATAATGACATTGCCCAAAAAATGTTTAAAGGGATACTGCGCCTTAGAATGAAATGTAAAAATTATTGAAACTTGGTTTCAATAAGAGTATATAGTTGATAAACCTGCTGTCATTAATAACATAACAGAATCCTTATATAATCTGATATATCCCCAGAACTTAGTATTGTCCATAAAAATGTAATTGATTACTGAAAAACCCTTGATAAATTAATTCAGTGTTTTTCAAGAATGACTTAGTTTCATGAGTTTTCCAGATTTTATAAGGATTCTGTTACTTTATGACACCAAGTAAGTTCACTGATGAATATATACTCATATTGACAATTCTTGAAAACTTTAATATTATCTCCATTCTTAGACGCAGTATCCCTTTAAGTGTATACAAATATCACTGTAAACGGGTGATGAATATAATCTAATATATCAAGAAAATCATTGAACAAATTTTAAACTAGTCTGCTACTTAAATTAAAAATCAAAATAATATATTGTAAAAGAAAAGAAAAAGAAAAAATTATATTTAAAAATCTAAAGTGAGCTAATATGAGCTTATAGATTTAAAGATATGTAAATTAATAGTAAGAAATAATAAAAGTAAAGACAATCAAATTTCTTCTGTGACACAAAACACACAAAAGACACTTTTATAATTTTAAATCGTGAAAGTGCAAATCATCTTCACAATATCAAGTTATTACAAACTTCATACTTATACCTTGACTACAATAGCCACCTTTCTTGTATCACATCTTCACAATGTCAAGTTATTACAAACTTCATACTTATACCTTGACTACAATAGCCACCTTTCTTGTATCACATCTTCACAATGTCAAGTTATTACAAACTGTGTCTTATACCTTGACTACAATAGCCACCTTTCTTGTATCACATCTTCACAATGTCAAGATATTACAAACTTCATACTTATACCTTGACTACAATAGTCACCTTTCTTGTATCACATCTTCACAATGTCAAGTTATTACAAACTGTGTCTTATACCTTGACTGCAATAGTCACCTTTCTGGAATCACATCTTCACAATGTCAATTTATATTCAATTGGCTACTTCTTTTTTTGGATAGATCTGAATGCTGTGTACAAATCACAAATTCTTCAAGAAAATATAATGTCTAATTTTGATTTAAAATATCACAATCAGTAAAGTATTCTAGCCAGACATGACTGGTAAATACAGTATAGTGCTCTAGTCAGACATGACTGGTAAATACAGTTAAATCAACAGTTTAGAGCTGAAGTCAGACATGACTGGTGAATACAATCAAATCAACAACCCTTGTGAACACTATGAAGTATAACTCTGCCTCTGATTTCGGAAATTTAAAATTGGGTCGGTCTCTGTTGAACGTTGAAGTCTGGACGATAGAGAATTAATTTGAACTTCAATGCTGCCATCTAGATCTGACATTGTTGGTGTAAGGGAGGTAACTTCAGATTGGTTTGAACACATAGTAAAGGCCCCAGGCCACCCTCTATACACCATACAGTTTAATACAGCCTGAAGTGGGTTGGTGATTGCCTGCAAAAATATCAAAATCTAAACTTAAAGACATGATGATTGAAATGTAAGGCATGGCCTTGAATGAGAGCGCAGACTAGGGCTATTTATTATAATGTCATTCATTGATAAACTTCAACGTCATAAATAGCATGTGACGTCAGAAAACGCCCTATCAACGCAATTTGTACGGCGAGCAAAGACAATTATGAGATAAACTTGTTTATGGAATTTCCGCATAGAATATTCAGGAAAAATTAAGATTAAACCAAGGCATTTTTATAGGGTACGAAACATCCATTTTAGTGTTTGTGAAAGAAATGTAATTTATTTTAAGAATTCCAGAATATTCACTTCGAGACTACCTTGATTGACTGCGACCTAGCTGTAAACAAACATGGCAGCCCCCATGGCAGCCATCTTTTTTCTCCCTTTTTTTTACTACCAGTGGTGCAAAATTCTTCTGATGCATATTCATGTACCATAAGAGAGAGCTTTGCTCATCATTTATTCAGTTTGTCACGTGATCAACTACGTTTACACACCAATAATGCTAGTGAGACCAACGTTTAATCCTTAAATAAATACAGACCTGTATGGTAGCTATAGCCAGAAAAACATCATACATCATGTCTCTTTCTTCAAACAGTTGTAAAACAGCAAATATCAAGTTTGGTAACCAACTGAAGAGAAGAAAATATGTCATGATACTGTTCATCCTAACCTACCCACCTTCTGTTATCAGACAGAAAGGAACACCTATATTTCACCAGGATAGCAACCAAGCCGAAACCTCTTGGTATTTGATTTACAACGATAACAACTTAGGTTCTCTAGGATCCTTTCTACCCTGTCCTTGGAACCTCTTGGCATTGATTTAACAAGATAACAACTTAGGTTCTCTAGGATCCTTTCTACTCTGCTGTGTCCTTGGTCCAAACCTCTTGGCATTGATTTTAACAAGGATAACAACTAAGGTTCACAAGGATCCTTTCTACCAGCTGGTCCTTGGCCAAAACTCTTGGCATTGATTTAACTAGGATAACAACTTAGGTTCACAAGGATTCTTTCTACCAGCTGATCCTTGGCCAAACCTCTTGGCATTGATTTTACAAGGATAACAACTTAGGTTCACAAGGATTCTTTCTACCAGCTGATCCTTGGCCAAACCTCTTGGCATTGATTTAACAAGGTAACAACTTAGGTTCTCTAGGATCCTTTCTACCAGCTGGTCCTTGGTCAAACATCTTGGCATTGATTTAACTAGGATAACAACTTATCTTATCGATTATCCTTTATACCAATTGAAAAACTGAGAATTTAAAAATTCAAGTGCCAATTGAACTGTGACAGGCCTGAGGGAGGGGAGAGGGCCCATGGACCTACCCCCAAAAAAATTACTCACCAAAATATAAAAATAATCATAATAGAAGTAAATTTAAATCGAGCTGCATTTAAAACTTCGCGTTCCATCGTGCCGAATCTTCCTAGACTTCCTATCATTGATTTACGAACTGAAAATAATAAAAGTTAGATTGTAGTTGTATGGCTTTTCAAAATCAGAACCCAGCATCATGTTTGTCTACAATGAAAACTAATTGCAGTTACCAGACAAATTTCAGGTAGTTCACAGCTAAATTGTTTGTCAGCTTACTCAACATCCCAACATCTCTTTTAGAGAGTCCACATTGATAACAAAGTTTATATATAAGATTTTTAATTGGACATCCCTTTCAGAGGGTAATAAGGTTTGTCAACTCAACATCCCATTGTCTCTTACAGAGAGTTCACATAGCTAGTTTTGTTTATCACCAGCAATGATAAAGAATAACCATGGAAACATCATGCAATTCCCTCCCCCCTTTAGAACGTTAATAAGTAAGGTAAACACTGAACAGTGGTGAAGAATCTAACCTGATTTGAGTATTGAATAGAAGATAACAGGTGTAATTATAAATACAAATACAACTGGTAATATCATTGATAAATATACAAATAATTTATCCAACCCTTCTTCTAGACACCTGAAATAGTCCAGTAGTAAAAAAATATAACAAATAAGGCTAAGAGGCAATTATTGAAAGGAAACATTTGGCGAATTCAGGGATAGATTTACTAAAGTACAGTCAAATTGTTGTGATAATAATAACAAAGTTTTATGGAATAACAATTACTGAGTTTATTTATATTGCGACGTTTTAACAAGTGTTCTCTTGTCCTTATCTTTCCTGCTTGATATGGCATTTAGTAATTGGTAGTATAATAATAACTAAGTTTTATAGATAACTAATTACTGAGTTTATTTATTCTGCACGTTTCAACAAGTGTTCTCTTGTCGTTATCATGTTCCTGTTAATATGGCATATAATAATTGGTAGTATATAAAACACTATAATTTTGAGCGTGATTTGTGTTTTGTATATAAATAGTCTTCAGAAGATGAATATAACAAAATAAACCTAAATATACATAGGAATTTTACTTTCTATTTCTATATATGCTTTTCTATAAGGGGTCGATTTGGTTTTTGTATATATGTAAATAGTCTTCAGAAGTACTGGAAATACACAAAAATCATATGATCCTTTCAAATATACCTCAAACTAGAAATTTTTACTTTCTATTTCTATATATGTCTTTTCTATAAGGGGTCGATTTGGTTTTTGAATATATGTAAATAGTCTTCAGAAGTACTGGAATGTACAAAAATCACATAATTCTTTCAAATATACCTCAAACAAGGAATTTTATATCGCAGAGTCTCAGAATTGACAAATTGTCCTGTTTTAATTTTTGGACACAGTGAAATCTAGACACTCATGGACTGAAGGTTTAAGGTTTTTTAAGGTTAAGCAGGGTGGGGATATATTTAAAATACCAACCATTGAGAAGATGAGGCATACACCATCAATATCTGTAGGGTGATCAGTAGAACCGGGGGTAGAAAACCAACTACATACTTCATATAGGAATGACTGGAAAAAGACAGGAAAAATGAGAAAAAACTGTCAATCAAATAGGTTAGAATCCACCTACAATAATATCAATATAAAAAGATGTACGTTATGGTGCAATTTAAACTCAATTTCTATTTTGCTATCAATTACCGTGCTATAAATTCTGTACATTTTTATTGCATGTGTACATTATCTACAGGAAAAACTTTTAAGGGTTTAATAAATGGGTCTTTGGCTTAGAGAACCCATGACATCACTCCAACCCCTACCTGGCCTTAGTCTTTACTCATTCTGTCTCCTTGACCAAAGTTTTCTCCCTTAACCCAACCCTACCTGACAGTCATTACTCAGTCTTACTTATTGACTACAGTATCCCCCCCACCAACCCTCTATAAATCCAAAGTACCTACTCAGCACTCTTTACAGAAAACAGCAACTCTACTCCATAAACAATATTCCAGAAATATCCACACAGGTAGAAAAACTGGATCCAAATCTAAAATGGTACAAAAAAAATTAAGACTGAATTTAATTCAGAAAAGAAATCTGTATAACCCATAAGCCCCATTAAAACCCTTCAACATCAGGAAATCTTGAACAAATTGGCTAAAGCTGCTGTACAGACAAAATTTCCCTCATTGTACACTGCATTGCCTGTCATCATCTGTTCTTTATGTGCAGCAAAGTAGGATACAAAACTTGATTCATTTCATTTCCCCACCCCCTCGACTCAACCCTAGGTACCCATATACAGGTTGTACCCACACTCCTTCCCCCTTTCACCCACAGGCTGTAAAATATCATCAGTTTGTACTCACATTAATAAAATTACAGAAACCAATATTAATAGAGTCTGAGACTGAAAGTTTGACCACAGACCGAGTTATCACACCTATAATAAGTAATTTAGTCAAACATATTAATCTGATACACATAGGATATAATAAAATAAAATTTACTGTTATCAATACAGCTCACAGAGAACTACATACCTAGATGCTTGAGAAATGCTCTGTTTGGTTTGTAATATACAAGGTACTCGGTCAACTCGGGTACATGTCAACCCGGAGACACATTTTTGTTAGTTAACTCGGATACAAAATTAAACTCGGAGACAATATTCTCCAGTCAACCCGGGGACAAATTTACCGATGCCGTTATCATATCTTTAGTTCATTTTTTAGGTCATTGAAATAAAGATTATTCATTGTTATTTTACATTCCGGTTGCCTCGGGTTAAACGATATAGCCGTGAAAACGTGGATAAATCACATCTTGTTGGAGAATAAATCTATGAAGGAACCATCAATACTTGTGAACAATTTAATCTGATTGAACAATAAAAGATAGGGACATAGATTTTTGTTTTTTATTCACAAGAAATTCGATAAGGCAACAGGCTAATAGCCTATATAAGCCTTCTCAAGAACATAGATTTAATTAAAGTTATAGCATAGCTAAGCTCCTCCCACAACAAAAGATCAAAGAGAAATTGTGTGACAATATAAAGAATATATATACCAGTACTTACCTAATACAGCCAGGATATCACATAATATCAGTACATGAATAATTTCTCGTACAGCTTTCCCGGCTAATATCCTAGTCTGACTGGTAGATAGAGTATTACGCAGGTCAGAATCAGGGCGGGGCAATAACAAATAGACCACACCCAGCACACTGATGACACCTGTGACTAGACATGTAATATCGACTGGACTTTCTAATAAAACTCGTTGCTCTAACGCTTCACAATCACCTTCAAGATCGTCCTTCACGCAGCAACAAATTGATAAATAACTTGGAGATGCCATTTTACAGTTGTCTCCCCTTGTTATACCACATCCATTGTAAGGCGTAAGATATTTCACGATTTTACCGTATTATTGAATGTTAAATTCATGGAACTTCATTTTTGTCACCTTTTCAAAATATTAACCACAATTATTTTTATCTAGGACCTCACAAAAATTTTAAAAACACAACTCGAACAAGAAAGGTCCCTAAAAGAAGACGTTTTGTTGCAGTATGATTCAGGATTCATACATTTCCTGATAAAAGACTTTAAAATAAACAATTGCTGATAGATGATCTCTTAATTCAGTACAGGTTCTAGTCTTTGTTGTTTCTAAACCACAGCAAATGTTGGCCTTGAAATTTACATCATGCATCAATTTTAAGAAGTTACCAGGTGTTCAAGCCATCTGCAAAATAGAAAAAATAAACATTCATAAGCGAAGACTTGTTAGAAGAGGAAGTAGATATTCGTTCCTTTCAAATGATGGAGGAATCTTGTACCACCCAATTATAAAAACACTTGATTTTTTTACTCTTTATATATTAATTTATCAGTACTTAGAAATACACAATTCTCCAAGAAGTGAGCCAATGTAAATTATTCAAATTCCATTTGAATAGCACAGTTCTGTTAAAGTGGTCACTTTTAACTTATACAACCTTTGCCTCAACTTGTACTATCATATAGAAATATCCATTACAATGTACACTTTTCTGAACCTGTGCTTTTGTAAATTTCTTTTCATGGAAAGATACAACCCTTAATCCCAAACACTTTTTTATAATACTTAGTATACTGTGCCAACTTTCATAACATTTTTTTCAATGTAATATCACAACCTTCAGTTTAGTCCAAAACATTTTTTACAACATGACATAAGAGACTTAAAAACACATAAAAAAAAAGAAATTTTGTCTAAGAATAATTAGTGACTTGAAGAAAGTGTAAATGTGTCAGAGTGACTAATGACTTTAAACAAAAACATACAATGTTTAGAAACAACACAACAGAGACTGAAAGGTAACCAGTATATAATAGCCAATTAGGAGCATTTGGAAGATTGCCAAGTGTAGAATAGAAAAAAACAACAACCGCATGACTACAATTGCATTAGACCGATTGTGGAATTTACTTAGTTTGAAAATTAAGTTTTTCGGACACGAAGGGGCAGACGAAGTTTAAAGACATACATTAACTAGTTAAAATCTTTCAAATCGATTTCAAGACTCTTTTTATGAAAAAATAAAAAAATTATGTAATCTTTACTTTAGTTTTGTTGATTACCTCAAAATGTACCAAGAGTTACTTCCCTTTAAGACATTTTTTTTAGTCAACCCAAATATTCCGAAAAGAAATTCAATCTTTTTCAAGAGGGCTGAGGATATCTCATTTAGTTTGTTTAAGAAAGCAGGGTCATAAGTTCACATCAAGTTGAAATTGTTTTACGGGAAAAAGGAAGCTTTTTTTTACTGTTAAAAAAGATTGTTTCCTTTTTTGAAGAAGCCATTTCCGATCACGTGATCATTTCATAGAAGACGCCATCTTTAATCGAAAAACGCACGTTGATCGAAACAATGCAAGTTCAACGCAAATAATCAGATTGCTGAAAATTTACAGATAGACAAGCATAGAGGTATACCTCACGTTAAATTTTCTGAAAACCAGCTTTTTTACCCGAGACAGTGCACTGTTGATTAGTATTTTGGCGCTCAATTTCGGTTT
The DNA here is from genome assembly GCA_030562195.1 of Nipponacmea schrenckii. Lineage (NCBI taxonomy): Eukaryota > Metazoa > Mollusca > Gastropoda > Lottiidae > Nipponacmea > Nipponacmea schrenckii. The sequence goes on from CM060201.1 coordinate 22,023,620, forward strand.
GTTTTGGTTTCTGTATGAAAGACGCCGGTTGAAAAACTTTGTTATAATTAACATCAATGTTCATCGGTTTAAACCGTCTTTTTGTTTAGGAAGAAAATGTTGTCCTCTCTATGTATGTAAGAGGGTAGATTGCGATTACTAGCTTTCTTTCCTGATCACTCATAAACTGTCCGATCGCAATAATTAGTAAATAAGAAGGTCGATCTATTTACTATAGCCTAATTTAGTAATTGATAATCAGAATGACGATTTTCTTATTCTATTAGCCTATTCATTAACACATATTCATATTTATTTATTTCAAAGTAAGTATATTCAATGTATGGTCTCCCCGTTAATTACTTGCGGAAATGTTGTAGTTTAGGATTGTGAAGATTAATGAAAATATCCCATACCTGATTTTTATTGTTTATAGAATTAATCCAGACCAAACAAGATGGCCTTCCCCTACACAGTGATAGGGGGTCAACCCTTTATTATAACTGGACAGATGCCAGTGATGCAGCAGGCAATGGTGCCCCAGATTCCTGTTGTTAGTCAGGCCCAACAGGTGACCCAACAACCTCCCCCTCAAAATATACAGCAGAAACAACCAGAATATCTGAATGAAGAGAAACTACAAGAGAAAGGTAATGACTTTTCTTGTAAGAAGCTTGTGAGTTTCTGAGAAGTTTTGGCTGAAGCGACAGAGAATCAAATTTTAAAGGTGGTCCAGAAGTGGCTTCCACTTAGCATTGACTGAAAACATCATGAATACTTGGACAAAAGAAAACACGGACTGCTTTTTATATTCATGATTCCGTCCAATTGACAAAACAGTTAATGTTTTTATTTTCAATTGATTTCAAGCTTCATCAAGACTGTGTCCTGCAAACAGATTTCTGTTAAGACCCTAAAGGGATAAAACCAATTTTGGTAGAGTTAAATATCCAATTAGCATTTAACAAGATTGAACCATATTATCAATTGTAGGCTATGTTATAACATTTTCATATTTGTATTATTTTAGCGCGGAAATGGCAACAGTTGCAGTCGAAGAGATATGCTGAGAAAAGAAAATTTGGGTTTATCGATGCCCAGAAAGAAGACATGCCTCCAGAACACGTTCGTAAAATAGTAAGAGATCATGGTGACATGACTAACAGAAAGTTCCGTCATGATAAAAGAGTCTACTTAGGGTAAGTAGCCCCAGAAAGTTCCGTCATGATAAAAGAGTCTACTTAGGGTTAGTAGCCCTTCTGTCACGTTATCTAGTTGCCGACCCAGGTGCAAGTGGGGTATGGCATAATCTGGGAAAGATCAATGCTCAAAGATTTGACAGAGGTCTAGCTAGTAGGATACTAGTGGATCTAAGTTATTCTTGAACCTGCAGATTTTTGTAATGGTCAAAAGGAATTAATGGAATGAAATGTAAGGAGTTTTTTTTCTACTCTTATTGGCTAATAAAGACAATGAAGCAAAAGAGTAAAATTTATTTTAAAATGATATGACTTTAATTTCAGAGCCTTGAAATACATGCCTCATGCCGTGATGAAACTAATGGAGAATATGCCAATGCCATGGGAACAGATTCGAGACTGTAAAGTTTTATACCATATAACGGGCGCTATAACATTTGTTAATGAAATACCGTGGGTTATTGAACCAGTTTATATTGCACAATGGGGGTAAGTAGTTACTTCCCATGATTCGTAAGACTCAAGATAGCTCAAGGGAGTTAACTGCTTACATGGATAAGATTTGAACAACAATTACAAGTAGAGGGTACTTTATACTATAATATATTTATTCCCTTGTGTTTTTTGTTATAACTGCATGCTAGCTTACTTACAATGTCAAGCTATGATAAACTGTGTCTTATACCTTGACTACAATAGTCACCTTTCTTGTATCACATCTTCATAATGTCAAGCTATTACAAACTGTGTCTTATACCTTGACTGTAATAGTCACCTTTCTTGTATCGCATCTTCATAATGTCAAGCTATTACAAACTGTGTCTTATACCTTGACTACAATAGACATTGGTAGCATTCAATACATTCAAATTGCTGTATTTATTAACTTCCATAATACAAGAAAGCTGCCCATTGCAGTAAGGTATTAGAAGCTATTCAAACTAATAAATAAGACACAACATTGAAAAAATAAATTGATGATTTTTGTTATAGAACAATGTGGATTATAATGAGGAGAGAGAAGAGAGACCGAAGACATTTTAAACGAATGAGATTTCCTCCGTTCGACGATGAGGAACCTCCCCTAGACTACGCTGATAACGTTCTGGACGTTGAACCATTAGAAGCTATACAGTTAGAACTAGATTCTGAAGAAGATAAAGATATATTAGACTGGTTTTACGACCACAAACCACTGGCTGATTCCAAGTAAGGCACTTTCATAGTTTTATTCCTTAACATCAACTATTGTCCGTCTGCATCAGCATGAAGCACAAGAGTAGGACTGAAATGTTGGGGTCACATGGTCTTATTCTCCAAATCTTTACTTAAATAAAATCCATAGCCTAAGAAATACAGTTATCTGATTGGATAACAACACTAAATTTAAAATTGATTTAAGTGATTGACCAATCAGATGTCCGGAACACTAAATCATCTGAAGTTTAAATTTCCTGAATGAGGCTCTTGTTCAACGAACTGTTTAAATTGTTTGAAATTTTTTGTATGAGCCTCAATTTCAGTTAACTTATATTTTGGCAGTGGTGATTTGTACCAAGTGCAGACATAAAAAAAAGAGTTACTTTCTTAACAAGAAAGCTACAAACTGAATAACACGTCTGCTATTTTGTAAATTAATTTATTTATTCCTCCTTATAGATATGTAAATGGGACAACGTATCGAAGATGGAATTTAAGTTTACCAATATTATCGGTGCTATATAGATTAGCCAATCAGCTTCTCACAGATTTAGTCGATGAGAATTTCTTCTATTTATTCGACCTGAAGTCTTTCTTCACGGCCAAAGCCTTGAACTTGGCTATTCCTGGTGGTCCCAAGTTCGAACCTTTAGTTAAAGATAGAGACTGGCAGTAAGTGTTTGTTTTTGTTTTATTTTTAAAATTTCATGAAGCTGCAGTCGCTCATTGAGAACCTGAGGGGCAAGGGTTTAACCCTGATTATGGTGGAGATAAACTTTCTGAGTTTTGAAAACTTTGAGAACTTCAATGAGTCTGTTCGCTAACCTCAAAATCAAGAGTTCAATCCCAGCATACCTTTGAATTTTTAGACTGAGTGTTCAGTTGTCATTGGTGCAGATCAAGTTAAGTTTTTGTCATATTACAATCAAAGTTTTGAAACGTTGTTGGCTTATTCTATAATATCGTTAGTGATTTATCTGTTGTTAATTTTGTTATGTTTTTTTAGAGATGAAGATTGGAATGAATTTAACGACATCAATAAAATTATAATTCGTCAACCAGTACGTACAGAATATAGAATAGCCTTCCCGTATCTCTATAACAACATGCCATATAAAGTACATCTATCATGGTAAGTATTCTTCTTATTCACCGACCGTCTTCATAAACACGTAAATCTCCATTTTTCATTTCTGATTCACCGAGCTTTCAGAATCTGGCAGCTTCAGAGCCTAAATCACAATTGCAATTCAAGAATCCAGAGTTTCCAACATTATTAGCTATGTGAATTTGTGAAAGTTGAAGTCAGAGTTGACAATTTATGAGGGCCTAAATACAAAATAAACGTTATACGCTATGTGAACTCTAGGAAGCAGAGGTCAATTTTACGAAACTAAATATCAAATAAACATAATCGACTATGTGGACTCTCTGAAACGAATGCTTATCAGCTTCAGCAAACACCAGTTTATCAATATTTTTCTAATCCATTATGCTAGGTTTTTCTATCTAACCCTTAGTTTATAAAACGTTGTTATTTTAGGTATCATACACCAAATGTTGTGTTTATTAAGACCGAAGATCCTGATTTACCAGCCTTTTATTTTGATCCCCTTATTAACCCGATTTCACATCGTAACGTTGTCAAGGTGAGTATCTAGGGGTTGGTTTGGTCAACAAGATCAGGTTTTTGTAACTTCACAATTCTTAAACTGAGATTGAAACTGCAAAAATATTACAACCCAGACTTTAGGGGTTGTAGCCTCCTGGGGCTTTATTCTTGAAAATTAAAGATGATGTTATTGTTCTATTTATCTGATTGGTCAATAACTAAAATTGATTTTAAATTGATTTTTATTATCCAATCAGATTACTGTATTTCTTAAAATCTGCATTTTATTTAAGTAAGGTTTTCAAGAATAAGGCCCCTGGTGTGATAAGTTAGATTCCCAACAAGGCCCATTAATGTGTCTATAACAAACTGATCAACTTTCAACATCTTGTCCTAATTCAAATTTGAATCATGAGAAACAATTCTGTTTTCAAAATCTAAACCATAAAACTTGAATGAAACCTGCTATTATAATGCAAGAAAATTAGGTTCTTAATTTTCAAAATTTTAGGGAATGGATCCACTACCAGACGATGATGAGGAGTTTGAACTTCCAGAGTATGTGGTACCATTTCTTCAAGAAACCCCATTGTACACTGATAATACAGCTAATGGTATAGGGTTAATCTGGGCACCACGCCCATTTAATCTACGGTCTGGTAGATGTAGAAGAGCAATTGATGTACCTTTAGTTAAAAACTGGTAGGTTCTTTTGAAATCCGATGATAATTGTGAAAAACTGCCTGATTCTGGGAAATTCTACAGGTTTATGATCTCAAAATTACTTTCTAAAGAACACAAAGTTTATTATATTGTATCACAAATTCCTATAATAGGGGAAAACAATTAAAAAAAATATATTGTCCTGTCATCTAACGTTTTCTTCGCCTTCTTCAGAAACACTTCAGGAGTTTATGATCACGTCGTTCTGTGTCTTATTTAAAGTTAAGAATTAATTTATTTTCTCTCCAGGTATCGTGAACACTGTCCCGCTGGTATGCCAGTCAAGGTAAGAGTGTCCTACCAGAAGTTGTTGAAATATTTCGTTATCAATGCCTTGAAACATAAACCTCCTAAAGCTCAGAAGAAAAGGTTAGTATTTTTACTGAATTGTATTAAGATGGCTATTTAATTCTTAGCCTCTAGTTCCACGGTTCTCAAATTGAGATGAATTCACCCCCAAGGGGGGAGTGGCCCGGGTCCAGGGGGGAATGGACATGCTCGAGTTAAGGTTTCTCAAGTGACCTCACTGTGCAGAGTGCAGAATTTCAGCATTTGTATTTCCTGTAGTTAAGAATTTATTATGTGTAAGATAAATGGTCTCTTCTCACATAATATTATATTACTCACTTATAATATATTATATACTCAAGTCTCGAGGGGTGAATGGCTCGATTGGAAATTCGCTTAGTGGGGATTGGCAAAACAAAATTGAGAACCTGGGCTCTAGTTCTATAAAACTTGCCTCAGATTAAAAAGAGGACTGTGAGTTACCAATGTCCTGTCAAAGTTTCCCTCATGGCACACTGAATGGCATTGCTTGTCCTCATTAAACGCAAACAGGCAGATGACGTACATCTCCATTTCATTGATTTTGGGTTTTATTTCAGATATTTATTCCGATCGTTCAAGGCTACCAAGTTTTTCCAGACGACCCAGTTAGATTGGGTTGAAGTTGGGTTACAAGTTTGTCGTCAAGGTTACAACATGTTAAATCTGTTGATTCATCGTAAGAATCTGAACTACCTCCATCTAGATTATAACTTTAACTTGAAACCAGTTAAAACATTGACTACTAAGGTAAGAAAATTGATTTTACTAAACCTGAAAATTTATTTCTGAACATTACAGGGGTGTTGCTTAGTCATTCTAATATAAAAATTTATACTATGGTCCTGTCTTTAACATTTCCAGCTAAAAGCCTTCCTAGAAAGTAGTTTAAAATTTATTGATGTACACCCCTTCAGAGCTAAAACTTAGCTTTTACTCGACTTACAACAACTGTTTTAAAGTAGATGAACAGTTTACTGATAACATCATAACGACACATGTTTTCACTTCTCAATTTTACAATGCTCCATCATTTCTATTTTGACATCATTTGAGTCAAATGCTTAAGAAATTTCAAGCTCTTTTAATTAGCTCTTAAATAAGTAAGGTACAGTTCAGTTGGATGTAAAACTCCATTTGATTATATTATAGGAAAGAAAGAAATCTAGATTTGGTAACGCCTTCCATCTATGTCGAGAAATACTACGATTGACTAAGTTGGTAATTGATGGACACGTACAGTACAGGCTGGGAAACGTAGATGCTTATCAGGTATAGTACCCCAGGAATTTTATCACAGACCTTTTTATACACCCACACATCTCATTATGTCCCCCACAACATTCCATAATAGCTAGGGGGGGGGGGGCATAGTGAGGAAGCTGGCTGTATCTAAGGAATCAACATGGAAAGTGTTTTGCAAGGCTGTTGATTTACAAAAATTCCCAACAAGATTTTTTAACACATAAAGGTCTACTTATTTTCATCAAAAATGCATGAAAACAGCACAAAATATAGCAGATTTGTTAAAAAATGTCCTTGATATCCAAATTGCAGTCAGTAATTTTGGAACTCCACTCAGACATGACTGGCTAATACAGTTAAGAATTGAAACTGTTTGAGAGTGTTCTGTAATGATTAAAGGTTATGTTGAATGCTGTTAAAAATTAGAATTTATAATTATAACAGTTAGCGGATGGATTACAGTACGTATTTGCCCACGTTGGACAGTTGACTGGGATGTATCGGTATAAATATAAATTGATGAGACAGATTAGAATGTGTAAAGATATCAAACATCTCATCTACTATAGATTTAATACAGTAAGTATTGCCTTGGAAACAACCACGTCCATATTTGGTTACGAAAAACATCTTCAAAATGCTGCTTGTGGTGGAGACTTGACATGGGAAACTTCTTATTGATTTGAATTGCAAACCACAAAATCTACAGTTTATGGGTAGTAATTTTGCCTAATTATGCACTGTATGGAGCCGTCTGCCTATGTTAGACTACCTTTTTCATTAGCCCATAAGGTGCAGAAGAGTAAGACGTAAAACTCCATTCATTTCATTTTCACATGTCTGTGAGCCCAGTCTTCATTAGCCCATAAGGTTCAGATGAGTAGGACTTAAAACTCCATTCTTGTCATCTGTCAGTGAACCCTGTCTTCATTAGCACAGAAGGTGCAGAATAGTGGGATGTAAAACTCCATTCATTTATTAGCTAAATTAAATGCAAAAGAAAACCGGCGTCTTATTTCAAAGACATAAATCAGAAATAGTGAATTTGGTTTTTTAGTTTAACAAAATATTTAAAGTTAAACATTTATATTTTCTAGGGTCCAGTTGGTAAGGGACCAGGATGTGGTATCTGGTCCCCAGGCTGGCGTGTCTGGTTGTTCTTTATGAGGGGAATAACTCCACTGTTAGAAAGATGGCTGGGTAATCTTCTGTCTCGACAGTTTGAAGGTCGTCATTCTAAAGGCGTGGCTAAAACTGTGACCAAACAACGTGTAGAGAGTCACTACGATTTGGAATTGAGAGCTGCTGTAAGTACGAGATAAATTATCAATGAAACATTTTATTATGGAGATATTTAGAAAGCAATTAAAGAAAAAAGCTGTCCATCAATGGTCCCACTATTTTTTTTTTTTTTGGCTTTTGTTTTAGTTTCAGATCCTGCAATAGTCAGAAATCACAAAAAGAGTAAACTAATGCTGTTCTGGTCAAATTTCTCTTTTGCACACAACATGATATTGCCCATCTTCATTAGCCCATTAGGTGCAGAATAGTAGGATTTAAAACTCCATTCATTTCATTTTCACCTGTCAGTGAACCCTGTCTTCATTAGCCCATTAGATGCAGAAGAGTAGGACGTAAAACTCCCATTTATATTAGCTTTAGTCTGTCAGTGATAGCTGGCAGCTGGAAATAATAGCCAGCTATTGAACACCATGTTAAGTAATTTATACTGTTTATCTGTTATTTATACTGTTTATCTGTTATTTATGCTGTTTATCTGTTATTTATACTGTTTATCTGTTATTTATACTGTTTGTCTGTTATACTGTTTATCTGTTATTTATACTGTTTATCTGTTATTTATGCTGTTTATCTGTTATTAAAACTGTTTATCTGTAGGTTATGCACGATATATTAGACATGATGCCTGAAGGAATAAAACAGAACAAAGCTAGAACTATTCTACAACATCTGAGTGAATCTTGGAGATGTTGGAAGGCCAATATTCCTTGGAAGGTATGTGACTTAGCATCTTATACCTCGACATCATTAGACACTTATTGTATGACTTGCAGTTAGTAGTGGTTTAACATCTCATATCTTGACATCATTAAACATATTTTTTATATTAAGCTTCTTGTAAATGCTGAAAGTAGCTGTATTCACTAACCTAGATCAACTTAATGTCAAACTATAACGAACTATATCTTATACCTTTTCTTGCAAGTTTTGCTATACAATTTATCTCCCTTGTCCGAGTTGAAAAGAAGCCAATCAAATACTTAGGCATCTCGTAACTCTTTTTCTAAGTCAAGCTATTTGATTGGATTGTACGCTGGCAAATATAGCCAATCACCGCCCTTGACAGAAAAAGAAAAAGTCTTTTTGAGCGTTTGATTAAGGAAGATTTGAGTAGGGTGTAAAACTCCATTTTTTTAAATCAGGTTCCTGGATTACCGACACCGATAGAGAATATGATTTTACGATATGTCAAGGCGAAAGCTGATTGGTGGACGAACACAGCTCATTATAATAGAGAGCGTATTCGACGAGGTGCTACGGTAAGGAATCCATTTTTTAAACGGAAGCAAAGTTTTGTTTTTGTCACAAGTATGAAATTGATCTTTTCAAAAATGTGCACGAGTTTTACACATTGAAATTTAGTGTTCCAGTGATCTGATTGGTCAATCACTAAATTGAAGATGTCTTTGAAATAATGGAAGTTTGGGCCAAATATGGCGATCTGCAGACGGTAAAATAAAGTGTCGTGTTATGAATATATTCAGGTTGATAAAACAGTTTGTAAGAAGAATTTAGGAAGATTAACACGTCTGTATCTAAAATCTGAACAGGAACGTCAACACAACTATTTAAAGGTAATGTTCGTCCTAGGCTTTTTCTCAACCGTAAATACACTCTTCATTAACCCATTGGGAAGTTCGTTCGATGCTTGCAAGCTAACCTGAGGGTCCAGTGTTTAATCCTGTCAGTGGTTGAGATGAACTTTCATATTTTTCAGTCCAACTTGTCAGTGATGCATGTCTGATGAACTGACATGCAAAGAGTGCCATGTCATTCAAATTGGGCAATCAATCAAGACCCAAAATGTGTATGGATATCGTTCTTTGACAATAAATGATTTATAGTGTTCACAAGGATCTTGCCTATCACTTAATCCATCTTCATTAGCCCATAAGGTGCAGAAGAGTATGATGTAAAACTCCATCCATTTCATTTCTTTTGGTAAAACTGTAAATTGTTGCTGTAAATTGTCTATTAACAATGGCCTTTGATAGATTGTACAATCTTATGTACCACTGAATTAACTGTTACTATAATGATTATTCTAGGACGGACCGTACATCACTGCAGAAGAAGCTGTCGCTATTTATACTACTATGGTTCATTGGTTAGAGAGTCGACGCTTCTCACCCATACCTTTCCCTCCCCTCTCTTATAAACATGACACCAAACTACTCATATTGGCCCTAGAGAGATTGAAAGAGGCCTACAGGTAATACTATACACTGAATCATCTTTTCAAGCTTTGATTGCTCAGTGAGTAAGAGGTTTGCTCGCTAACCTGAGGGTCTTGTGTTCTACAGTTAAAGCATGTTATCGTTGATGTTTTTACGAAAAATTTCTTCAATGCACACAGCAAGATGTGTATGGCATTTGTCCATCCATGCAACATGGAACAGAAAGTAGGATGTAAAACTCATCTTCATTAGCTCATTAGGTGTAGAAGAGTATGATGTAAAACTCCATTATATATTTACGATATTCTCTATATTATTTCAGTGTAAAGAGTCGTTTGAATCAATCTCAGAGAGAAGAATTAGGTTTGATAGAACAGGCCTACGATAACCCACACGAAGCCTTGTCCAGAATCAAACGTCATTTACTTACACAGAGGGCTTTTAAGGAGGTAGGTTGTCCAGTCCAGTCAAACCCCCAGGCCACAGGCCTAACGAAAAACTCAGACAGGGGGTGGCTAACTTGTGTAATGAATGGTGATAGAAAAAACACTCAAAGGCAATATTATGGTATAACTTTGATTAAGACAAATAAAACTGTATATTTATATATTTTTGCAGGCTGGAATTGAGTTTATGGATCTATACAGTCATCTGATACCAGTCTACGATGTGGAACCTCTGGAAGAAAATAACAGACGCCTACCTTGATCAATATTTATGGTATGAGGCTGATAAACGCCGTCTGTTTCCTTCGTGGATTAAACCGTCTGATTCAGAACCACCCCCGTTACTCACCTATAAATGGTGTCAAGGTAGGTACATTTTAATTTCTGGGGGTTGTAGCACTTTTGATTAGAAATGCAATGGATGGAGTTTTACATCCAACTCTTCTGCACCTAATGGGCTAATGAAGACTGCAATGCAGGTGCAATGAGGGAAATTTTGATTTCTTAAGAGTTGTGGCTTCTGTTGATTAGAAATGAATGGATGGAGTTTTACATCCAACTCTTCTGCACCTAATGGGCTAATGAAGACAGGAAACGCCATGCAGTGTGCAATGAGGGAAATTTTCCCTGGACAGCAGCATTAGAAATTGAACAAGAGCAGAATAATTCCCATATTGCATTAGTGTAATACCAATTAGGACCAGAAGATAGAATTTGTATGTGACATTTGAAGCTCCAAAAAAAGCAGCTGAATTCCCTCTTTGAACACTGCTATACTGTACTACTAAATTAGAACCTGAGATATAGAATTGAATTATATTATGTATTTGTATTACAGGTATCAATAATTTACAAGATGTCTGGGATACGTCGGAAGGTGAATGTAACGTCATGTTAGAATCGAGGTACGAGAAAATGTACGAGAAGATTGATCTGACGTTATTAAACAGATTGTTACGATTGATTGTCGACCATAACATCGCGGATTACATGACGGCTAAAAATAACGTTGTTATCAATTATAAGGTATGATTAGAACTCTTTTGATTGGTTGTATGACGTTTGGCTGTTTTCATCTGCTGGACGTCCGTTGAATTCTACTGATTGCCCAGACTGCTTAAAGTTCTTCTGCAATTTTTGGCTCATCTGATTTGAACTTTAACCTTTTGGCTCATCTAATTTGCCCTTCAACCTTTTTGGCTCATCTGATTTGCCCTTCAACCTTTTTGGCTCATCTGATTTGACCTTCAAGTTTCTTGGCTCATCTGATTTGACCTTCGGCTTCTTGGGTCTATTGATTGGCGATACAAACCTTTTTCACTTTTATTTAAAGAAACCTTATATTATATTATAGGATATGAACCATACCAATTCGTACGGTATTATTCGTGGTCTGCAGTTCGCTTCGTTTATCGTCCAGTTTTATGGCTTGGTGTTAGATTTATTAGTATTAGGTCTACATCGAGGAAGCGAGATGGCCGGCCCACCACAGATGCCCAATGAGTTCCTGACATTCCAAGATGTTGCCACAGAAACTAGTCATCCAATCAGATTATATTCCCGCTATATTGATAAGATACACATCTTCTTCAGGTTCGTTGATTTCAGTGTTTTCTGGGGATGCTGAATTTCCCTCGTGAACACTGCTTGGAATTGCTCAAATTTCATTGTGATGTAACTATCGTTAAAGTTGCCATTGTCTCTGAGAACTTTGTATAAAGTGACATCATAAAACATGACAGTTTAATGGAATCGCTCGAACCCCAGAGGTCTGACTGAAAATTAAAGTGATGTTAATTGAAGAAAAGTACTTCAAATTCTTTTTTCTATTAAGTCTTCATTCAGAATATTTTTTTCCTAGGCGTCACATGAATTGTTACGACTTGTTTTAATTTTAGATTTTCTGCTGAGGAAGCCCGTGATTTGATCCAGAGATATTTAACGGAACATCCTGATCCTAACAACGAGAACATCGTGGGATATAACAATAAAAAATGCTGGCCGCGAGATTCTAGAATGAGGCTGATGAAACACGATGTAAATCTGTAAGTCATTTTTAGATAACGTTTCAACAAAGTTCAAATAATACTTCTTAATTAGCCATGGTGCAGTAGATTGAGTAAAACTCCATACTATTACAACCTTTCATGAATTCTTCATTAGCCATTAAATGCAGAAATTAGATGTAAAACTCTGATCATTTTATTTCAAATCTTAAGGCCACTTCTAAGCTTAAAATATGATTTAAAAACTATGCAATCATCTCCAAAACTTATAACCGAAATGATTTTATGTTTCAGGGGTCGTGCTGTATTCTGGGATATTAAGAATCGTCTACCGAGATCTGTAACAACCGTCCAATGGGAGAGTAGCTTTGTCTCCGTGTACAGTAAAGACAATCCTAATCTACTGTTCAATATGTGTGGTTTTGAGTGTCGAATTCTACCTAAGTTACGAACCACTCATGAAGAATTCACTCATAAAGATGGCGTCTGGAATCTTCAAAATGAGGTAAGGTCACTCAAGGTCATTTGTGATTTTCTTCTGAGATTGTCTGTCTTTTGATGATAACCATTTTCGAAAATTAAATGTCGGGGTCAGTACAAATGGAAATATTTCCCAGGTCAATTTTGAAATAAGATCTGTTGCTATTTTAGGTAACAAAAGAAAGAACCGCCCAATGTTTCCTGAGGGTAGATGATGATTCCATGGGAAAATTCCATAACCGAGTTCGACAGATTCTCATGGCCTCTGGGTCAACTACATTTACTAAGGTAAGGTAGACTTTATTGTGAAGAAATCATCTTGTTATACAGGTCAGTAGATAGTGTGTTATTTATGAATTTGACTCCCCTTGACCTCTTAATGAACTATTCCACACATGTGCATTTTTTTGAATATCAAACAGTGTTCTAGATTGTTCAGAAGAGTTTATTTTCTAAATCAGGTGAATTTGTAACACTAATTTGACTAAAGGTTGTTTGTAAATCAAAGAAAGTATGCTAATGTAGTTGTATCCTGGCAAAATTTCCCTCATTGCACACTGCATGTCACACCTCTTTCATTTCAGATTGTAAATAAATGGAACACAGCTTTAATTGGATTGATGACGTATTTCCGTGAAGCCGTTGTAAACACACAAGAGTTACTGGACTTGTTAGTTAAATGTGAAAATAAGATCCAAACTCGTATAAAGATTGGATTAAACTCGAAAATGCCTAGCCGATTTCCCCCTGTCGTGTTTTACACACCCAAGGAATTGGGAGGGTTGGGAATGTTGTCTATGGGTCACGTTTTAATCCCCCAGTCAGATTTACGATGGTCCAAGCAGACGGACGTTGGGATCACTCATTTCCGATCTGGAATGAGTCACGATGAAGATCAACTTATTCCGAATTTATATCGGTATATTATGCCGTGGGAGAGCGAGTTTATAGATTCACAGAGAGTCTGGGCCGAGTACGCTCTCAAGAGACAGGAAGCCAACGCTCAAAACAGGTAGGTTCGCATTTGAGTGTATTCCGTTCTTAAATCTGTTTATTTTAATCATTCAATGATGACTTGATTGAATAAAATTGGGGTACGTGGGAAGGTAGATACCCAGAGGTCACAACTGTAGCATTTTGAATGTATTTTAGTTGGCATACTGTATGTTCTTATCCAACATCTTTCCTTATTTTGGAGAGTTTTCATAGCAAATGAGGTTTATTACTTCCCTTGTCATGTCCATCTTCAGGAGCAGAAGAGTAGGATGTAAAACTCCCCTCATTTCATTTCATTTTTGTCGTGTTTATAGATACTTGAATTCTGTAACTTAACACATCATATTACGTTGAATGTTGGTAGAGTAAATATATAGAATTCAGAATTTAACGTAAAAGATGTGTTTTGTCTATTTTAGGCGTTTAACGTTAGAAGATTTAGAAGACAGTTGGGATCGAGGTATACCACGTATTAACACGTTGTTTCAGAAAGATCGTCACACACTTGCGTACGATAAAGGTTGGAGAGTTCGTACAGACTTTAAACAATATCAGGTATGACATATCCCCCTCCCATCAAAATGTCGATCCAACTTTTGTCTTGGGGGTGATGCATTGTAAAGAATTCTTGAATTTGTGAAAAAGTAACTAAAGTTTAATCTGAAGTTATTTTCAAAAATAAACAAAATCCAGATTTACAAATATGATAATCTAATTGGATAATAAACTAAATTTAAAATGGATTTTAAGTGATTGACCAATCAGATGACTGACTGCTAAAATTATCTTAAATTTTGTTTAAATACAATATATCTGATTGGAGAAAATAATTATATTTAAAATGAATTTTAGTGATTGACTGCATCATCTTGAATTAAGTTTTAAACATTTAACCTTATCTTTGTCTCTGATGTTTAAAATTATAGGTTTTAAAACAGAATCCATTTTGGTGGACCCATCAACGTCATGACGGTAAACTGTGGAACCTGAACAATTATCGAACAGATATGATACAGGCACTAGGTGGTGTCGAGGGGATCCTAGAACATACTTTATTCAAGGGAACGTACTTCCCGACCTGGGAAGGTCTCTTTTGGTACGTACTGATTCGTTTTCAGTTTGATTTTGTTAAGTTTGAATTCTTAATATGAAATAAAATTTCCATTATGAAACCTTTGACCTAAGATTTAAATTTTTTATTTTGTTAAGTTTGAAGGATTTCTGAATATGAAATAAAATATTCACAATTTATTATGTTAACCTTTGACCTAAGATTTAAATTTTTGATTTTCCAATAACTTGTTTTTTATGTGGTCTAGATTATGTTTTAAAATATGTACTATTTGATATCAGGTAGAATCGAAAATTTTCCTTTTACTTATGATTACAATTCTGCTGACTGATCAATAACTTGTGGTTAAAATATTTCAGGGAGAAAGCCAGTGGTTTTGAAGAGTCCATGAAATATAAAAAACTAACCAATGCCCAGAGATCTGGATTAAATCAAATTCCAAACCGACGTTTTACCTTGTGGTGGTCACCTACTATAAATAGAGCTAATGTAAGTAACCATAGAAATCAAATTCAGGGCTCTGTTTTTCACGGAATCTCGTTATCATTTTTTTTGTCGCCTGCTTTTGCTCCGTGAAAAGCTTATCGTAAAATTTAAAAAAACGGGGACCTAGATTTTGATGAATACAGTAAAGTAATTGTTTATTATTAAAACAGTTTTCTACATGGTACTTTGAAGCAAGTCAAAGACTTCATGAGTGTGAATTTTCCTCATTGCACACTGCATGAGGTTGCCCTTCTTTATTAACCAAATCACGTACAGAAAAGTAGGACATGAAATTACAATTTTATCCCTTTTCTGATTTCTCAAATCTAAGAGTGTTATGCCACGTAACTGATAAAGTTTTGTTTTATTCTAGGTATACGTGGGTTTCCAAGTCCAGTTGGATTTGACTGGTATTTTCATGCACGGTAAAATTCCCACCCTGAAGATTTCACTCATTCAGATATTCCGTGCCCATTTATGGCAGAAAATACATGAAAGTGTTGTCATGGATTTATGTCAGGTAAGCCTAGAAATATATATAAACGTAAAAATTATTGTTTATTGTTGGAAAACAAACATATATGTATGTATACCACTAATTTATTATACTAGTTTGATTCACTGGTAAGGGTTTCCAAGTAGTTGATTTGACTGGTATTTTTGAGTAAAATTCCAACCCTGAAGATACCAAACAGATATTCGCCACATTTATCAGAACATGAAATCCCATGATTTGTAAAGGGCCAGTTATTAAGAACAAATTATGAGTTAGAACTACAAATAATAACATTTAAATCAAACAATGATTAATGTCTACAGAAGTTACCAAAATATGTAACTATTTCTAATTTATTAATCAATGTTTACATGCTTAAGACATGTTATCAAGATATATAGATATACTATTTCTGACATTTATTAACTCAATGTTTCACATGCTCATACAGACAGTGTTATCAAGATATATAGATATACAATATCTAACATTTATTAACTCAATGTTTCACATGCTCATACAGACAGTGTTATCAAGATATATAGATATACTATTTCTAACATTTATTAACTCAATGTTTCACATGCTCATACAGACAGTGTTATCAAATTTATAAGAATACAGATATATAGATATACTATTTCTGATATTTATTAACTCAATGTTTCACATGCTCATACAGACAGTGTTATCAAATATTATATAGAATCACAGGATATATAGATATATTATTTCTATTTATTAACTCAATGTTTCACATGCTCATACAGTTACAGTTGATATCAAATAATTATAAAGAGTATCACAAGATATATAGATATACTATTTCTAACATTTATTAACTCAATGTTTCACATGCTCATACAGACAGTGTTATCATATAGATAGATCACGAGTTGATACTATTTCTATATTTATTAACTCAATGTTTCACATGCTCATACAGACAGTGATATTTATAAGAAAATATATAGATATACTATTTCTAACATTTATTAACTCAATGTTTCACATGTCATACAGACAGTGTTATCAAGATATATAGATATACTATTTCTAATATTTATTAACTCAAGTTTACATCTCATACAGAGTGTTATCAAGATATATAGATATACTATTTCTACATTTATTAACTCAATGTTTCACATGCTCATACAGCAGTGTTATCAAGATATATAGATATATATTTCTAATTTTTAACTCAATGTTTCACATGTATACAGACAGTGTTATCAAGATATATAGATATACAATATCTAACATTTATTAACTCAATGTTTCACATGCTCATACAGACAGTGTTATCAAGATATATAGATATACTATTTCTAACATTTATTAACTCAATGTTTCACATGCTCATACAGACAGTGTTATCAAGATATATAGATATACTATTTCTGACATTTATTAACTCAATGTTTCACATGCTCATACAGACAGTGTTATCAAGATATATAGATATACTATTTCTGATATTTATTAACTCAATGTTTCACATGTCATACAGGTCAGTGTTATCAAGATATATAGATATACTATTAACATTTATTAACTCAACGTTTCACATGTCAGTCATTGTATTTCTATTATATATGATATGGCGTTAGTTAAATCTATTTGCATTATTTTTGTAGGTGTTCGATCAAGAATTAGACGCGTTAGAAATTGAAACAGTCCAGAAAGAAACCATCCATCCCCGTAAATCGTATAAAATGAACAGTTCCTGTGCCGATATTTTATTATTTGCTGCTTATAAATGGAATGTGTCCAAATCATCACTGTTAGCTGATTCCAAGTAAGTAATTTACATATTTCCCCTCATAGCACACTGCATGGCCTTGCACATCCTCTTTAGTTATAACAAAGTGCAGAATAATATCATGTTAACCGTCATTTTGTTTCCTAGTGATTCCAGTAAATCAAGGAATAGTAGGATAAGCTAATGCTAATTTTGGCAAAATTTCCCTCATTGCACACTGCATGGTGTTACCAGTCTATATTAGGTGCAGAAGAGTAGGACTAAAACTCCATTCATTTCATTTTTTTGAGATTCGCTATTTATCTTAGTAAGTTAGGGTGTAAAACTCAACTCAATTTGTTTTGTATTTTGTGTTACAGAGATGTGATGGATGGAGCCACTACCCAGAAATATTGGATTGATGTTCAGTTACGATGGGGTGACTACGATTCTCACGATATTGAACGTTACGCCAGGGCCAAGTTTCTGGATTATACAACAGACAATATGAGTATCTACCCCTCACCCACAGGGTTGTTGATAGCTCTTGATCTCGCCTACAGTTTACACAGGTTGGTGGTGCTGTTTTTTATTCTGACGCTTTCTTTATTAGTGACCACTCCCAGGATGATGTGAAAAAGGGTAAGGTCATTCAGGTGGGACATAAAACGGATGCCCCATGTGCTACAGACTGTGTAGGTCTATAGTTGGATATTATTAGTTGTTCAGATGGGACAATAAACCGACGCCCTGTGTGCTACAGGCTGTGCACGTTAAAGATCCCTCGACAGATGGAAATCGCAAAAAAAAGAGTAGGCTTATGCTGATGTCCTGGCATAATTTCCTGCAGTGCACACTGCATGGGGTTGCCTGTCTTCATTAGCCCATTAGGTGCAGAACAGTAGGAATTAAAACTCCATTTCATTTACGACCATTTTTAGTCCAATATTTTCTTTTTATTTTTGTCAATTTATAGTCTCAATATTTCTGTTTCTTACAGTGCCTATGGTAACTGGTTTCCAGGATCCAAACCTCTGATACAGTCTGGTATGGCCAAGATTATGAAGGCCAACCCAGCTTTATATGTATTGAGAGAGCGTATAAGAAAGGGGCTGCAACTCTATTCTTCGGAACCCACTGAACCGTACCTCAGTTCTCAGAATTATGGAGAGTTGTTCTCCAATCAGATCATCTGGTTCGTGGACGATACTAACGTCTATCGTGTCACTATACACAAGGTAAGGTCAAGGCTGTTTGAATAAATTAATGTTCTGTGCAGGACACTACTAAATTCTGACCACCATATTTAGGTACTTTAAAGGGATATAACTCTTCATTCAGATATTACTTTGGACCACAATATAACAAGGTAAGGTCAAGGCTGTTTGAATCAATTAATGTTCTGTGCAGGACTGGACCTTATTAAATTCTGACCACCGTCTTTACTTAGGCTCTTTAAAGGGAGATAACTCTTTATACAGACTTGTTACTTAAGACTACAATATGACAATAATAAACCAATATATTTGGCATTGATCCTGACTTACTGATTGCTATTTTGAAACAAACATTTCCATTTTCTCCTAGTGTTTGGATTGTTTTATGTAATTCAGGCTCCATGCTTGAAACTTACCTCTCCCTGAAAGAAATTTTGGGATTTCATTCTCTCCAATTCAGTTATTTTAACTTGCTCTTTCAATTTCAGACATTTGAAGGTAACTTGACAACCAAGCCTATCAATGGAGCCATCTTTATATTCAATCCTAGAACTGGACAATTGTTCTTAAAGATCATTCATACATCAGTCTGGGCTGGACAAAAACGTCTTGGACAGGTAGGAGTTCAACCTTATTATCAAGTCATTTGGTTCGAAAGCTGACCTAGGTTCATCAAATATTTCAAATTGCTCCATCTAAAAAAAAGAGTATGTTAATGTAAATAAAAATATCCCTCATTTCACACTTGGCTATGCAGTTTAAAACTTGGAGAGAAGGCTTATGACATTTCCCAAAATTTCCCTCATTTGGTTATATTGTAATAAAAACCAAAAGCATGAGGCTAATGACATTTTCTTAACAAAATTTCCCTCGTTGCACACTTGGCTATGTTATTTTAGTTGGCTAAATGGAAGACAGCTGAAGAAGTAGCTGCGTTAATTAGATCACTACCAGTAGAAGAACAACCTAAACAAATTATTGTAACTAGGAAGGGAATGTTGGATCCTCTTGAGGTATGGACTTTTTTATTGGAGCCTATTTTCAGTCGGTAATTTTAGACGTACAATCATACATCACAGGCATATATATCCTAATTAACATCCCTGCTTTTATGACCTCACAGATGTCAAGGTGAAATTTAGAGAAATTCTTCAAACTCGAACCTGAAGTCTTTTAATCTTGTTATTCCCCTTGAACGCATCCTTGAGTTTACGATAGATGAAAGGATTAATAATAAAGGGAAGATAACTGCTTGGAAAAAACACCCGTAGCTTTTCGTAGAGCTCTGGCCACCTGAACCAAGCGACATAATTTATTCTCACATCAAAATTTAACGTTGTTTTTTTAAATGAGTAAGTTTTCTAATTGACCAAAAGGCTTATTTCTTTTACTTTTGTTTTATCATTATCCCGTTTGGTTTATTTTTTGTAGGTACATTTACTGGATTTCCCGAACATCGTGATTAAAGGGAGTGAATTACAGCTTCCGTTTCAAGCTTGTTTAAAGGTAAGTTCCGGGAGGTTATATACATTATTGATCCACGGTTTTCTTCATCACTGACTGTATGGCATTGCAATTAAAACAAATTGACATTTGACTCATCCGAAACTATCGCGTTGTTTTTACATCATAGAAATAACAGACCCGAACGTAATTGGAGTTCATTAAATTACAACACCAGACTAAATCAGTTGAATGATGTAAAGGGTCATATTTTTTTCTGAAATGGAAAAGTAGTTCAGCAAGGTCACATCTTCAAAAATATCTCCTAATTATCCTGGTGTCCTGATTCTGGTAACTAAGGTTATACACTCTCATAAGATACATATTTACTGGTGTTATTTTTATAGGTGGAGAAGTTTGGTGATTTGATATTGAAGGCTACCGAACCTCAGATGGTGTTATTTAATCTCTATGATGATTGGCTGAAAACCATTTCCTCTTATACTGTAAGTTTAATGCTTGATATCTTTTACGGGGGGGCGGGGAACTAGGCCCTTTTATAATTTACTGTAACACCCTTTGATTCTGTAATAGGGTTGTAGGAGGGGGGTTGGTTGGTAGCCCAGTGATTTAAGCATAACTCGTTGACTGTAGGTTATAGGTGGAGAAGTTTGGTGATTTGATATTGAAGCTACCGAACCTCAGATGGTGAAATCTCATGATGATTGGCTGAAAACCATTTCCTCTAAATACTGTAAGTTTCATTTGATGTCTCACTTGTTCTTAGGAATAGGACTTAATAAAAGTAAATACCATTGTATTGCATATTCTTTTTGCGGCATTCTTAGGGGTGTATTTTCCTTTTTACCAGTGATTTTAGCATAATTCTTACCGGGAGCTTACATGTAAATACTTAGATTTAAATTTATTTTTATCTCCATAAAACAGGCAAAAGGGACTGACATAGGCCAAAACTATAGTTCAAAATCGGATGCCCATGTTTCAACTGAAAGATCTCACTTAGCTTTTATTGAAAAAAAAAAGTAGCCAATCATTGTATTGGCCATATTTCTTCATTGCGCAATTCTTGTGTGTATTTCCCTTCTTTTACAGCTTTTTGTCTGATCTATTCTCAAATGTAAAAACGAAGCTAAGATTATATTAAAACCTGATAAAACAACAATTACTAGCCTCATATCTGGCCGACCTATCAGAAGAAGAATGATGAAATAGAAGTCCAACTGAAAGATCTCATCTTGGCAGTTATGGCATAAAACAAGTAAGTACTGTTCTGATATTTTTTCCACGGGACGTACTGGACAATTTTCCCTCGTTGCACACTGTTAAGGTCCTAAAAAGCGAAAACTGAGTCAAACACATTAATTAATGCAATATGTTCTAATACATCTCGACTGAGTTCGTCTTCATTACCAATTTGTTGCAAAGAGTAGATTTAACTCTGTTATTTCTTTAGCACATTCAGTAAAACTTCAAATTAGCTCATTAGGTGTAGAAGAGTTGGACTCCATTCATTTTATTTTGCATCTGAGTTATCTTTTCAAGCTCAGCAAAAATTCAAAAAGTCTGCACATTTGAATCTATTTGATATTGAAACATCCAGCCTCCATCTTTAAATAAATATCTCCTGAATTTTTCAGTGTTAACATAGCCTCTCTTACCCAGTCTGAAATCCGAGACATTATTCTGGGAATGGAAATTTCTGCTCCGTCTGCTCAGAGACAACAGATTGCTGAGATTGAAAAACAGACGAAGGAACAGTCTCAGTTGACTGCCACAACGACAAGAACTGTCAACAAACATGGTGATGAAATCATCACCTCGACAACCAGCAACTATGAAACGTCCACCTTCTCGTCTAAAACAGAGTGGCGAGTTCGAGCTATATCAGCCACCAATCTTCATCTTCGTACCAACCATATCTACGTTTCATCAGACGACATTAAAGAAACAGGATATACTTATATTCTACCGAAAAATATCCTGAAAAAATTCATCATTATTTCCGATCTCCGAGCTCAGGTAATTTATTTTTAATAATTGACCCAAGTGGGGTGAGGTCGGTAAATTTCGAAGCTCTAAATGCAAAGGTTGAGGTAAACTTTCTGATATTTCCACCAACTTAACCTTTCTTTGTCAGTGATGCAGGTTGGAGGGACTGACATGGAAAAAGGATCAAGTCATTCAGATGGGATATAAACCGAGGTTGTGTGTGCTTCAGGCATGTAAAAAGAGTAGGCTAATGTTGAATTTTAAAGATGTCTAAACCTTCTGTTACAGATCGCAGGCTATCTCTATGGTTACAGTCCACCTGACAACCCACAAGTTAAAGAGATTCGGTGTATAGTATTACCTCCTCAATGGGGAACACATCAGACTGTACATCTACCTAACATTCTACCAGACCACGCCTATCTCAAGGTTCGTACATTTCTATACCTTCTTTCTGCAAATGTGATTTGATGGTCTTGACAGTGGTAACATAAAGCTGCTGTTTGACAGTCAAAGCATTGGACAGATTTAAAAAGTTTGTCTTTATTGAAAGTTGTTGAACCAACTGACTGAACAATGTGCCTATTCTAAGTTCCTCTCAGCACACAACAAAATTTCTTAGCACAACCTTTACAACATCACTTCTCATAATGGAGTCGCGTATCTCTGAGTTGTTTAGCTCTTCCAATACATCACTTGATCAATGGAGTCACTTTTCTCCAAGTTGGAAATGTCTTAACATTCTTTCTTTATTTGTCTCAAGTTTGTTGATTTGTTATTTTGAATTTTGATTTGTTTTCTAGGAAATGGAACCACTAGGATGGCTACACACCCAACCAAATGAATTACCCCAACTTTCCCCTCAAGATATTACCACTCATGCCAAGGTGATGGCTGATAATACAGCATGGGATGGAGAGAAAACTGTTATCATTACTTGCAGGTAGGTCTTACACTAGAAACATGTTTCTGAGGGGGGAGAGGACTAACTTGTTACCCAGAGGCCCTCTGTTTAGTTGCATGACCCAGATTTAGGTAGAGATATTACCCATGGGATTTCACAATTCATTGGTGCATTCATTGGACTCCTGGTGAAGAGCGTTACAGATTAGGTGTGTTTAAAATCCAATATGACTTTACCATTGCATCTATCAGAACAGAAGACTGCTTCATTGCTCACTGCATGGTGTCTCCCTTTGTTATCCCAATAAAAGATTTTAAATATGGGCTATAAAGCTTCGTTTTAGTTTGTGCTCCATCTGCCTCCCACCTGTTCAAAAAAAATTAATGTACCTGATTGTCCAATCTTGACTAGAATACATTTACGTTAAAAACCAAAATAGATTTACTAACGTTTCAATAATAATTAATATTTTTTTCAGCTTCACCCCTGGCTCTTGTTCACTAACAGCCTACAAACTAACACCTACTGGCTTCGAATGGGGACGTCAAAATAAAGATACAGGAAACAACCCCAAGGGTTACCTCCCTTCTCATTACGAACGTGTACAGATGTTATTGTCTGATCGTTTCCTTGGTTTCTTTATGGTGCCATCCACTTGTTCCTGGAATTATAATTTTATGGGTGAGTTATGTTTTCTTTGGTTTGTTATTGTCTGGGTTCATACTGTTTTACTAGGGAGCCATGGTGGCTCAGTAAGTTAGATGCTTGCTCACTAAACTTTAGGGCCCAGGGTTCAATCCTAGTATAGGTTGAGATAATTCTTCAACCCTGTCAGTAGAGAGCTGTGGTGACTCAGTGAGTAAGGCGCTTGTTCTCTAACCTGAAGGTCTGCAGTTCAATCCAGCAAAGGTCGAGATGAACTTTCAGATTTTTCAGCTTGTCAGTGATGCAGGTCAGAGAGACTAACAAGGGAAAAGGGTTGTTCGGATGGGACAATAAACCGAGGCTCCGCGTGCTACAGGCTGTTCATGTTAGAGATCCCTTGACAGTTGGCTAATGCTGCTGTCCTGGCAAAATTTCTTTTACATGTCCATCCTACCAAAACTGCTGTTTCATGTGTAGCTTACCTTGCCTGGCTTGCTCAAAAAAATGATATTTTATAAATTACTATTTTGTTTATTTTAGGTGTCCGTCACGACCCCAACATGAGATATGAACTTCAACTATCAAACCCAAAAGAATTTTACCACGAGGTTCATCGTCCCTCACATTTCCTTAACTTCAGCACCATGGAAGATTCGGAGACTGTTGGTGCTGATAGAGAGGATATGTATGCCTAGACAATACTTCTATTTCTTGTAGTGCTTTACTTTACACATTTCCTAATCACCTGTTTCCACTGTAAACTAAGGATTGTCAACTCTACTGAGTCCACATAGCTAATAAAAATTTATCCTTTTCTGAGAGTCCACATAGCTAATAATGATCATTTGATATTTTGGTTCGTCAACTTCAAATCCCTTTCAGGAGTCCAAATAGCTAATAATGTTTATTTGGTATTAAGGTTCATTAACTTGACATCTCTTTCAGAGAGTCCACATAGCTAATAATGTTTATATGGTATTTAGGTTTGTCAACTTGACATCTCTTTCAGAGAGTCCACATAAATGATATGTATTTAGGTTTGTCAACTTGACATCTCTTTCAGAGAGTTCATACTTCATATTTATCAACATATTACCGAATTTCAATTAGTGCTTATTTTCATTCATTCATTCTTTCTCGTTCATTCTAATGTTTAGTTTGAGATGTCATACCTCTAAGTTCATATTGTAATATCTTGAAATGTGTCTAAAAATATAAAGTGCTGATAATTTGACTAAAGTGTAATTTGTAAATATTAGAGAACTTTAAAGTGCTTTTGTGTTAAAATGTTTTACAATAGTTAAAAGAAGTATATGTCTCTTGTTAAAAAACTTAACTTAGTTTAATCCAGATTTTAAGAAATACAGTAATCTGATTGGATAAAAAAACTAAATTTAAAATCAATTTTTGTGATTGACCAATCAGATGACTGGAACGCTTAAATCGATTAAGTAAAGTTTTTACAAATGCTAGAAAAACACTTTTGAAATCTTTTAAAAAAAAAATTTGGATCAAATCAGGCTTTCTTAGTATCATATTCTCCATTAGAAAAAAAAGTTGAAAATAATTTGAAAGATTTATGTAAATATGTATATATAAAACCATGGTTTCTATTTAGTTTCTTGTTTAAGATTTTTGTGTACATTTTGTGGATTATTCAAAACATAAACATCAGTGTTATTTTATTCTAAAATTGGGGCCAGTTGTAAATCTTGATTTTAAGAAATGCAGTAATCTGATTGGATAATAAAACTAAATTTAAAATGGCTTTTACTGATTGACCAATCAGATGACTGGAACACTAAATTCAAGTTAAGTTTTCGAGAATAAGGTCCCTGATGACTGGATCAGTAAAATCATCTTAAGTTAAGTTTTGTTTGAAATCAATTAAGATAAAATCTTGATTTTAAGAAATGCAGTAATCTGATTGGATTATAAAACTAAATTTAAAATGGCTTTTACTGATTGACCAATCAGATGACTGGAACACTAAATTCAAGTTAAGTTTTCGAGAATAATGTCCCAGAAATATCTAAGCTCAACTAAATTTAATTCTCTGAAAAATTTCCTAAATGTACACATGAATCTTTACAACTATTTTTCGATTTTCCACACTATAATGTTTTGACCGAAGACAAACAGCCAGCAATGCCCGGAATGCAAACTGTAAATAAATTTTGAGAAGTAAAATTTGACCCCTGAGGCTAGGTCTATTTTGTATTTTGATATCAAATAGGATATACTTGAAGTTTTGGACTGGGCTGACCAGTAAAATCAAGACCCTGTTTTCACAAAAAAATCTTAATTTAGAAATTGCCATTAGTGTGGTGCTTTTCTATGAAATTTTTTCAAAAGATTTTTTGATAAACAGGAAGGCTGAAATTCAAAAGAAAATAAATATTTTGATAGATATTTACTTCGCCAAAATGCTTTACTAAGATAATAAGCTGAGAAATACAGCATTTTGATTGGTTGATTGAACTTGATTTAAATCAAGTTTTTTGATTGATCAATCAAAAGTTAAAGACTGTTAAATTTCTGTAGAAAATGGCTAGATGTTTACGACTGGTTCTTTACTTCTAAGTATAATTCTATTTCACATGTTTCGGAGCCAAAAATACATCAGAATTATTTCACAAAGTCATTTTTAAGGAGAAAATTGAGAATTTTGTGTAAAACTTTTTATAATTTTTCATCAAGAAATAGAGAAATAATTTAATGAGAAATTTAGGGGTGGAACTTGGTTTTGGCCTGGGGTGTAAGATAGGTCTATATAAGCCTTATTAGATGTTGGAAGTAATACTCCATTTGTTTCATTTCAAAATTTTAACTTTGACTTGAAAAGGAGATATTTATATCTTAAGTGAGTGTATAATTATGTTTTGAATCAAATGAGGGTAGAATAAAACAGATCCTTCCCTAGCTAGACCCTCAGGGATTCAGCCAATGATTCCTTACCCTAGTTGGAACACATTTGTTTCTGTGGGGATCAAACCCAAAGCCCCACTCCCCAGGCTTCACCCCTAATTAATTTGTATAAAAATGTTGAAATCTTATGTACATAGTGTCATTGTTCATGTCACCAATTAAAAGACTTATTTCATACTTCTTTTTTAAATACTTTCACATGTGTTGCAAAATTTTCCTCATTGACCACTCCTTACCTCTTGTCTTGACTTAAAGCTCATTAGAACCAAAATCGAGTTCCATTTTGCCCATATCCCTAAAGTTCAATTTTAGAAAGTGAACCCTTATTTCAATAGAGTTGTCCTGATGAGGATTGTTTACCCAAAACACAAGAAGTTAGAAGACTAGACCAGTTTTGGGTCAGAAGTGTGCAATAACGTAATTTGCCATGACGCCCTGATACTTCTATATACCCTAATTCCAACTGCAGTGAGATCCTGGTGCAGACGTTCATTTTGACAAGGTATACAGTTACTTAGAATTGCACTCCATCAGCAAAAATTTAGTGACACTATCACTTTAAACGCATTGTAACATTTGGCGATGTTGTAGGCTTATATATAGATTAAAAATACCTGGTACATTGATTATACCTGTTACCCCTTTACTAAATAATGTAATCAGCCAACGTGTATAGAACCAGTTGAATTTCTGTAGAAGCTATTGTTGAACAAGGGATGGTAGGTTGTAGACCTACTTCTGCTACATGTGTTATATATAATACTACTTTTCAGAATTCAGAATTACGTGTTTTCAAAAGTTAAGAAAAACCTCGACCGATATCGTTTGGTTGAATTATTTCAGAACAGTTGAAAAATGTGGATATGCACGTGAAATCTTGCTTTTTCTTATACAGTACTTTTGAACTTTTGTGGAACTTGAAATGTTAATCAACATGCAACAGATCTAGAACTATGTTTGGGACACAAATCTAGCAGACGACTGTTTTATACTGGAGAGCCAGGTGAGAAACTCAGGGATTCCGTGAACATTGTTACGTCTCCAGAACTCACAAAGACCCTACGATTCTGGTTTTTGTAAGGGATAAAGGTATATAAAATTAATAGGCTGCGGTTAACGGAGTCAACAATTTGGAAGTGTGATGATCATGTGTTCATCACCCCAATAAGGCAGGGACGGTAGGGTTACCAAACTGAGTTGCGCTAAACGTCACGACACCACGGGGCGTAAAATTCTTTTTGTGTAAATATCAACGAGTGTTCTATTGTTGGATAATAACTCGACCATAAGGTGCAGTAGAAGAGTAGGGCGTAAAACTCCATTCATTTCATTTGGATAATATATCGAGGTTCAGTGCTGATACGTTCCCAAAACAAATTGGACTTAACTGACAGGATTTCAGGACGTCAACCCCCGATCATTTCTTACGATGTTTTTGTTGAACATTTCATGAAGTAGGGGTCACGGCGTTAGGATGGGGGTGGAGAAGAAACGACTCCGCGAAGATAAAATGAGGGCTAAGAACTGGAAGAGATGGGGTCCGTACCTGGCCGAACGACAGTGGAGCACCGTGAGGGAGGATTATTCCGCAGACGGCAACTGGTAAGTTGATATTTTTGTGAAAGGTGTCGAAGGTGCTGGTCGTGGAATCGTAAACTCTAACATGTGGATGAATGGACCCACGTGTCTATCTGTCTATTCCATCTGTCTAGCCTATTTGTCTATCCCATATGTCCTATCTGTCACATCCCATGTATCTATTTGTCTACCCTGAACGTACCTTCGGCATTTTATGGAAGGTGTCGAAAGCACTGGTCATGGCTTTGTTTACTTTAGTGAGTGACCTACAGTACCTTATGCCCTAACAGATGACCTTTACTCTGTTAATGATGTTCATCTGAAATAAAAACTGACACGGTAAACCAGTCTAGACGTTCGCGTTGACATTAAAGCAAGGACATAGGTTACAGGTTGCTCCCATATGCATTACAATTCACCGACAAAATTCTAGGCTAAGGCCAAGGTCCTGACACCATTCTCCTCATTGTACATTGCATTAACCCAAGATCTCCCAGAATTGGAGATATATAGCGGTGTGTAATATGAAACACCCTCTGGAAAATTATTTGGATATGTATGCGTTGGACATGGTTGTTGTACGAGACGAGGGCAGAATTTCGTAATAAGGGGGGGGGGGGGGGGTGATATGTGTGTGGTCGAGACTGAAGCGCTATATAATTTGTTTGGTCCTTTTCTGGCTTACAAATATAAAACGCGTATTTTAAAATATGGAATTAATGAAGTAATGGTATAACCCCCCCCCCCTTCTTTTACCCCTCTTGCAACCCGAATAACTCTGCCTCTGCTGTTGTGTTCTGTACAGGAAATAGTTTATATGTCATTTATACAGAGGATAACGACACAATGTAAACAGGCGGTACCTATAACTAGCTGTCGTTAACGTATTAACTTAATATTTATAACATATGTATAACCGACTTCTAATATACCTGTCGATACTTAAAGCCAATGCCCTATAATTCTCTTGCCTTATGGTGCAGGTTCGATTCTGGCCAGATGCCACCCCCACCCCCTCCCAAAAAAAATCCGAAGAAGGCCTGGATTTGCCCCATTTTCCAATTCTTTTCTTTCTAGTCTTAAATGCCTCGTGCTGCTTGCCGCACATGTCAAGGCCACACCGTCCCAGACCTCCCCCCACACACAAACCTACCCACCCCCTCTCTTCCCAAAACTCACTTACACCCTGGCATGGTACAGATAATGTCTACTGATTTTCCAACCCAATCTATGCTTTCTCAGTGATACTAAAATGATAACAACAAGCTGTGGTGTGAACAGAACTTGAAGACTATATGTATTCACATGTACGTTATTGGGACTAGAGTTTGTGATCTTAACCGAGTTCTATTTATCAGTATGATTGGTATCTTGACTAAACACAGTCGACCTTCAGACTCTAGTACTATACTATATTTATCTTCTTACTTACATACTATTAGATACAGCCTTGATACCGTGAAGGGGGGGGGGCGTGTTTGTGGGGAAGGGGTAGCTCGGTTATAGTTTAGACCATAAAACCAATCGACACTTAAATACTGGCTTACTTTAGCACTGATGCTATAGCGGAAGTCCGGGGGTAGAGACTTGATTTGCGTCATTCTTTTCAGTGAGCAAAAAGGGGGTAGAAATAGCTCTGCAATAATTTCAATATTTGAGACCTTAGGATCAATCGAAGAAACGATCGTTATGCGTTGATCGATATAGCGGATGTCACAAACGTATCTGGGGAACCTAATCCTTCCGGAGGTAGAGACTGGGTTTGTGTCCACCCGGCATCCGTTTTTGAGTCCCCAAAGCTAATTTGGTAGAGTGAACATAACATTTTTTTTCAGTTGGGATTATTTCCCCCACGATCATGCCCGATCTCGAACGTATCGGTGGGGCGAGGATGGGCTGATGGGTATCACGGACAGACAATGTCGATTGTGCCTAGGGCTATCGTTATGGAACACTAAAGATAGCATTCTGAAAGAGAGACTATTTGGATTGACAGGTATGCAGGTAAGAATATGCACGTGCATTTTTACCTGTGACCCACTTTCATGATAACTTTTTTTGGGGGGGTTTTGTTCCTTAAAATGCCGGTGACTCCTGCAAAATATGGATACATTGAATTGAGCTCTATCAACTGGAACAGAACATAGTTTAATACCGTCATCTGACCTTGCAATTTTTACCTCACCTTCGACTCAATGAACATGACGCTTGTCCAATCGTGGAATGTAGAAGAGATGTAGATCGGAGGGGCTGAAATGGAAAAGCTTCTTTCCGTTCATTTCATGCGGTGAATAAACAAAAGCCCTATCTGTTAGTCCTGTCTCGTTAAAGATCCCTCAACAGTTGGATATCGGAAAATGGTAGACTAATGCTGCTAACTAATCAGATGCACGAGAAGGACTTTAAGCTCTACACGTATTTCATTTCCTACCCGGCTATCACTTTTACTGGACTTATATTTTCAGGGAAACCACGGCGAGGATGTTAAAGAATTATATTATTACCTAGATAGTACTCCAACACATTCCTACATGAAGATGTTATATAAATACCCTCAAGCCGAGTTCCCGTACACACAGTTAGTCTACGAGAATGGCAAAAGAACTGTCCAAGATCGAGAATATGAGATTAGTGATACTGGTGAGTATATACTGATACTGTATAATTCTGTAAATAATACGCACTTTTCATAACACAAAATAATTATTCAATGACATGTACTTTTATATAGAAATACCGACATTTTACTAGGAGTTATTGATAAATTAGGTCATATTATACTATTGATACTGGAGTGACATACTGATACTGTATAATTCTGTACACAATGCGCATATATTATAACACGAACTAAATGACTATTTAATGTCATGTATTTTTATATAGAAATACGGACACTTTACTAGAAGTTAATAATTAGTTCATAAACACGAAATAAATTAGTATTCAATCGCACGTGAATAGTGCGTAAAACTCCATTGAATTATAATGTATATTACCAGGTGTGTTTGATAACGATGAGTATTGGGATGTAAAGGCGGAGTATTGTAAAGCGTCACCGAACGACATCCTGGGTCGTTATACTATAAATAACAGGGGCGATAACTCACAGACTATCTATATCTTACCTAACTTATGGTTCAGAAACGTCTGGTCGTGGGGCGATGATTGTGACGTAAGTGGATTTTTATACGAATTATCATACAGACTTTTAGCATGAATCATATTTTTAGGATTATTGTAAATGTTCATATTAAATTTATTTACATCTGTAGGTGTGGTCTTCACAATGTGATCATTAAAAGATATAGATTCTACCATGTAGGCGTGTTCTCGAGATCAATTTTAAAAAGATGATATTACCAAAGTAGGCGTGGTATCTTTGATCATTAGAAAGATATGATATTCCTGTACAAATGCGCACTTTTTAGAACACGAAATAGGTATTCAATAGCATGTACTTTTACATAGAAATACCGATATTTTACTAGGAGTTATTGATAAATAAGTTCATATTATACTATTGATACTGGTGAGTGACATACTGATACTGTATAATTCTGTACACAATGCGCATATATTATAACACGAACTAAATGACTATTTAATGGCATGTATTTTTATATAGAAATACGGACACTTTACTAGAAGTTAATAATTAGTTCATAAACACGAAATAAATTAGTATTCAATCGCACGTGAATAGTGCGTAAAACTCCATTGAATTATAATGTATATTACCAGGTGTGTTTGATAATGATGAGTATTGGGATGTAAAGGCGGAGTATTGTAAAGCGTCACCGAACGACATCCTGGGTCGTTATACTATAAATAACAGGGGCGATAACTCGCAGACTATCTATATCTTACCTAACTTATGGTTCAGAAACGTCTGGTCGTGGGGCGATGATTGTGACGTAAGTGGAATTTTATACAATTTTATACATTCAGCTTATTAGGCTTGTTCAAAATTATAATTACCTTCGTAGGTGTTGTCTCTTATGAGAATGATTTACAATTGTAGGCTTTTTAAGAGGATCCCCTCTCGTTTTTAAAATCCATTTAAAAAGTTAGATTCACCTCAGTAGGCGTGGCCTCTCGAGACAATCAAAGAGATGATATTCCAAAGTAGCCGTGGTCTCTCGTGATCATTAAAAAGTAAGATTCACCTGTGTAGGTGTAGTCTTTCGAGACAATTAAAGAGATGATCTTCCAAAGTAGGCGCGGTGTCTCGTGATCATTAAAAAGTTAGATTCACCTGAGTAGGCGTGGTCTCTCGAAACAATTAAAGATATGATTTACCATAGTAGGCTTGGTCTCTCGTGATCATTAAAAAGTAAGATTCACCTGTGTAGGTGTGGTCTTTCGAACAATTAAAGAGATGATTCATCCCATAAAAAGTAGGTGTGGTGTCTCGAGACAATGGTCTCTCGTGATCATTAAAAAGTTAGATTCACCTGAGTAGGCGTGGTCTCTCGAGACAATTAAAGATATGATTTACCATAGTAGGCCTCTTGCGACCATTGAAGATATGATTTTCCATTGTAGGCGTGGTCTCCGGTGAAGCCATTCATGTTTCAAGATAATTCTGGGAAAGTTATCAGTCGACTGGCTGATTTGGGTAAGATATGTTTTATTTGTAGGCCTATCAATCTCACGTAGTCCATTATTATGAGGTGCATTTTGAAGTATGACCTTGAGGAACGACAAATATTTTGCTGAAAAAACTTCTGTTTATGTCTGGTTCTCCTACGTGCAAAAAATATACCATGGACAATTACATTGTCACATGCACGTGCAGTTAATGTCCTAAAACTGTGAGCCAACGTTGCAACTTTAAGTTTTTTAAGTTAAAATCAAAACCTGCAAACCTTGGTCCCTTATTTCGAGGTTACCTGGCGCAGTGAAACACGGTAATATAGTATCAGGCATAGGTAAAGCTTGTGAACAGAGCTTGAATGTTTTTTGTATTTGATATGTAGGTGAGTTTAAATTTGAAGTGGACGTGGATCAGAGCGGCGTCAAGCCGGACATTATTTTTACCGAGAATGTCACTAATTATAAAAGATTATTTGGTGGTCAGAATTCTTCTAAATATGTTAAAGATGCCTTCCATAATTATATTATTCACGGTGAGTGAACTGTTGTATCTTTAAACTGTAACCATAGTAACAACAAAACAACTTTGGGTTTACTGTTACCGAGTTGACCATTGTAATAACAAAATGGCTTTGGAATTACTGGAATGTTTCTATAGTCGCCGAACCTGTTAGTAAGAACACATCCTTTTCCGATTACGGGTTTTGTCATGGTCGTATTAACCCGTATTAAACAAAGCCAACTTTTGAAGGCGTGGATTAACGAACAAAGCGTCAATAATGAGTGTGATCTGATTTGATTGGCTGATATTTCCTAGACAGATTCTAGGACCAAGTTTGATTGGACAATATTTATTGATGAATATGTAATTTCGCTCACCTGTATTACCATGGCCTCAAGGAACTAATTCAATGATTTTTGGTTTAATCCGATTTTAAGATCAATTCGTTACTTCTTGTTGTTTTACCCAGGAAAAAATATGTTATTCCAGTTATTATTTTTGATACTGAGCTTCTTTATCAATATACCTAATAATACCAACCATCTGTGTCTATTGATCCCAACTTTAAAGGTCGCTTCCTTCACGAACCTAGATCTGATATCGTTGAAATAAAATTTTGAAAATAAAGGTTTACAACGTTTAAAATGGCCTGTTTAGAACAAACTTCATGTCCTTTCAGGCGACAAACATGCTGTGAATCCGGATAAAGAAGGGACGAAATGTGCAGCTGTATATAAACTATGTATTAAAGGAGGAGAATCGTTTACGATCAAAGTCAGACTGTATTCAACCGATGAGACGCCGCTACAGACCTTTCAGTCAGGTTTTGATCAGACATTCAGAGACAGAATCCGTGACGCTAACGAGTTCTATGACGACGTACGTATAAAATTTTTCAACAAAATACAAGTCGCAACAAAATGAAATATTACTCATATAGCATTCTGTTAAGACATTGGATTTTATTTCTGTAAAGATATACGGATAAGTGAAATTGAGCTCTATCAGCTGGTAAAGTAAATATTTAGATGACTATACAGATAGCTGAAATTGAGCTCTATCAGCTGGTAAAGTAAATATTTAGATGACTATACAGATAGCTGAAATTGAGCTCTATCAGCTGGTAAAGTAAATATTTAGATGACTATACAGATAGCTGAAATTGAGCTCTATCAGCTGGTAAAGTAAATATTTAGATGACTGATACAGATAGCTGAAATTGAGCTCTATCAGCTGGTAAAGTAACTATTTAGATGACTATACAGATAGCTGAAATTGAGCTCTATCAGCTGGTAAAGTAAATATTTAGATGACTATACAGATAGTGAAATTGAGCTCTATCACTGGTAATGTAAATATTAGATGACTATACAGATAGCTGAAATTGAGCTCTATCAGCTGGTAAAGTAAATATTTAGATGACTATACAGATAGCTGAAATTGAGCTCTATCAGCTGGTAAAGTAAATATTTAGATGAATATACAGATAGCTGAAATTGAGCTCTATCAGCTGGTAAAGTAAATATTTAGATGACTATACAGATAGCTGAAATTGAGCTCTATCAGCTGGTAAAGTAAATATTTAGATGACTATACAGATAGCTGAAATTGAGCTCTATCACTGGTAAAGTAAAATTTATATTCAAGTTTACATTTGACAAATAGTAAATTTCGATTATCAACGGTGTTTTTGGTTTGTATTATCACATATCGCCCTTTTTAAAATTGCAGATTTAAAAGTGTTACAGGTAAAAACGATAAAGCCCTCATAGTCGATAACGCGGAAATCGACTGGAACTCTTTCAAACTCCTTACGTTAAGAAAAAAAAAATGTTGAAGTATTTTCAAATCTGTGATGTTTTTTTCAGATTTTACCATTTAAAAGTGACATAGAAAGAAATATTGTGCGTCAAGCTTACGCCGGGTTGCTATGGAGTAAACAGTTTTACCATTACGTAGTCAAGGAATGGCTCCAGGGTGATAAAAACCATCCCAAACCCCCTCATGAACGATGGAATGGCAGAAATCACGATTGGTTACATCTCTTTAATAGGGACGTCATTTCTGTCCCCGACAAGTGGGAATACCCCTGGGTAGGTCTACTTTTATACGGAGGGTAGGTCGTGTTATTTTATATAGCGGTGGTAGGGTTGTGTTGAAACCTCAAATAGTTGAAATATTTATGAGGTGTAAACTTTTGTCAACTTAACATCCCTTTTAGAGCGGCCACATAGCTAATAATGTTTATTTGGTGTTTGGTTTGTTAACAAGACATCACTTGAAGAGAGAGCCTAATACTTGTGACCTAGGCCAGTGCTTCTATAGAAGGGTATCTCTTATAACACCTAATACTTGTGACCTAGGCCAGTGCTTCTATAGTAGGGTATCTCTTATAACACCTAATACTTGTGACCTAGGCCAGTGCTTCTATAGGAGACGTATCTCTTATAACACCTTAATACTTGTAACCTAGGCCAGTGATTCTATAGGAGAGTTCTCTTATAAAACCTAATACTTGTGACCTAGGCCAGTGACTTCTATAGGAGAGTTCTCTTATAACACCTAATATCTTGTGACCTAGGCCAGTGCTTTATAGGAGAGAATCTCTTATAACACCCTAATACTTGTGACCTAGGCCAGTGCTTCTATAGGAGAGTATCTCTTATAACACCTAATACTTGTGACCTAGGCCAGTGCTTCTATAGGAGAGTATCTCTTATAACACCTAATACTTGTGACCTAGGCCAGTGCTTCTATAGGAGAGTATCTCTTATAACACCTAATACTTGTGACCTAGGCCAGTGCTTCTATAGAGGTATCTCTTATAACACTATACTTGTGACCTAGGCCAGTGCTTCTATAGGAGAGTATCTCTTATAACACCTAATACTTGTGACCTAGGCCAGTGCTTCTTTATGAGAGTATCTTTTATAACACCTAATATTATATAATATTTGGCTATTTCAGTATGCGTCGTGGGACTTGGCGTTTCACATGATTCCATTTGCTAACATTGACATCAATTTTGCCAAGGAACAGATGATTCTATTTCTTAGAGAGTGGTATATGCACCCTAATGGACAGGTATTCACAATTTCATTTAATTAGTTTTTATATAACTGAAGTCTGAAGTTCCTCATAGAGCCATAAAGGAATTGAAAAGGGTTTATTATCTGAAGGAAAAATATATGTGTATAAAGGGTTTAGTGGTTCCTGTAATTCCACTAAAACTAAGCGTTTATTGACGTCACTATAAGATGCTAATGATATAACATCGAAGTGTTGGAGATCTACCGGAAATCTGTTTTAGAATTATCAAAAATAATACGAGACCCTTCGTTTATTTAAAGATTATTTAAGGTGTCCTGGACGAACCTGACTATAATTATTAATCTTATTACCATAGATACCAGCCTACGAGTTTAGTTTTGAAGATGTGAACCCCCCGGTACATGCTTGGGCCTGTCTTAATGTTTACAGAAAGACCGGGGACAAGGGCCATCGTGACGTCACATTCCTTGCCCGCTGCTTCCATAAACTGGTGTTGAATTTCACCTGGTAGGTTTATTTATAAATTTTAAGGTTTATTTACAATTGTGTAGGTTTATATACAAATGTGAAGGTTTATATACAGTGTGGAGTTTATTATACAACTTTAAAGGTTATGATATGAATATGAAGGTTAATACACAGATAGGTTTATATACAAATGTAGAGGTTATATACACACATCTGTAGGGTTATTTACAAAAGTGAAGGTTATTATACAATTTTGGAGCTAGGTTTATATACAAAAATATGTTGGTGTATATACAAATAACTAGGTTTATATAAAGATTCCCAGCAACATTTTTAGGTTAAA
Organism: Nipponacmea schrenckii; assembly: GCA_030562195.1. NCBI lineage: Eukaryota > Metazoa > Mollusca > Gastropoda > Lottiidae > Nipponacmea > Nipponacmea schrenckii. Next base: position 22,060,798 of record CM060201.1, read on the forward strand.
CGTGACAATTTTAACCAAAATACTTACTCTCTTTCTTTCTTCTTTTTGAGGTGGGTAAACCGAAAAGATCCAACAGGTAAACATGTATTTTCTGGTGGATTTCTAGGGTTAGACAATATCGGATTATTTGATAGATCGAAACCTCTACCAACTGATGGATATTTATTGCAGGTAAGCCATCGACATGAAAAATAACTCATTCAAAAATAGCTCAACTGGGTTGTGCGACATTTAAACAAAAAAAATAACCTTTTCCGTTTGATGATTATTAACCCATTTTCACAATTTCACTGTTTCCTTTTCCCACAAAGAGATAAAAGGGACGAAAATAAGAGTTATTTCCCTTCCAGGCCGATGCTACAGCGTGGATGGCGTTTTACTGTGCCATTATGTTGGATATTAGCCTTTCTCTGGCCAAACGAGATGTCATTTATGAAGATATGGCTAGTAAATTTTTTGAACATTTTGTTTCCATCGTCGACGCCATGAACACAAACAGCAGTCGAGGTACGTTCTTTTTTTTAAATATAACATTTCAGAAATAAACTTTTGTTTTATTGTCGATATTTTACCTTAGTAGAAAATAAAAAGTTATTGAAATTGAGTGACTAATATGGTCCTTGACCTTTAATTTGACCCTGGATTTGATCGATCTAAATGACCTTGGTTGACCCTTGACCCAAGTTAACGTTTGATCTTCATCGATGCAGTCGATTTTGACCTTGATCTTCATTGACCCATACTGACAGATCTAAGTGACCTTGGTTAAACCTGGCTGAAGTCCTTAATCTTCGCTTCATTGATCTAGATGCTTATGAATTTGACCTTTGTTGATCTGACTTACACAGGTCCTTGGCCTTGATCTTGAGTGATGACCTGGAATGGTAACGTCTTTGACCTTGACAAATCTAATGCCACGTGAATATTTCTAATTCGTTGCTAGGTTTATGGAATGAAGCAGACGGCTTTTACTACGATCATCTACACTGTAATGGACGAAGTATTCCGCTGCGAGTTCGTTCTATGGTAGGATTGGTTCCACTATTTACCTGCTTTGTATTGAAAGAGACGGAACTCAAACGACATCCGGGTTTTTATAAAAGAACCAAATGGTTTTTAGATCATCGGAAAGATATTGCTGACATGGTAACATATTTATTTTAAAAATTATCTATCAAGTCTTTTATAAAGAGAGACCTATGCTTTTATCAGATATCCAATAAGGTTTCACGAAACTAAATTTAAGATGTTTATAGTGTTAAGACACCAAACGGCCCACCATGAAAGTTACGCCAGCGCCCTGCAACAGCTTTACGAAAAATACCGAGGATTGCCGAATGTCAAAACATCTGATGGGAAAACCACTGAAATAATTCGATTGTTTTAACTCTACTATTCGTTATTCAAATTTTAAAAACAGGTCCCGTATGTTTATCGGATTGTACAATGAGGTAAACAATGTTCTATTGTTCTAGATATCTTTTATGGAACCTGGTGGGCAGGGTGAGACTCTGTTATTAGCTATTGTGACGAAAGATAAACTAGTCAAGATTCTCAGCTATATACTCGATGAAGAAGAGTTCCTTTCTCCGTATGGCATCCGGTCTCTATCCAAGGTATGGGGCGTTTCATTATCAAATAATTCTTAAAGGGAATTGTAAAGCGGTTTTCTAAATTTTGTTTGTGTGTGTGGGTAGTCCGAAACTTGCTGATACTATTCCCATCTCTCCTTAGCCATATCTGTCCAAATAGATATCAGATCCTGGGATAGAGTCAGCAAGTTTCGGACTAGTTTGTGTGTGTGTGGGGGGGGGGGGGGGGGTGGCACTTATAGAATGAATTTGCGTTATTCCAATTTTCAGTCGAACTTCTGTGGTTCCGGCAATTCAGTAAAATAAGTGTTAGATGACGTAACTCATCGCAGATATGCTTGTATCACATTGGGCTTCTCAAGATTAATGACGTCATCAAACGATTTTTTGAAGAACCACATACGTCTGAATGAAATAGATAAAACAGAATAGATGACTTGTTCCATTATGAACATATCAATCCATTGAGAACAAAAGAGATCCATTTGGATAAACAACCAATTTTCAATATTTCATTTCGTAATTACTTTCGTTTCAGGTCCATGACAAGCACCCAGTTCGTCTTTTATTAAATGGGGTGGAATATAGCGTGAGTTACTGCCCGGGGGAGTCCTAGAACTAAATTATTTGGTGGCAACAGCAACTGGAGGGGTCCCATCTGGCTACCAAGTAAGCTGTAACTTTTGCTTAAAAGAATTGCATATTAGGGACTATATAATAATGCTGCTGTCCTGGCAAACTTTCCCTCATATCTTACTGAATGACACACCTTTGAGCAGGGCCGCAGGGCCCGAAGGTTGCCCCCCCCCCTCTCACATTTTTGAATGTCCCCCCAAAAGATATGACAACTGACCAATTTCATTACAGTAATTCATCTAAGACCATCCTCATGCCCCCTCTTGGTGTATTACTTGCCCCTCCAACCAACCGGCCGTCTTCGTTAGCCCATAAGGTGCAGAAAAGTAGGACGTAAAACTCCATTCATTTCATTTCATTCCCATCGGGGTTGACTATGGGCCTGTTGAAATAGTAGGACGTTTAAACTCCATTTAATTTTTTTTCAGTGAATTATCTCTTAATCGATAATCTGCAGAGATATGATTATTTTTATGGAGACACTCTGCAAGTAGAGTGTCCTACACGATCTGGTAAATACATGAGACTAAAAGATGTTGCTAGAGAATTGGCTACTCGAATATCCAGACTCGTTGTGCCTGATTTATATGGGTACAGAGCTTGCCACGGTAAATATAGCTATATATCTCGTATTTTCACATCCCTTGATGGTGACATCATGTTGTAAAGCCTACCACCCCCCCCCCCAATCCTTCTGAATTTCTTATCGCTAAGTTCTCGTATGCCTGGGGCTTTAAGTCCTCAACTAGCCATCTCACCCTACCTTCTCTTAATGATACATACTAAAACGACTCGCCCTCTGCAACTGCCCATTCTCCGACGCCCCTTCCTGATTCTCACACTCCCCTCCACATCACCTCGATATTCATTATTTGGATTTCATTTATGAGTAGGCTACCTACTATGTTGTTTAATTTGGTTTGATTTCCAGGTGACGACGATCGATATGCTAAGAATCCCTATTTTAAAGATCTAGCTTTATTTTATGAATATTTCCATGCCGAGACTGGGAGGGGGTGTGGTGCTAGGTAGGTGGTGTTTTGATGTTTTAAAGGTGTGCGTGTAGACCAACACGTATGAAACCCTTGATAAACGACTTTATCAATAATAACCGATTTAAATCAATAAGATTTGTTTTTGAACGAAATTTTATATGAAAGAAATATATAAATGAAATCAAATGAATGGAGTTTTACGTCCTACTCTTCTACACCTTATGGGCTAATGAAGACGGGCAACGCAATGCAGTGTGCAATGAGGGGAATTTTGGCAAGAGAAAGAAATAGATAACGAAGTACTTTAAGTTACTTTTATTTACTCCACACAAACGTTCGGGAAATTCTGATGGTGACGTCATAAGATAAAATTCAAATTTAGACAAATACTGCCTTCTGATTGGTTTATAAAACTAGTGACCTACTTTACTTTATTTTCAGCCACCAAACGGTTGGACGGCGTTGATAGTAAAATTTATTAAAATATCCACGATTTCTTATTAGCTTCCGATTCTACTGGCTCGCTCTGTAGCGGCGATATAAATGGGCATTCTGTTATCTAGACTCATGTGAAATGTACGTGTAAATACCAGATATTAAAAGTATCTCTGTGGATATAAATAGACATTCTGTTATCAGACTCACGTGAAATGTACGTGTAAATACCAGATATTACAAGATATCTTAGTGGTGATATAAATGGGCATTCTGTTATCTAGACTCACGTGAAATGTACGTGTAAATACCAGATATTAAAAGATATCTCTAGTGGTGATATAAATAGACATTCTGTTATCTAGACTCACGTGAAATGTACGTGTAAATACCAGATATTAAAAGATATCTCTAGTGGTGATATAAATAGACATTCTGTTATCTAGACTCACGTGAAATGTACGTGTAAATACCAGATATTAAAAGATATCTCTAGTGGTGATATAAATAGACATTCTGTTATCTAAACTCACATGAAATGTACGTGTAAATACCAGATATTAAAGGTATCTCTAGTGGTGATATAAATAGACATTCTGTTATCTAGACTCACGTGAAATGTACGTGTAAATACCAGATATTAAAAGATATCTCTAGTGGTGATATAAATAGACATTCTGTTATCTAGACTCACGTCAAATGTACGTGTAAATACCAGATATTAAAAGATATCTCTAGTTGAGATATAAATGGGCATTCTGTTATCTAGTCTCACGTGAAATGTACGTGTAAAAACTAGGCATTTTAAGATACATGTATCTCTGAAGACTGTATAATGAAAGGCCCAGGATATACATGTATATCGAAAAAAAAATTACCGAAGAGCTCGCAATTGTACAACACATGTTTGATTTGTGAATAATAAAGACAATTACGAAACTGTCCACTCGTCTTTTTTTATGAATAAAGCGATTACCAACTGAATTATCTGTACCACACAAACTGACCCGTATCCTTATTATAACACAGTATTACAAAGATTATAATAATATACTTTCTTCTGGAATATTAACAACAGACTACAAAATGAAATGAAATGAATGGAGTTTTATGTCCTCTTAAACACAGCATACTACCATCAACTTTTTATATTATCACTATTGGACGAGGGGGCCCGAATTTCTAACCTAGCTATGAGAATAGGCTATGCAAACTGTTGCAAAAAACATTATTGTTATTATTTAGGCCAAGCATGTTCACTCTCTCTCTCGAACACGTGATACTCCCTCTCCTTAACAGATCGACTATTATTCAGTTTCATATACGAGATGTGTAGTTTGTTATACCCGGAATAGTCGGGCAGCATTTGTCCATTTCCTGGTGCTACTTCGTATTTCTTGCCAACTCTGTTTTTTTTCTGCATTCATAAAGTCCATATGTAGATAAGTTGAATTCAACTTGTTGTTAAGTTCTCGGCCATTTATTTTGAAATGTTTCAAACATTCATCTGATATTAGGTGCTGGAATAGGAGAATCTAGAGTTGTTGGATACAACTCAAATTTTATTTTTGTCTTTTACACCAAATTGCATCTGCATTCATTTCATTGTTTTAAAGGCTACAAAAAGTGCAAAATTCTTTTCAGATTTCTTTCTTTATGCGAGACACTCTCTGCCCACAATTGTTTCAACAAAATAAATGAGTGGAAGGAACAAGCAAAAGGTGTCTCCAAATTCTTAACAAACTACATGAATCAGGTTGAGATTCTATTGATGTTTATTGCTGCTACACGAACCTGCAATTTGAGACTTCATTTGGCAAAGATGGAGGAGCTGTTGACCTATTTCCATGCTCATGACCAATACAACTATGGACGATGGGGGCCACTATATGTTGCAGACATGTTGTAATTGCAAACTACATATCTTGAGACATGGGTATTTTTAGATGCAGGCAACTTTTCTATTACAAAACATGATGTTTACTTCACGGCGATTCGTCCAGACCATGGCATTGAACAGGAACATAAGAAGTTGAAGGCCAGAGGAGTGTTTGTTGGCATCACGGGCAAAGGGCAAACCTTGGACAAGTACTTCATTATAGCCCCACGCTGTGTCGAATTGTGCAAGAATTCCGAGAATATGCAGAAATCGAAACACGACAGTCAAGTTCTCTTCATCACGCGCTTGTTGGAGCAACAGGCACAAAGAACATTTTATCTGCAGCAAAGATTTCAGAGGTTCTTACCAGAGAGGGAAATCCTTTTTTAAAAGTGATATGTTCAATCTTGTGACCTTCACTGTTACACCTGACAGAGTGTGCAGAAACATTGCAAACCGCGACAAATGAGAGGAACAATCAGTCAATTTTTGGGATGCTCAAAAGAAGAACAGCTGGTCCTACTTCAAGGACGTTGGAGCCACAGTTCAAACAAAAGTCAAAGGGCAGTTGTTATCCATTAAACAGAAAAGGTACCTGCTCTCTCGACTGCTCGTTGTGTGCAAGACTTGAACTGACTTTTATGTTAAAGATGCCATTACAGAATTTGAATTTAGTGTCACGGCACCTTCCAACTTCCATTCCGATGGATCAATGATAATGCTGTCTGACAAATCCAAACTGGTCCCTACTGTTATGAAATCACCACTCCCATTGCCAGACGAAGTGACCATCTCACAACCAGTGAGGCCAGGTGCCTCAGTGTTGATAATAGATGCAATGTGCATAGTGAACATGGTGCCCACAACTACCGAAATGTCAAATGCCTTGGACTTTGCACAAAAGTTTGTCCACATCATGACTGACGTGAGTGATCCTTATGAGGATGTCAGGATTGTATTTGATCAGTACCTTGCCGGTTCTCTCAAGGAAATTACCAGACAGAAGCGTTCATCGAAAACAACACCAGTTTACCATCATGTCAATGACAGCACTAAAATAAAGAACTTGAAAACTTTCCTCTCTCATATATACACCAAGGCCGAGATGACGGAATACCTCTCAGATAAACTCATCAGTTACTATCAAAGAAAGGCAAAGAAAGTCCCTGTTATGCACCTTACAACAATGAAAGCAAACCACACACTGTCTAACATTGTTAGTATGCCTGAGATGGCAGCGGGCAAGCACAATCTTTCAGGATGGAGACCAACTTGTTCTTCTGAATGCCTATGACGTCATGCACAAGGACCCACAAGTCAATCTGGACGTCTTCTCAGTGGACACTGATGTTTTTGTTCTCCTTCACTTCCAAAGTCAACGACACTTCTCAGAAAAAAGGTGACAGAATATCAATCAATGATTGCTACCAAAGACTTGGACCAAAAAGGGCAGAGGTGCTCATTGGATGGTATGCTTTCAAGGGAACAGACAATACTGGATCATTTGCTGCAAAGGGTTTATTAAGTCACTTCATGCAAGCTGATGATGACATTCTAAATGCATTTGCTGCGTTTGGATTGAAAAAAGAGATACATGCAGGTATCTGCGATCAAATGGACCGATATATGTTTTTACTATTCAACACCTCAGATATCAGAGAGAACAACGTAGGAGAACTCAGGTGGGCACTATTTGCGCAGAAAGGGAGAGAGGGTCAGCAGTTACCTCCAACTCGGGGAACCTTAGGGCCACACACGTACAGGGCTTACTATATGGCGCTCGTGTGGAAGCTATCTAAAGTACGCCGTCCCAAAATACCATCACCTATAGACTACTGCTGGGAGTCAAAAGATTGACACCTCAAGCCAGTCTTCTATGTGAAAGCTCCAGCCCCAGGTTGCAACAGGCAATCATGTGGATGCAAGAAGAACCGTTTAGTATGCACAGATCTGTGCGTATGTGGAGAGATCTGTGAAAATGTTGTACCGGACCTACCTATGAATATAGATGGGGCTGACTAAGATCCCAGACATACTTTTGCATTAGATCATTGTATATCAGACAGTTGATTATTGGACATGATGTATTGCTATTATAGCTTAAAGCTAGATAAATGGTTAATCTTTAAGATATATTTTGTGGACTTTGAAACAACTAAAACGAAAATGACAGCTGAGATCAGTGATGTGCAACCTCAGTTTTGACTTTTAGTAATAACAAAGAAATTCTGCTTTTGTGGTATCAAAGTGTGAATTGTATACAGAAGAAAAGTATCATTAAAGGTTGAATACAAATTAAAAATATTTGGTTTGGGTTATTTTTGTTGCTTTGCCACTAGCTTCGGGTTCGCATGTTTCACTTCTGGCCCAATCAGCACACTGAATATAGGTTCTGTCAATACGTCAAGTTTGTATGACAAATGTATCTGAGAAGTTGACAACAGATTAAATTAAATTCTCTGGGACATGGGCAAACTATCAGTATAAAGAAACTAGAGTTGGCAAGAAAAACGAAGTAGAATACAATATTGCTTCCTGACTAGAACCTGAGGCGATTTTAATTGGTCCAATATATAATATTGTTATATTGATCAGCGGTTCTCAACCTTTTTCACCTCGCGGTCAATTTTTATTAGTTTCAAAATGTCTTCACGGTGTCAAATCTCTACGTCCCACATAGTCCGAAACTTGCTGACTCTATTCCCAGCCTCTGATAGCTATTTGGACAGATATGGCTGGGGAGAGTCAGAAAAACTAGGTTTTAAACGTATTTACAGACCTCGAATCCACCAAACCTTGATTTATTTGGATCACGCAGTCTCTTTTTCAAATTTTGCGCGCAGCCAAAATTCCGACGTTACTGGGTCATTAAATGAAAATAGAAGATGATGGTTAGTTTGCTTCTATCACGTGACCGTTTAACGTCGGAAGTTTTTTTTTTTTAATGCGCACGCAATTTGAGATGGCGACTGAGTGATTGAAATTCTTGAAAAAAACGTTGACGCAACCATAAGCGTGACATGAATGGTGAAAGGGGATAATGATGGTATGACTGAACTACAAAAACATCCATCTTTCCAAATATATCTTGGTTTGGTGGATCGAGGTATGTCAATACGTTTAAAACCCCGCACCCGCGGAGTTGCGGAAAATCCCAAGTTTTAGGTGCCAAGTTTTTCTGACTCTCTCCAAGTCCAAATAGCTATTAGAGGCTGGGAATAGAGTCAGTAAGTTTCGGACTACGTTCCACCATAAGAAAATATGTATATTAAAACTCATATAATATATTGATATTAGTGATCATTACTGAAGTTGACTAACAGGGACGAGCTATTATTAACAACACAATTTGAAATCTGACCCTATGCAAATGAGTATTTTGATTAGTAATTTGAACTTTGAGTCCGTGATTACACAATCATATCTACAAGTAGTTTATCTCATGTCATAGTAAAACTATAGTTCTTGCATAGAAAATGTGGAAGGTATAACTATACTATTTCTAGGGTAGGATAATTTACCATAACATAGTGAAATCATTCTGTTTGTCTGTGGGGGGTATATAAAACTATATTTCAATATTTCTAGAGAAGAATAACATACCATAACATAGTGAAATCATTCTGTTTGTCTGTGGAAGGTATATAGAACTATATTACAATATTTCTAGTGAAGGATAATATACCATAACATAGTGAAATCATTCTGTTTGTCTGTGGAAGGTATATAGAACTATATTACAATATTTCTAGTGAAGGATAATATACCATGACATAGTGAAATCATTCTGTTTGTCTGTGGAAGGTATATAGAACTATATTACAATATTTCTAGTAAAGGATAATATACCATGACATAGTGAAATCATTCTGTTTGTCTGTGGAAGGTATATAGAACTATATTACAATATTTCTAGTGAAGGATAATATACCATGACATAGTGAAATCATTCTGTTTGTCTGTGGAAGGTATATAGAACTATATTACAATATTTCTAGTGAAGGATAATATACCATGACATAGTGAAATCATTCTGTTTGTCTGTGGAAGGTGTATAAAACTATATTACAATATTTCTAGGGTAGGATAATTTACCATAACATAGTGAAATCATTCTGTTTGTCTGTGGAAGGTGTATAAAACTATATTACAATATTTCTAGTGAAGGATAATTTACCATAACATAGTGAAATCATTCTGTTTGTCTGTGGAAGGTATATAGAACTATATTACAATATTTCTAGTGAAGGATAATATACCATAACATAGTGAAATCATTCTGTTTGTCTGTGGAAGGTATATAGAACTATATTACAATATTTCTAGTGAAGGATAATATACCATGACATAGTGAAATCATTCTGTTTGTCTGTGGAAGGTATATAGAACTATATTACAATATTTCTAGTGAAGGATAATATACCATAACATAGTGAAATCATTCTGTTTGTCTGTGGGGGGTATATAAAACTATATTTCAATATTTCTAGAGAAGGATAATATACCATAACATAGTGAAATCATTCTGTTTGTCTGTGGAAGGTATATAAAACTATATTACAATATTTCTAGTGAAGGATAATATACCATGACATAGTGAAATCATTCTGTTTGTCTGTGGAAGGTATATAAAACTATATTACAATATTTCTAGTGAAGGATAATATACCAAGACATAGTGAAATCATTCTGTTTGTCTGTGGGGGGTATATAAAACTATATTACAATATTTCTAGTGAAGGATAATATACCATGACATAGTGAAATCATTCTGTTTGTCTGTGGAAGGTATATAGAACTATATTACAATATTTCTAGTGAAGGATAATATACCATAACATAGTGAAATCATTCTGTTTGTCTGTGGAAGGTATATAAAACTATATTTCAATATTTCTAGAGAAGGATAATATACCATAACATAGTGAAATCATTCTGTTTGTCTGTGGGGGGTATATAGAACTATATTACAATATTTCTAGAGAAGGATAATATACCATGACATAGTGAAATCATTCTGTTTGTCTGTGGAAGGTATATAAAACTATATTACAATATTTCTAGAGAAGGATAATATACCATGACATAGTGAAATCATTCTGTTTGTCTGTGGAAGGTATATAGAACTATATTTCAATATTTCTAGAGAAGGATAATATACCATAACATAGTGAAATCATTCTGTTTGTCTGTGGAAGGTATATAGAACTATATTTCAATATTTCTAGAGAAGGATAATATACCATAACATAGTGAAATCATTCTCTTTGTCTGTGGAAGGTATATAGAACTATATTTCAATATTTCTAGAGAAGGATAATATACCATGACATAGTGAAATCATTCTGTTTGTCTGTGGGGGGTATATAAAACTATATTAATATTTCCTGAAAGATTTTTGAAGAATTAATATCATGGCGACTGCTTTACCAACTTATGACGGTCTGAAATGCTCAAGATGTTTAAAAAATTTCAAGACTCCAAAAATTTTACCATGCGGACATTCGATTTGTCTCGAGTGCTTGGTGGGATATATTTATGACGGAGTCAAGACATTTCCATGTCCAGTTTGTGAACAAAAAGTTAAAATTCCAAAAAATGGTGTCGACGGATTTATTACGAATTCAGATTTAGAAAGATTAATAGATTTTTTGACAACCCAACCCTCAACTAATCTGAGACAAGAACAGGATAGTCCAATTCACAGTAAAAAGGGGGCAGAAAATTATTGTATTAACATAGACCATAACGATCATGCAGCCTTAGAATTGCTTTTAAAATCTAAGCAAAACACACTGAAAAACACAATGAAGGAATTGGAAAATACTGATACAAAATTGTTAGAAACGTCTAATATACTTAAATTGCTTTGTAATGGTGTTTGTTACAAAATCGGTGAAAAAACCAAGAAAATTGTTGACGAATTAGAGCTGAATTGTGAGAAGATACAGAAAGAGACTCTAGATCATTTTGAAATGAATGCATCTAAACTAACAGAAACCCGACAAAGGGTTCGGACTCTGAAGCAAACTATTGAGAGTGATTTAGATAAAACCTGTCCTACTACAACAGACGGACCCTCTTTGATTCAATCACTAAATATACTCCAAGATTTACAGAAACTCTGTGAAAATAAGATTGATATTCCACAAGTGACCTGTGTAGAATGGAGAGAGGGGTCTGGTATTGGTAACCTTAGTGACATTATTGGATCAACTGAAATTAAACCACTAGATCAATCTAGAGTGGGAAGTGGAGCTAAATCACCTGCAGCTAAACCACTAGGTCAATCTAGAGTGGATAGTGAAGCTGAATCAACTGCAGCTAAACCACTAGGTCAATCTAGAGTGGATAGTGAAGCTGAATCAACTGCAGCTAAACCACTAGAACAATCTAGTGTGGATAGTGAACCTAAATCAACTGCAGCTAAACCACTAGGTCAATCTAGAGTGGGTAGTGAAGCTGAATCAACTGCAGCTAAACCACTAGATCAATCTAGAGTGGATAGTGAAACTAAATCAACTGCAGCTAAACCACTAGGTCAATCTAGAGTGGATAGTGAAGCTAAATCAACTGCAGCTAAAGCACTAGATCAATCTAGAGTGGTTAGTGGATCTAAATCAACTGCAGCTAAACCACAAGATCAATCTAGAGTGGATAGTGAAGCTGAATCAACTGCAGCTAAACCACTAGAACAATCTAGAGTGGGTAGTGAAGCTGAATCAACTGCAGCTAAACCACTAGATCAATCTAGAGTGGATAGTGAAACTAAATCAACTGCAGCTAAACCACTAGGTCAATCTAGAGTGGATAGTGAAGCTAAATCAACTGCAGCTAAAGCACTAGGTCAATCTAGAGTGGATAGTGAAGCTAAATCAACTGCAGCTAAACCACAAGGTCAATCTAGAGTGGGTAGTGAAGCTGAATCAACTGCAGCTAAACCACTAGAACAATCTAGAGTGGGTAGTGAAGCTGAATCAACTGCAGCTAAACCACTAGATCAATCTAGAGTGGATAGTGAAACTAAATCAACTGCAGCTAAACCACTAGGTCAATCTAGAGTGGATAGTGAAGCTAAATCAACTGCAGCTAAAGCACTAGATCAATCTAGAGTGGTTAGTGGATCTAAATCAACTGCAGCTAAACCACAAGATCAATCTAGAGTGGGTAGTGAAGCTAAATCAACTGCAGCTAAAGCACTAGATCAATCTAGAGTGGATAGTGGACTTAAATCAACTGCAGCTAAACCACTAGGTCAATCTAGAGTGGATAGTGGACCTAAATCAACTGCAGCTAAGCCACCAGGTCAGTCTAGAGTGGATCGTGGATTTATATTAAATGTTTCTGAACCTCCAATACGTAGATTCAATGAACGAGATATTCTTGAGGGTTCAAGACCCATAGCAGGTTCCATTTCAAATTATTTAAACAAAGCAGGCGCCTTTTGCCCTGAACCATTTTCATTGTAGCATCTTTGTATATCGTTCTTGTTCTATACTATCATAAGAATTACATAAAACGAACTGAACTATGCGTATCAATGACATAAAATAAAACCAAAAGATTTTCACACTTGACTGTTTAAAGATAAAATCTTGATCATTGTTCATGTCTTCATTCCTTAGAACTCACACTTAGAATTCCGGCTTTTCTCCCGTCCCAAAAAAATCATGTCACGTTGCAATTGCAGTTCACTGAACACTTTCACGAACTATTTCGCGTAGATTGGTTTCAAAGTGGATGATTTCCTTTCAACTCGGGTTTCAAAATCTTTTGAAATGCTATCCGAGTACCAGTCGGTAAATTCACTTTTCCTTGTCCGTTTGAAGCCTCCATTGACGAATAAATCCATCGGTTGCAATTCGCCAGTATATCCAGCAGGAACACACACAACCTCTACACGAGCTGATTTTATCGCGTTCATCACATCTAATCTATGGGCCTCAAACACGTCACAAATTACTAATGCTCACTGAGCCAAGGGTAAATCCAATCTTTCCTTAACTCGATCACAGTAGGGAATGATAATGTTGTCAATATATTCTATCATAGAATGTTCATTACTCCAAAGATTCTCTGTATGGCTAACAATCCAGTCTTTCGGAAATTCAATTTTGACGTGACGCATATTTGTTTTTCCCATGTACAGCAATTGTGGTGGACGATAGAAACCATCAGCAGAGCAGTTATTACCCTCCTATCTTCGATGCCTCTACCTACTTGTGTTTTAATGAAAAGAACCTTTAATTGATAGAGGTGAATACAGCACCAGCTGTCATACTTCCGGGAAGCCATTTTCATTTTTATGATATTAAAAAATGCGACACCTATCGCGGATCGCATTAATTCATACTCGCATTTTAGTCTGTATACCCCATGTCGCATATATTTGTTGACGCATTTCCATACTTACAGTAAACAAATTTGAATAAGCTGAAGTGAAATACAATATGATATAAATGATAATCTACCGTATAAAGAGGTTTTTTGAACTAAAAGAATATGTCTGAGTTGACATACCTGACTAGAGCACGGATCTGAAATAGTAATGTAAAAGGATACGTAATGCAATATTTAATATGCAGGAAAATGCTGAAGAGATTGAAAGACAGTTTTAAATGTATTAAGGTTTAAGCAGAGGTTTTAAACTAAATTACAAGATGGCCGACAACCAGGTTAAATTTAAATATATGTAATGCAATATAGCATAGACCTTACGTTGACTTGACACAATAAAATAAACATTCAAAATTTATTGAAACAATAATAACAGTATCCAAAACCAAGTATTGAAGAAGATTCAATATTAATATAGGCTATAAAAGATGTTCTAAAATAGATAGAAGTCCATAAACCTGAAATAAATGGAGTTTTACGTCCTACTTTTCTGCACTTATTGGCTAATGAAGACGGGCAAGCCATGCAGTGTGCAATTAGGGAAATTATGCCAGGACAGCGGCATTAGCCTACTATAGATGGTTTGCCTCTACTGGCTCCCTTTTACCTCCTTCCCCTTGGATCGAAAATGTAGCAGACTGCGCAAAAGGCAAGAGCGGGAAAAACTAGGGTGACGTAATGATTGCTAATTTATCATTCGGGCACTAGAGGGAAAGATGACGTTCTACTATTTTGCCGGTAACTTAACGTTATAATCGTTTACAGACAGCTTCACCCTGATTGTCTTTGCTAATTAATGCAGACCACAAACCAATTTGTACAGTCAGTCAACTGTTTGCCCACCCAACCATTTCCCCTTTATTTTAGAATTTGAAATTCCGTGTAGATGGATTGTTACGCGTTAATGTTGAAGGGTTTTTGTTCAATTTAAATTTAATAATTCAGAGTGTTCAGTAACAGCCATTTAAAGTCGCTGCTCAATGCCTTTATCTCTGTACTAAATCTTTTTCTGTCTCCGGGTATTTACCACCTAACTTTCTATGTCTTTAAACAGGGCCATGTTTATTGGTTTTTCATTAGTGTTGCCATTCTGCAGTCTGTATTATTTCAACTGTAAGTTCAGATTTATGGCGAGGCCCCGTGTGCTACCAGGCTGTGCACGTTAAATATCCCTCGATAGTTGGAAATCGCAAAAATAGTCTAATTTTCATTGTAAATAATCTCTATATCTTGTGTTTTGTTTTGGATAGGAAGATCTATAAATACGGTAAGAAGTTATTTTTAATCATTCTTTGTAAATGTTGTTCCATATTGACCATATTTTGTATTATTAGGCTTATCGACTTTGATCATAGTACAGCTTGCCCTTGTGACAGATTTGAGCTGCACGCAAGATTCCTTTTCCAAAATTATTATTGTGTCAGTTACTAGTACTTCATATTTTTTAATTTTATAATAGGCCTATAATTGTTATGATCATTCTTTGTGACACAATTCGGATTAGTGTTTTCGTAATTGTAAGGGAAACCCCTCTTTCCAGCATTCTATATGGTCACGTGATCACTTTCACCGCCTTGGATCTCGACTATCGAAGAAGCATTACTTTTGCCAGTCAATTATGAAAAAGTATAATGGCCTTTAAATGCTTTATTTTGCAGTTAATCGTCGTCTTTATCTCTGCCATGTAATCTTAAACCTTGTGATACTGTTATTGTTAAATATACCTCACATTATATTGGTTGAAACTTTCTATGGTTTTGCATGGTTTATGTTACACCTATGGTTTTTGGTATCCAAGGTGCTTTTGCCAGGATGAATTAACGACCACCTACTCTTATCGCCTTACAGATACAGACTGAATCAAATTATAGTGAATTATAATGAACTACCAGTGAGAGAGTGTTACATAAGAGCATTGATAATTACTTATTCAATAAAAATCTTTATAACTAGACTGGCTGCTCAAGTCAATTTACGGAGGGCGCCATGACCCATCGATATAGACGCCATTGCTCTACTGACTCGTATGGTCGACGCCCCTTCATGACGGTACCTATATTTAACATTGAGGCAGTGAGAGTCAACTACATGTACCAACTACTACGAATACCAACAACTACCTACAGTAGTTTGCGATATCAGCATCCACTGGAAGACAACGTTAAGTAGTCATCTACCAACAACTCTAGTTTGTGATATCAGCAATTGCTGGAAGCGAACGTTAACTTGTCATCTACCAACAACTACTTAGTTTGCGATATCAGCAATTGCTGGAAGCGAACGTTAACTTTTCATCTACCAACAACTTCTTAGATTGCGATATCAGCAATTGCTGGAAGCGAACGTTAACTTGACATCTACCAACAACTACTTAGTTTGCGATATCAGCAATTGCTGGAAGCGAACGTTAACTTTTCATCTACCAATAACTACCTAGTTTGCGATATCAGCAATTGCTGGAAGCGAACGTTAACTTGTCATCTACCAACAACTATCTAGTTTGCGATATCAGCAATTGCTGGAAGCGAAGGTTAACTTGTCATCTACCAACAACTACCTAGTTTCTGATATCAGCAATTGCTGGAAGCGAACGTTAACTTGTCATCTACCACCAACCAACCGAAAGTCACGCGATAACTTCAATTTCTATTATTATCCCACTCTATGCACTTGATTGTCAACTGATTTTAACTTGCTATTACCAATCACGCGACTTTTTTTATTATTATTCTCTATTTTCTTTCAATGAGTTTTAAATCGATGCAATAAGCATGGATTCCTTAGGAACGTTTTTATTTTAACTATGAAAATTTCATAACTAATTCAATTTTCCTGAAACGATTAGTTTGAGAAATATCATGGAATTTGCTACACTTATACGGTTGAAATTGTCATAGTGAAAAAACTTAGATCTATAAAATTTTCCTGAAGGAAGTTCGATTGTTCGATGCTTTACAACTATATGACGGTCAGAAATGTCAGTGTTTAACAAAATTTCTCCAAAAATTGTTACCACGGACATTCGAATTCACGAGTTTAGTAAATTAGGGACTGTTACAACCCAATTCCATTAGCCGAGTGTTTAAAAAAAAGTTAAAAAGAAAAATTATTGTCTCGATTTCATTAGACATTCAATGGTTTACCTGGAAACGATCACTGGTTACTTGGACAAAACTGGAACTGTTGAGCCATGATTTTCAAAATAGTCAAAAAACATTATTATATGATCTGATGATTGAGACTAGGGGTTCTGAAGTCGTTAAAATTAAATCATCCATGGAGACTGAAAATAAACACGTTTTATTGAAGAATGAAACGAAATTGTGAAAAGATGTTTAAAAAATTCAAGAAAATTTTAATATGATGTAGGACTTCGAATTGATGTGTCGAAGTGAAATATGGCTAGGGATACTAGATGATGACCCGTAGTCAAATACATTTCCCATTAAGTCTGTGTTTCAAAAGAGCTAAAGATTCTCAAGAAAATGTGAAATGATTATTTCCAATTGACTGTTAGAAAGAAGTTGGATGGATAGTCTTTGATCAATCCGTAATTAAACCCACTATACCAACTCTGGGGGTCATGAGTGTTCAATTAAAGAAAGGTCAAAGTAAGAATATATGGGTCTTGATTGATTTTAGAAAGTATTTAGAATGGAGAGGGGTAGGTATGGAACCTGTGTTATTGGGATCAAAAGTAATTAAACCAAATTATTTTTTCTAGGGATTCCAAAATAAATTATTAGTCATTGGTGATGAAGACATTTTATAACATTTCCAAATGAGATAAAGATCAGAAGTCGTTAAAAATTTACTTATAAATTCCAGAAGATTCATGAACGAAAAATTCAATTCGGAAATTAGATATAATATGATCAATACTATATGATATGAAATTGATGTCTAAAAGATCCTCAAAAGATAATAAAGAGAGAATCTTTAATAAAATTTGATTACTAAATTCGAAGAAGGACAAGAAGAAACCTTAAATTAGAAATAAATTAGCATTTTTGAATAATTTTCTTGATAGATCTTTGCAATTTCTTGAAGCATCTTTAAGATTTACTTGAGCATCTTTGGATAAGTTCTTGACATCTTCTAAAATGATTACTGTGTAGAATTTGGAAAGGTCTTGTAGCACTATTGAATAATGGTCATTGTAGCATTTTGAATAATGTCTTGTAGCATCTTTGAATAATGTTCTTGTAGCATCTTGAGAATAATTTTTGTAGCATCTTTGAATAATGTTCTTGTGGCATCTTTGAATATTGTTCTTGTAGCATCTTTGAATAATGTTCTTGTAGCATCTTTGAATATTGTTCTTGTAGAATC
Source organism: Nipponacmea schrenckii (assembly GCA_030562195.1). NCBI lineage: Eukaryota > Metazoa > Mollusca > Gastropoda > Lottiidae > Nipponacmea > Nipponacmea schrenckii. The sequence goes on from CM060201.1 coordinate 22,079,064, forward strand.
TTTGAATAATGATACTAGTAGCATCTTTGAATATTGTTCTTGTAGAATCTTTGAATGATATACTAGTAGCATCTTTGAATAATGTACTTGTAGCATCTTTGAATATTGTTCTTGTAGAATCTTTGATACATCTTGTAGCATCTTTGGAATGAATTTACTTGTAGCATCTTTAATAGGTCTTGTAGCATCTTTGGATAATGTACTTGTAGCATCTTTGAATAATGTACTTGTAGCACCTTCGAATAATGTACTTGTGGCATCTTTGAATAATGTACTTGTAGCATCTTTGAATAATAATCTTGTAACATCTTGAATAATGTTTTGTAGCATCTTTGGCTAATTTTTTTGTGCATCTTTGATAATGTTCTTGTAGCATCTTTGATAATGTTCTTGTAGCATCTTTGAATAATGTCTTGTAGCATCTTTGAATAATGTTCTTGTAGCATCTTTGAATAATTTTCTTGTAGCATCTTTGAATAATGTTCTTGTAGCATCTTTGAATATGTTCTTGTAGCATCTTTGAATGATATACTTGTAGCATCTTTGGATAATGTACTTGTAGCATCTTTGAAATGGTGTACTTGTAGCATCTTTGGATAATGTTCTTGTAGCATCTTTGAATAATGTTCTTGTAGCATCTTTGAATAATTACTTGTAGCATCTTTGGATAATGTACTTGTAGCATCTTTGAATAATGTACTTGTAGCATCTTTGAATAATACTTGTAGCATCTTTGAATAATGTACTTGTAGCATCTTTGAATAATGTACTTGTGGCATCTTTGGATAATTTTCTTTTAGCATCTTTGGATTATGTCCTTGTACCATCTTTGAATAATGTACTTGTAGCATCTTTGAATGATATCTTGTAGCATCTTTGGATAATGTCTTGTAGCATCTTTGAATAATGTTCTTGTAGCATCTTTGAATGATATACTTGTAGCATCTTTGAATGATATACTTGTAGCATCTTTGGATAATGTTCTTGTAGCATCTTTGAATAATGTTCTTGTAGCATCTTTGAATAATACACTTGTAGCATCTTTGGATTATGGCCTTATAGCATCTTGAAAGTGAAAGTAGACCACTACATTTTATCGACTTGACTGCCGCTGCACACAAAACCACTATTTTAGAAATAACCTTCCACCAATTAAATTTCTCATCATTTCAGAAATTCTGAAAGAAAATGCAATTTCAGACATCAAACTTCAAATTAAGACCAAAATTTAGTCAAAAATGAGCATGCAAAAAACCAAAAAGAGAGGGAGAATGAGGATTTATAAAAATAAAACTTACTGTGCCATACGGACTCTTTCTCCCTTCCTTTGGGGGTGTTTGCATGCCCATTTTGGACTAATTTTTGGTCTAGATTTGAAATTTGATGTCTGAAATTGCATTTTCTTTCAGAATTTCTGAGATAATGAGAAATTTAATTGGCGGAAGGTTATTTCTAAAAATAGTGGTTTTGTGTGCAGTGACAGTCAAGCGGATGTTGATAAAATGTAGTGGTTTACTTTCATTTTGTTTAGTTCAAAATTTTCATGGTCATGCTATATTGGTTTTTTGTACAGAAACCAAGTATTGGCCTGGCTTTCATGTGGCATATTAGAAAGTTTTCAACGAGATTTCTGGAAAAAGTTCTAGAAGGTTGAATTTTGTGATTTAACATGGAAATAGATGGCAAATGAATTAGCGGACTAAGTCCATACAAGCAGAGCATGGGAAATAACTCCATTTTTCGAAGTGTTAAAAATTCAATATTAGTCGAGTAAAAAATTACCTCCCGTTCTATTTTTAGAAATCCTTTTGATTCATTACCGAATACCAAAGATAATAACTTGTCCAGTCCTGTCCCCACACTACCCCACCCTAGGCAGAAAGTTCTTGTGGCCCACCACATATTGATATTAAAGTAAATTTATTCACCTTTTTTATTTGAGGTAAAATTTTTAGGCTCTGTGAAAAATTTTTTTGAAAATTTTCCCCTCAATTCTGCGAAACCCGCCCATCTCTATTCCGGATACATTTTGGTCATTTTAACAATATGTTATTCACAAACGTATTTAAAAATATACAATATGAAAAGGATTGGGGAACAGGGTTCGCTGTAACATCACTTGCCCCTTCCTCACTCCCCCTTCCTCTTTGAAAAACCATGTCTGGCTATAGTTTCTACTAGGATATGAAACAGTTACTATTTATAGACAAATCGGAACGACCACGAGAAACATTTTTACCGTCGTTTTTCTCAGTATTGGTGTCATTCAAAACACTTCGTTTTTCTCATGTTTAACCGGAAGTACTTAGTCGGTGAAAGTTATCTTAAAATCAGTATTTTTACTTCGTAAAAAATATTAAATGTAATGTGATGTATGACAGTATGTTCAGAAAATTGAAGTCTCAATTTTGATGAATATAACTAAACATTTATGGCATTGAAATACATTTTACAGTTGGGATACTACTTGGGAAAAATCAACAGCCCTGCTTCCTCCACATGTATTCAACAGCCACCTGTATTAAGCACCACATCCAGCCATCTTCCCTTGACTGGTTGCTTAATAACAGGTTTGACTGTATTTATGATATGAGCGAGGCTATAAATGATAATGTAATATTTTATAATATCAATATTAACAGATCGATATTGCCTTCCTTCCCTTAGTAACCTGACCAATAGAATTCTTTCCTTTCTTCATCAAGTCTTGAGGATAAGTTAAAGGGAGAGTATTTGTGATACTATAACTGAGTTTTTAATGAATTTTTAAAAAAATTTATCTGGAAAACAGACACACTGAAAGGCTAAAGTAATATCTTAAAAAACAATTTGCAAAAAGCAGTTCCTCTGTCAGGGGCTTATTCTACAAGGACTAAACTTATCTTAGCGATAGGATTTCTTAAGTTAGGAAAGAATCTTACTTTGGGATGATTGCGAGCCATTGCAAAAAAAGGCCCCAGTGTTCAGGTGTTCTGTTATAGAACCCTGTAAATGTAGAGACCTGTTTCACAAATTTTAACAAAGATACAATCAAGATTTTAAGAAATACAGTAATCTGATTGGTTAATAAAAACTTAATTTTAGTGATTGACCAATCTGACCAGAAAAATTTGAGAGAAATCCTTAGTTAAGTTTTAGTGAAACAGGCTCCAGAACAGTAAGACGTAAAACTCCATTTATTTCTCTTATAATAAGTCAGAGAACCGAGTTAATGACTTTTTCTACAGGAACAATTAACGGAATCAGATATCGGAGAAAAAAAATACCTTAACCGCTCGATTTTTCAAGTCTTTTATATTGATAAGGTTACTTGTGATATCGACGTGTTGATTAAGTATGGTCTGGTCGAAATAAATGATTTATAACTGTTGCGAATTGTGTTTTTAGATACAAAAGTATTTAACTTGTGTGAAAAATTTGAAGTTTCATTCCAAAGTATTTGGACCAATGAAGATTGATTTTAAAAATTGATGTAGAAAAAAAACTGTGCGAAATTGTGACTTTTTTTGTAGACGTGTGGTTTGGATTAGATTAATTTCATCAAACTGTGGCGAAATATCGATTTTTACTTTGTTTTTCAATGATAATTTTGAAATTGACGTTAAGGAGATAGGTCTATTTGTTGTTTTAAAAGCCAAAGAAGTCCCTTAATTTCAGCCAGAAAAAATGTTGAGAGAAATTTTATTGGTTGTTATTTTCTGTGATCTTGGTGTTTTAGGTAAGTCTTTTATTAACTAGAATATTATTTCGAAACGTCGTAGTTATTCTTTTGTCTAAAATTATAGTATCACTACAGATACATTGTTTTGTTTCTTTTTCATTTATTCATTAACTCTCCCATTCACTCACTCATTTATTTATTCACTCACTCATTTATTTATTCACTCACTCATTACTTTATGCAATTATACATCCATTTCTCTTTTTTTATATTAATATTAACATTATATGGCCTGATATAGTAAATGTAATTTATCGAAACATTGTAAAGGGTAATATTAATATTATCGAAACGGATGAATGATTATGATAAAAAATACAACGTAATTAATTAATGATAAACTAAGTTTCAGTATTACATAAAACAAATATAAAAATTCCAGGTTATTGTCCGACTGGTGGATACTACGACCCAGGAACTTCCAAATGTTTCTTATTTTCCGATACGAAAACTGACTGGTTCACGGCGAAAAAAATCTGTGAACTGAAGGGCGCCTTTCTGGCGAAAGTGGAGAGTCAGGCCGAGATGGACTTTATGGAATCAGTGAAACCGTAAGTACTAAAACAAAAATAATTAAATGGAGTTACACGACCTAAAGACAGAAACATTATTTAGTGTTCAATGAGGGGAATTTTTCAAGGACAGTGACAAAGGAGAAGTGTTATCTATACTTTTTTGAAGCAGGCTATACCCGTAGCCTCAGAGAAGCATATTTTACTTGTGCCTCCAGATATATTACTTGCCCCTCAGATATAAAACTTGCCACTATAGATATATTACCTGCCCCTCTAGATATATTACTTTCCCTCCAGATATATTACTTGTCCTTGCAGATATATTACTTGTCCCTCTAGATATATGACTTGCCTCTCCGGATATATTACCTGTCTCTCCAGATATATTACCTGCCTCTCCAGATATATTACTTGTCCCTCTAGATATATTACTTGTCCCTCTAGATATAATACTTGTCCTCTAGATATATTACCTGTCCCTCTAGATATATTACCTGCCTCTCCAGATATATTACCTGTCCCTCCAGATATATTACTTGTCCCTCTAGATATATTACTTGCCCCTCTAGATATATTACTTGCCACTCTAGATATATTACTTGCTCCCCGTTTCATTTCATTAACTCCAGAAAAGGAGATAATAGTAGGATATAAGTATGTAAACCAAGGCATGTTTTGTTTTTGTAGTAAAGCGTATTATTGGATGGGTATAAATGACCAGGAAGTCGAAAACACTTTCAGATGGCTGGACGGTTCGCTGGTACAATGGTTCGCTTGGAGGTCGCAACAACCGAACGGAGGCCTTACACAGAACTGTACAACCATCGATAACAGATGGGAATGGCAAGATAAAGAATGTGAAAATCCTTATTATTTCGTCTGCAACCCGATTGATAGTAAGTAATGATTTCAAAATGTCAAGCTATTACAAACTTCATCTTATATATCTTCACAATGTCAAGCTATTACAAACTTCATCTTATACATCTTCACAATGTCAGGCTATTACAAACTTCATCTTATACATCTTCACAATGTCAAGCTATTACAAACCCCATCTTATACATCTTCACAATGTCAAGCTATTACAAACTTCATCTTATACATCTTCACAATGTCAAGCTATTACAAACTTCATCTTATACATCTTCACAATGTCAGGCTATTACAAACTTCATCTTATACATCTTCACAATGTCAAGCTATTACAAACTTCATCTTATACATCTTCACAATGTCAAGCTTTTACAAACATTGTCTTATACCTTGACTACAATTAATAGCCACCTTTCTTGTATCATGTAATAGAGCGATTTGATTAGATTGTACATCTACCGAATACAATCAATCACAGCCCTCATAAATATGAAGTTCGTAATAGCTTGACATTGTGAAGATGTGATACAAGAGAGGTGACTATTACAGTCAATAACACGGAATCAGGTCAACGTCGTAGAACAAAAGAAAATTACGTGGTGTCCTTTTATACAAAAAAGGTTAAGCCTTCAGTAAGGTGTTATTTGGGGTGAATATAGATCGGGAGGGGAGAAGCCTAGTTACCAATCTATAATCAATAAATCTTATCGATCTGATTCATCTAACATCCTATACCGATCAATTATTGATAAACAAATCGAAAGTTCTGATTAGAAATCGATTCTTATAATTGCTTCATTAAATTGTGGAATAATGATCGATTATTTTCTTTATTTGTTAAAATAAAGTAGGTCTTCGTAGGAACCTCCGACCCTTTTCCCCCATTCATTTACAATATTTGATCATAAATATAAATAATATTAGCAGTGTGTCCAAAAAACTACGTATGGTTTTTACAAAGAAATAATACACACAAAACTAAGTATGGTTCTTAAATAACACACACGAAACTATGTATTATCGTTTCAACACTTCTTTAATACATGGGTACATAACGTTTCAACTCAAGTTACACACTTCTTTAATATAGGGGTACATAACGTTTCAACACCAAGGGGTTACACACTTTCTTTAGTACATGGGTACATAACATTTCAACACAAGTTACACACTTCTTTAGTATATGGGTACATAACGTTTCAACACAAGTTACACACTTCTTTAGTATATGGGTACATAACGTTTCAACACAAGTTACACACTTCTTTAATATAGGGGTACATAACGTTTCAACACAAGTTACACACTTCTTTAATATATGGGTACAAATTCAACACAAGTTACACACTTCTTTAGTACATGGGTACATAACATTTCAACACAAGTTACAAACTTCTTTAGTATATGGGTACATAAAGTTTCAACACAAGTTACACACTTCTTTAATACATGGGTACAAAACATTTCAACACAAGTTACACACTTCTTTAATACATGGGTACATAACGTTTCAACACAAGTTACACACTTCTTTAATACATGGGTACATAACATTTCAACACAAGTTACACACTTCTTTAGTATATGGGTACATAAAGTTTCAACACAAGTTACACACTTCTTTAATACATGGGTACATAACGTTTCAACACAAGTTACACACTTCTTTAGTACATGGGTACATAACGTTTCAACACAAGTTACACACTTCTTTAGTACATGGGTACATAACGTTTCAACACAAGTTACACACTTCTTTAATATATGGGTATATCACGTTTCAACACAAGTTACACACTTCTTTAGTATATGGGTACATAACGTTTCAACACAAGTTACACACTTCTTTAATATATGGGTATATCACGTTTCAACACAAGTTACACGTGTCGTCCTCAGATGAAATGATGAAAGAATAAAAACAAAATATAAACTAAGGAAACATGTTAAATATTATAAAATTTCTTTTCAGTTGAGGCACAGTATGGGTCTCAGAAACAGGACACCCTAACCGACGTCTCTGACCTGGGTAGTTCCACGGCTTATAACAGGGTGGATTGTGCGGCTACGTGTAAAGATAACCTAGAGTGTGCGTACTGGGGATACAGCTCGACCGCCAGTTCTAATAATTGTAAATTATATCTTTTGAAACTTGGGGGGTCGGTCAGTACGTCCAGCTCCTGGGATTATTATAAAATGGAATGGATTAAAACTGTCAACAACACGCAGCTGTCATAGCCGATTGACGACTGAAAATACACCATCCATTGACAGACAACAACCCATCCCCATCGTGTTATATTATGAGCTAGATAATGATGGTGCTAGCGGGGGTAAAAGTCGGGTGGGCAAGGCATTATCACCTCTGAAAATTTCGTGTGAACCCAAATGAAGCCCTAAATAATTAAAATATGATTTCTATACGTTGTTTCCATAAAAAAAAGTACAAGAAAGCACCGAATTTAATATATTTTAAAAAATTGTCTTATTTTTCTAGACTTTCCATATTGAATATTAACTCTCGAAATTTTCATTTTCTTTCTCTATAGATGTTAACAAACTGGTTGAATTCTTTATTTAGACTTTTCTTAAAAACTTTAATTTTATACTTTATATTTTTGTGTGACAAAATAAATAAAAAAAATTAATATTTTCATTTTTTTCTAATTTTTCAAGGCGGGGTAATGTCATATGGATCCCTTTCGTTTGACCCCCAAGTTGAAGTTACTACTGGGGAGGGGTAGACGAAATTGAGGACGGCTCGACTTATTCACCTCTCCCCTGCTTCAAGTTTCTTATCAAATAGTTCCCAGATGCTTGCCCCATCAGTGGTTCCTAACTCCCCCCCCCCTCCCCACCAACTCCCCGTGTACAGAAGCATCCTTGAGGCCTTAGTTACAAGTCTTTCGTACCTATATTTTTATTTTTTTATTTTTCTACCCGGAAACATGTCGGAGTTTGAAGATCAATAGCAGATCGATTAAATCGATAAGTGTGATTAAAAATCAGTCTATTTCATTAAGATTCTGTTTATTTCCCATTCCTTCATAAACAATCATTCGTTTCTTAATGGAGTTTATATGTTAAAGACTAAAGAACACAGCATCGTCTGAGTCCATGCTTTGGAACATTACCTTTCATTTGTGGGGATACAGAAATCGGCTGGGGGGGGGGGGGCTTTAAAAAAAAATATGATATTAATTGTACTACCACTTTCTATACGTTTTTGTCCAAAAATGTATCCCCGAATGACCATATTACAAACACTTCAGAAAGAATATTCTCAGACGTCACACCGGCGTTTGTTCTGACGACGCTTTCGTGAAGACCACGTTTTGAATCTCCAGTGAAGTCAGTCTTTTGTCCCCAAAGAAAGTTTGTAAAAAAAATATCCCATTCACTTATTTGTAAGAAATATTATTCTTTTTTTCTATACGTTTTTGTCCAAAAATGTATTCCCCCCCCCCCCCCGTATGACCATATTACAAACACATTAGAAAGAATATTCTCAGACCCCACACGCGGTGTTTATACTGACGACGCTTCCATGGAGACCACGTTTTGAATCTCCAGCGAAGTCAGTTTTTACCCAAAGTAAAAAAGTCGATTCAACAATTTCTATGTATTGACCATGCATGAATTTTTTTTTTTCAAAACATGAAATTTTCATTTTCCTTGGTGATCGATTTACAATGATAGCACACATCTGACAGAACAAAATATAAACAGAAAAACAAAATCGATCCACAAACAATAACTGATGCTAGATTAAGAATCCATTAAAAACTTATATATGCCAGTAGTTCACAACTCAAAAATTTTAAATTGAAAAATGTAAAGAATAACAAAATCAAGATATCACATTCATCTTCTACAGGAGCCACGGTGGCTCTGTCCGTAAGTTAGATGCTTGCCTGCTTACCTGAGAATCCAGGGTTCAATCCCTGCAAAGGTAAAATTTCGGATTTTTCAACCCGATCTCATTGTCGGTGTTGCGGGTCTCAGAGGTGGGGCTGATATGGGAAAGCGTCTAGTCGTTCAGACGGGACAATAAACCGAGGCCCCGTGTACTAAAGGCTGTACACGTTAAAGATCTCCCGACAGCTGGAAATCTCTAACAGAGAAGGCTCCCCTAATGCTCCCCTCCCATTTCAACCCACTTCCTTGCTCCCTGTGTAGTTCTTTCTCTAAACTCCCACTGGCAAAAAAAAGGGGGGCAAGGGATTTTTATTGCCAAGATATCTGTTTACCTAAGTAAGAAAGTAGGACTTCAAACTTCATTTATTTTTAATTAAGCATGTGGATCTACATAGACTTCCTTAGCCGGAATTTCTATTAGTTTCTTACACCCGTTAATAAATACACCCGTTAACGCACCACCGTACACGCAGCCTGTATCTAATCCTGTGGCGAACGGTAATAATTGAAGCTTACGTTGTGCGTCGTGTCCGAAATACACGTGCTCTGGGCCGGTCCACAGTGAAACCCAGGGTTCGCCAAGAGTATGCTTATTAGACGCTATTAAACCTCGACCATCGAAATAATCTTCTATCAAGATGTTTCTCATGTTGGTAAAAGTGTTAAAGTCTATGAGTTCCAGGGGTTTGCCAGGAATCAGTCCAGCGTGCACAATAATCGAATTCAAACTAGGAATCTGTATGGTGTACGGAAGTTCCTGCAAGTATTCAACTTGCATGCGAGTCAATTTTTTCATCCATTCGTTCTTAGGAAGAAATTTGTAATCCGCTTGCGTGTTAAATTTTTGAAGTTCTTTTAAAACTACTTCATCGTGGTTGCCCCTCACTGCGTAATGCTCGCCCAAACCTTCCAAAAAGTCCAAAACTTCTGAATTTTTCGGCCCCTTATTCACCAAATCTCCCACGAACACAAACAAAGTGTCATTATGCTCTTGTTTAGCTTCAGTCACAATGTCTTTAAGTTCGTCGTAACATCCGTGTATATCTCCTACTACAAACACAGGTCGGTCTCGAATCTGTTTCGCATCTAAAACTAAATGTTTTATTTTGGGGAGGACTATATTTGACATGTGTCGTCTGACTGGAGGGTTTGGTTTTAAACACACAGAAAACAGCACTGCCACAAAGGCCGCCATTTTGACGTCTTCCAGAAGATCGGTGGCAAACGTCGGAATCTGGAATTAAAAAAGACAGACTATAAAAGGACCAAGTCTTGGGTCTAGATCACAAAAACGTTCATTCATACAAGGACTTAAGTTCAATCTTTCAATTTTTTTTCAAATGTAGTTTTTTATAAAGGTTTGGATGTATATCAGGGACAGCCTAAATGCCTAGGGGGTGGGGGGCATCGATTACTGTGAGGGGGGGGGGGCAGAACAAATGATCGACGTTCTCTGACTGAACACTATCCAAAATTTTCAAGGTTGCAAGAAAGATTCCTGGAGGCACCCCCCCCCTCCCTGGTTTCGGGCCTGCACAAGGTTAAAGCAGTATTCATATTCACTAATGGTAGAGTGGTGGTTGAAAGGAGCACTGATGTGGAACTTGAGCGGCAAATCTTAATATCATTAAAATCGTTATTACAATCCTATGTCCCAGCCCCTTCGCCAGGAATGAATTCGTACTGGGCCCCTTTTTCGCCCCTTCCCCAGGAAATTTCAAAAACTAGAATCCCGGAGAAAGTATTTCTGATGATTCCGAGGCGCCACAGTCCAGCGCATCAACATGTATACATGTATATGTTCTATAGGCCTATGCTATATCTTTTGTGTAATTTGTAAATTCACAAATTTTTGCTAACTGAAGAAGAGAAGATTTTGAGAGAGGTGGGGATTACCGGGGCTAAATTCTCACTAGCCGAGGTCAAGCCCCCGTGGGACTCGCCTTGGCAACGGGCTGTATATTCTTAACTCAGGACGTAGTATACCTTCATTGCTTTAGGCCCTATTATATATATGTACTACAAACAAGTACTGAGTAGTTCAAGTTCGCAGAAGTACAATGTTTCGTCATTATCAATAAATCTACAGTTCCAAATAGGAATATCGTTCAGGCACCCATTTAACAGACGACAATTTAACGATCGGAGTGTGAAAAATACACAGAAATGTTCAAAAATGACGACAAAAACAAACCCGAAGTAAATAATTTTGTTGACAAACCTTCTACTGTGTAAAGAAGGGGAATAACTCTCAGTGAACTCTAGATTCTGACCTCTAACCCCTGATCTTTATTGACCCCTGACCTTTATTGACCCCTAACATTGAGATTATTTCATTATAGAAATTGACTCAGTGGCCCCATTTGGAATAATTCGAACCAGGTAAGTATTTTTGTTTGAAATAGACATTGTTTGGATTTTATTTACGGTAGGTTCCCAAACCCAGCGAGCTGTTGTCCTGAAATTGACAGAAGAAAATGGAAATGAAAATGGGAGACTCGGCATGTTTACCATGCAATTTTTATTGTTAGTCCGTACGTAACCTGGTAGCAGACGTTATAATAAGCATCGATATTTTTTGCAATTGAAATAAGCGACTACATTGTCCTTGCTAGAGAAGAACCGAATTCAAAAGACGTCTGCTAGTAACTAAAACGGTTTGACTGCCACAGACGACAATCCAAGTCTAATAACTGGATTCTAGATTATAAGTGACATATTTGCCAATCTGTTTTGACCAATATTATCTAAGTCTCAGAAGCAGGAATTTTTTAGCTAAGCTAATCAGTAACAGTGTTCACAGCTCAATGTTAAAATTTGACCCTTCAAAAAAAAAACTTGTCAATACTTGAGACTGTCAATATACTGAAAAACATTTACAGAAATAGAAAGTAAAATCCCTATTGAGGTATTTGAAGGGAATTCTGCGATTTCTGAAAACCATTTATGTGTATATTCAAATCCAAAATCAACATCTGAAATGGCAAACTTGTCCCTTTTAAGAAATTCAAATTTGTGTTATCATTCACTTTACTGTTTATTCAGCTGGTTGTGTTATTTATGAAGAGTTAAATTATGTTGAGTCATGTATAGTTGATACGGGGCTGGTTTGATATTTATAGAACTACAGACCTTGAAGTTTAAAACCTTTCTAAATTATGTAATCCAACTTGGTAATGACATTATAAAATTGAGCTTAAAGTTTTCTATATTTGTTATGTGTATCAGGAACACTGATAGCATCAATTAACACCATTCCGATTTCAATCAGATGTCTGTGGTTCCTGTAATTCTACTATTAAAGAGATTGTAAAGAGGTTTTCTATATTGGTTATGTGTATCAGGAACACTGATAGCATCAATTAACACCATTCCTTTCAATCAGATGTCTGTGGTTCCTGTAATTCTACTATTAAAGAGATTGTAAAGTATTTTAGTCTATATTGTTATGTGATCAGTGACATGATAGCATCAATTTACACCATTCAATTTCAATCAGACGTCTGTGGTTCCTGAATTCCATTAAGATGATGTACATCAATTTACTTTTATTTGTTAGTGAATCATCAAACTTTTAGTTTTAGTGGAATTGCAGGAACCACAGACGTCTGATTTAAAATTAGAATGATGTAAATTGATATTTTCAGTGTCCCTGATACAAATACAAAATTTAGAAAACCTTTTACAATCTCTTTTATGGAACTGTTTAGTTTTAGTAGAATTACAGGAACCACAGACGTCTGATTTAAAATTAGAATGATGTAAATTGATATTATCAGTGTCCCTGATACAAATACAAAATTTAGAAAACCTTTTACAATCTCTTTAATTTTTTTATGAATTAAGGAAACCCCAGGTTTTTAAAATTTGTGTTAAATTATATTATCAATTCCCCTTTTATGTCACTATATGACAATCTAAAAATTTTTTCAACCAAAGTGAGTTTTAGAGCAGACCCTTAAAAATTAGGTTTCTTTTGACGTTGTTTTTATGATGAATATGTAACTTTAAAAATTTCAAGGCCTTAAAAAAGTTGGCTTGTATTTCACTTCATATTTCAAATTATAAGTTAGGCTTACTTAAAGTTAGGTAGACCATTTTGAATTCGTATTTTGAGATTTTTCTGTATTTTCTGTTGATATTTATGTAAGCTTACATTATATTTGTCATCTAACATTTCGTTTTTTAGAATTCTAAACTTTAATCAAAAGTTTTTAGAGCTTATGAAGTTGGCGATGTAAAAATTTTGATATATACGTATTTCTGAGATTGTTTCTGAAGAAGGCTTTTAGTTGAAATGTTAGACAACAGGACAATAGTATATATTTTTAAATTCTAAACTTTGATAAATAATAGAAGGATGAAAATGTGATCATATACTACTGGATTGTTTCTGAAGAAGGCTTTTAGTTGAAACGTTAGACAACAGGACAATAGTATATATTTTACTGAATTGTTTCTGAAGAAGGCTTTTAGTTAAAACGTTAGACAACAGGACAATAGTATATATTTTTAACATCTAAACTTTGAATAAGTAATAGAAGGATGAAAATGTGATCATATACTACTGGATTGTTTCTGAAGAAGACTTTTAACTGAAACGTTAGAAGACTGGACAATAGTATATATTTTTAAATGTTTCCCCCTGTTATGAGAATTGTAATGTAAAATAAAAATATTATAATCAGAATGACTTTGCTTTTGACAGAAATAGATTTAAAAATGGTGTCTGTTTATCTTCTGGTGATAGTAACAGCTGTCCTGGTGTACCTGATTTACAAACTCACAAAGTTTATTATGATTTACCACAGTTGGTGCAGCCTGACCCCACAAGTTGCCCATCACCCTATGCATTGGTTTCTAGGCATTTTACACCGGGTAAGTTTCTAGGCATTTTACATCGGGAATTTTTCTAGGCATTTTAGGTAAGTTTCTAGGCATTTTACATCAGGAATTTTTCTAGGCATTTTAGGTAAGTTTCGAGGCATTTTACAACAGTTAAGTTTTTAGGCATTCTTACATGGGGTATCATTCTAGGCATTTATAACAGGTAAGTTTAGGCATTTAAGATCAAGTTAGTTTTGAGGGATTAAAAGTAACAAACAAACTCTGATTATTATTTTAATATATGTATGTGTTTATTAACCAGGTAAAAAGTGGTAGAGATATTGTAGATTTGAATCAGGAGTTGTTTAACGCTGGAAACAAGATAGCGTTATATTGGTTTGGTCCTGTACGTCCAGTCATTGCTGTGGGACATCCAGACACAGTTAAAGTAATAATAAAGTCTCTGGAACCGAAAGCTGGTGGAGGAAGTGGTTATGACCTGATTAAACCTTGGCTTGGTACGAATTATTTTTCGTTATCTATAAATAGGGGTTTGGGCCATGTCCCCTACCTCCTCCAGGTGAAAGATCTTCTGTTTAAGGGAAAATTAAGCCCACTTAATGCCCAAATTCTCAGACTATTTCGTTTTTTTTCACTACGGGCCTGGTGTAGCCTGTTACTGTTAAAGCTCATCTGCATCACATAGAGAATCTAAAATCAGCCACTAAACTTAACTCAGAAAACAAGGGCATCAACCGCAAATCTCTTAGAGAGAATCTTCTGTGATAAACACTGTATTTAATTTCTTGTGCATTATTTACCTAATTGTCCACTGCTGGTTTTATATTCAGGTGAAGGCTTATTAATAAGTAAGGGGAAAAAATGGGAAAGAAACCGCCGCTTGCTGACCTCTGCCTTTCATTTTGAAATTTTACAGCCATATGTTAATATTTATAACAGCGTGACAGATATACTCATGGTAAGAGTTTTATTGATATGAGGGGTGGGGTATTTTCCTGGGGAGTGGGGAAAGTTGTTTTGGTGGGGATAATTTCTCTGTGGGCTTACAGGGGTCTATAGCTGAATTTTATAATTTCTCACACTGTGACAGATATACTAATGGTAAAATTTTTATTAATACAAGGGGGAAAGAGCATTTTCTGGTAGGGGTGGGGATATATTTCTGGTCAGGGTGAGGATAGTTTCCTGCTGGGGTGGGGATAATTTCCTTCAAGGGTGAAATATTTTTCATTGATTTCAGGAAAAGTTTGAAAAAGAATGTAAAAACGGAGAATTTATAGAAGTGTTTACGCCAGTGAGTTTGGCCACGCTCGATACAATGTTACAATGTGCCTTTTCCTACAAGGGAAATATACAGACACTAGGGTATGTTATATATTTAATATACAGATACTAGGGTATGCTATATATTTAATATACAGATACTAGTGTATGTTATATATTTAATATACAGATACTAGGGTATGTTATATATTTAATATACAGATACTAGGGTATGTTATATATTTAATATACAGATACTAGGGTATGTTATATATTTAATATACAGATACTAGGGTATGCTATATATTTAATATACAGATACTAGGGTATGTTATATATTTTAAAATACAGATACTAGGGTATGTATATATTTAATATACAGATACTAGGGTATGTTATATATTTAATATACAGATACTAGGGTATGCTATATATTTAATATACAGATACTAGGGTATGTTATATATTTAATATACAGACACTAGGGTATGCTTTTATATTTAATATACAGATACTAGGGTATGTTATATATTTAATATACAGATACTAGGGTATGCTATATATTTAATATACAGATACTAGGGTATGCTATATATTTAATATACAGATACTAGGGTATGTTATATATTTAATATACAGATACTAGGGTATGTTATATATTTAATATACAGATACTAGGGTATGCTATATATTTAATATACAGATACTAGGGTATGTTATATATTTAATATACAGATACTAGGGTATGCTATATATTTAATATACAGATACTAGGGTATGCTATATATTTAATATACAGATACTAGGGTATGTATATATTTAATATACAGATACTAGGGTATGTATATATTTAATATACAGATACTAGGGTATGTTATATATTTAATATACAGATACTAGGGTATGTTTTTTTATACTTAATTTTTATATTTAATATACAGATACTAGGGTATGTTATATATTTAATATACAGATACTAGGGTATGCTTTTATATTTAATATACAGATACTAGGGTATGCTTTTATATTTAATATACAGATACTAGGGTATGCTATATATTTAATATACAGATACTAGGGTATGTTATATATTTAATATACAGATACTAGGGTATGTCATATATTTAATATACAGATACTAGGGTATGCTATATATTTAATATACAGATACTAGTGTATGCTATATATTTAATATACAGATACTAGGGTATGTTATATATTTAATATACAGATACTAGGGTATGCTATATATTTAATATACAGATACTAGTGTATGCTATATATTTAATTTACAGATACTAGGGTATGCTATATATTTAATATACAGTTGGACCAATGAGGAATGAATATTATATTTTTTTTTGACAGGAGTAACCATCCTTACGTCAGCAGTGTGAACAAAGTTAGTAAATTACTTATAGACAGATCCATGTAAGTACTTAAGTAATGTAAGAGGGCCTGAAAGATAACTTTGGGGCCATGGTGGCTCAGTGAATTAGACACTTGCTCCCTAACCTAAAGGTCAGGGTTCAATCCCAGTAAAGGTCAAGATGGAGTTTAGATTTTTAAGACCAGTTTCCCCTTTGTCAGTGATGCAATTTCTGTTTGTTTTTTTTAAACACAACTTTTAATTAATTTACAATTCTTAAGATTGTTTATTTTTTCTTATTTTGATTGAAAAATATATTTCGCAACTCTGAATCTTGGCGTTTTTCTCATTGACAATTATTTTCCAGAAATCCCCTGCATCAACTTACACTAATCTACAAAATGACGGCCAAGGGACAGGAGTTTTTTAAACTGTGTGACTACATGCACAACTTCTCTGAGGGTATTATCGAAACGCGTAAAAAAGAATTGGTAAGTTGATCACTTTCTCAGGCTAGATTGGTATGTTTAAGATGAAGACATAAAAATATGGAATAAACTGATTGATATCGGAATAAGTTTTAAAGTTTAAAAGGCTTTTTGCTATTTGCAACCGGCCAAAGATTGGCATATATGGCCAAATCAACAGCCCTGTTTTAAACATTAAGTAATATTTCAACTGACATTGCAAGAGTTCTTGTCTCAGGGGAAGGAAGATTTCTGCCCTGAATTTTTTTTGGAAAATGTTGGAATATTATAGGACCACTTTGATTTTGATTTTTTATGTTAAACCATTTTTTTATAGACTTCAAGTAGCTAACTGTTTACATGTTCATGTGAACACTATAAAGGTACCAGTATTGATTGAATGGTGACAAAATATGAAAGGCTTTACACTATTGCGAAGAAAGAAAACTTCATCCTCACCTTTTTTTTTTTTTTTTTTACAGGAGAAAGAATCCAGTCAAGAAGAATTAAAGAAAAAACGCCATCTTGATTTTCTAGATATTTTACTAACAGCCCGAGATGAAAATAATCAGTCTCTTTCTGATTCTGAAATAAGGGACGAGGTCGACACGTTTTTATTTGAAGGTCAGTACATGGTTACTCAGTGGGCGGGGCTATACAAATTTAACCCTGGTATACAACTACCCTCGCTAATTTCCTGTTATGTAAAATATTATTTAATTGTTTTTCTAGGTCATGACACAACTGCGTCTGCTATCAGCTGGTGTTTATATGCCCTCGCGAAATACCCAGAATTTCAGCAGAAAGTTTATCAAGATGTGAGATCAGTGCTGGGTGATTCCACAGAGATTAAATGGTAAGATCATGAGTATTATATCCTTCATTGAAAACTTCCATCACTACTGTCCTGATTTCGATTGTGTATCCAAAACGTGTGTCTATTAGCATGAGATGATCTCTAGAGCTCGGGACTAGAATCTCTAAATAATGCTATAAATCCATTAAACTAAATAATTTTTTAAAATTGTGTTAAGCAGATAATTTTACAAGTATGGATTTTAAATTCAGACGGTAAACTGTGAACGCTATTACTGATTCGCTTAGCTAGTAAAAAAATCCTTTTTCCGAGACTATGTGACAATTGATCAACAGCTGGCGAACCTGTCTCTTTAATTAAAGTTTGAAATTATATTTCTAGGAAACACCTAAGTGAGTTTGAATATTTACCGTTATTTATCAAAGAATGTTTACGATATTTTTCCCCCGTGCCTGCAGTGAGTCGACAGCTAGAGAAGCCAATGATGTTAGACGGGGTGGAGATACCAAAACATACCGTGATCGACATCATGATCATTAATCTACATCATAATATTCACGTCTATGATAATCCCTCCGTAAGTTACATTCCCTCCGTAAGTTACAATCCCTCCGTAAGTTACAATCCCTCCGTAAGTTACATTCCCTCCGTAAGTTACAATCCCTCCGTTAGTTACATTCCCTCCATAAGTTACAATCCCTCCATTAGTTACAATCCCTCCGTAAGTTACATTCCCTCCGTTAGTTACAATCCCTCCATTAGTTACATTCCCTCCGTTAGTTACAATCCCTCCTTAAGTTACATTCCCTCCGTTAGTTACAATCCCTCCGTAAGTTACAATCCCTCCGTTAGTTACAATCCCTCCGTTAGTTACAATCCCTCCGTAAGTTACATTCCCTCCGTTAGTTACAATCCCTCCGTAAGTTACAATCCCTCCGTTGGTTACAATCCCTCCGTTAGTTACAATCCCTCCGTAAGTTACAATCCCTCCATAAGTTACAATCCCTCCGTAAGTTACAATCCCTCCGTTAGTTACAATCCCTCCGTAAGTTACAATCCCTCCGTTAGTTACAATCCCTCTGTTAGTTACATTCCCTCTGTAATCCCTCTGTAAGTTACAATCCCTCCGTAAGTTACAATCCCTCCGTTAGCTACATTCCCTCCGTAATCCCTCCGTAAGTTACATTCCTCCTTAAGTTACATTCCCTCCGTTGGTTACAATCCCTCCGTAAGTTACAATCCCTCCGTAAGTTACAATCCCTCTGTTAGTTACAATCCCTCCTTAAGTTACATTCCCTCTGTTAGTTACAATCCCTCCGTAAGTTACATTCCCTCTGTTAGTTACATTCCCTCCGTTGGTTACAATCCCTCCGTAAGTTACAATCCCTCCGTAAGTTACAATCCCTCCGTTAGTTACAATCCCTCCGTAAGTTACAATCCCTCCATAAGTTACAATCCCTCCGTTAGATACAATCCCTCCGTAAGTTACAATCCCTCCTTAAGTTACATTCCCTCTGTTAGTTACAATCCCTCCGTAAGTTACATTCCCTCAGTTAGTTACAATCCCTCCGTTAGTTACATTCCCTCTGTTAGTGACAATCCCTTCGTAAGTTACATTATCATCATTAACTGCGTTTCCACTGGGAACAAAAAGACAGCTTTAAGCTAGCTTTTGTGTGTTTCCACTAGTTAAATTTCCACCTAAAATGTCACTTTTCTCATGTAGCAATTTATGGGGGGCCAAATGAAGGCAAGCTTTAAAGCCCGCTTTTTAAACAAAGTGGAAACGCAAGAAGTCTGCTTTTTCTCGTTTGGCAATAGAGAATCACTAGTTTTTAGTCTGCGCATGCATCATCAGTAGTCTTGTACACCTTGAGATGTCAATTAGAATGTGCGACTTTTTGATCGAGACTGTGGACTGAATGTTAGACAGGACCATGTTCTTGTGTATTGGCCCTAATTCTGACCAATGTAAAATAAAGAGTCTATGTTTGTTTCTATGGACTGAGTGTTAGACAGGACCATGTCTTTGTGTATTGGACTCATCTGAATCAAAAGTTTTTGATTTTCAGAAATTTGATCCTGAAAGATTCCGTAGTTCAGTTCTAGATGGAAAAGACCCCTACGCTTTCGTCCCTTTTGCTGCTGGTCCAAGGTTAGTCTGATTTTATTTTATTTTAACCCTCTAATGGCCAACTAAATACAGCAGTACTTTATCGAAATAATGTCAAATAACAAAGAGGTGTAGCCTTATTCGGAACATCATTTCAACCACGCCCACCTAATCAAATAGCCTATTAAAAATACCTATATCAATAGAGAGGGCTGACACAAAGCTTGTTGATTTGTTGTTTCACTGTCATGTGACTTAATGAATATTGATGATCTCTTAAGAATCAATACAAGATGGCTGTATGGTGATTAAGATGAATAATAATTCTAATAAAATTATTTTTGTAGAAATTGTATTGGTCAGAATTTTGCTATGAACGAGATAAAAACAGTCCTCAGTAAAATAGTTAACAGGTAAACAATATTTTATATTTTCATATACTGTACAATTTAGTATAAAATACGCACCAATATCAACTGAACTTAAGTTGTTTATCCTTGTGAAATCAATACCAAGAGGTTTGACCAAGGACCAGCTGATAGAAGGGATCCTTGTGAACCTAAGTTGTTATCCTTGTAAAATCAATACCAAGAGGTTTGACCAAGGACCAGCTGGTAGACAGGATCCTTGTGAACCTAAGTAGTTATCCTTGTAAAATCAATACCAAGAGGTTTGGCCAAGGACCAGCTGGTAGAAAGGATCCTTAACTGTGAACCTAAGTTGTTATCCTTGTAAAATCATTACCAAGAGGTTTGACCAAGGACCAGCTGGTAGAAGGATCCTTAGTGACCTAAGTTGTTATCCTTTAAAATCAAACCAAGAGGTTTGCCAAGGACCAGCTGGTAGACAGAATCCTTTAGAATCAAAGTTGTTATCCTTGTAAAAAATGGTTGTTTTCTTGTATCATAATAATCCGACAGTGGAATTGCACATTTCATTCTGTGAATATTTTTTAATTGAATTTTGTAGATTCCACATTGATTACGATCCTGACAGAATTCCAGAACTGCTACCGGAACTGGTTTCTCGTGCCAAAAATGGTTTATACTTAAAGTTCACTCCCAGACAATAGGTGAAGGTTCACCTCATCTGGTTTTGGGAATAACTCTCCACGCTTCAGTTTAACTTCTTGCTCACCAGGGCTCAGATGCTCAAACCTTCTTACAAGGACTAAGTTATATAAATATTTACTATACCAACTGTTAGAGCTCAATTACACCTTTCCTGTAACACTTTTCAAAATTAAAATCTGAGGTCAGTTTTCAATACAATAAAATAAAACCTAGTTTAAACAGTCATCACTTTTAGAGAGATTTTGATATTTGCATGCAGATAAACCTTTTATCTGATGATACATAATAGATGTGAGAATGGAATGTTTTTGATTGAATTGTAGTAAAACTGAGTGTTTCATTCCAATTCTGACAAGGGATATGAGTACAAGACCTATACAAGTTTTGAATTATTTCATTTTGAAAGTGAAAATTTTCTATATGTAGGTAGATAAGTATAACAAGCTTTAAAATCGTATAATTAATATTCTTGTTTTTAACGAATTTCAATCTTAACGACATTTACATTAATTAAAATATTTGTAAAACCAAAGTACACCTTTTATTGTTCAGTTTATTTTTTATTTGTGAGTAGAATTTTATAAAAAATTTTAATATTAGATTCTTGTTATTTTTAAATCTAGTTCAGCCCTGTCATCTCTTTTCTGCTTTATGAAATTTTTGTCCCTTAAATTTATCTGTTGCTATGACAACACCATTGTTGTCCTTGTAACATACAGATGTTTCTTCAGAAATCGAAACTTTGACATGTGAAACACTTTTTAAAAGAACTTGTCTGAAACTCATTAGAGCAATCGTAGACGACTAAATAAAGGCGAAGGAATAGAACCTCATCTTTGTTAAAACATGGGCAGGCCACTCTGTTTCATCCTGCACAGGATTTTGTTTTAATATATTTTGAGTGGGGTGGGGAGTTGTAAAAGATGATGAATTCAGAACCCAAAAATTACACGAAAAAAAAAAATTGCGTTTTTATTTGATTTTATTATGTATGAGGATGAATAAATACAAAAATGAATGAATGAATGAATGAATGAAGCTTTGATTTGAATGAATGAGCATCAAGTTGATCTACAACTGTGTTCATTTTCGCAAAATGGCGCCCAGTAGTTAAAATTTAGATCCCACAACCCTGTCATTAGTTCTTGTATTGGTTCCAAATTAACCTGACACTGTCACTAGAACAAACACTATCAGGATTACCAGGCGGGCGCCGTATTAGCCAATCTTCTCATACGTCTAAAATAGAAAAATTTGATAAATTAAACACCAACGCTACAACAGAATCTTGCCAGTAAAATAATTGATTGCTGCCCTTAATATAAATAGCACTAATACTATTAAGCCTCGTTTTAGAGATACTCAAATTGAGGTTCATTATGTAAATCATGTCAGACATAAAGGTTTAAATGTGAAGGTAAACTTAAACTGTACTATAGCCAGGGTTGTTGATTTGTTCATGTATGCCAGTCATGACCAGTTGTACATCTTAAAACATTGTTTAAAAAATGTCCGATTGGGAAAAATAAAATGAACGGCCCTGACTATAACAATCTCAAAATTTCAAAAAAATACAAACCTTGTGTTTCTATCTTGATCTCGAATCTTCTTCTCCATCTCGGCGTCTGTCAGAGTTTCCAGGAACGGACACCAGGAATCGGCCTCATGCTGGTTTCTTATAGCAACCTCAACAGTTGGTAACGGAGCCTCACTATCAATAAAAAAATCAGACGTCACAATAAGCAGATTAACATACAACAACGAACAATCAGTTCTGTTCCCTACCTATTTGTGAACTCACATTAAAGGAAAGATAACTCAAACCTATTTATGAACTCAAATTAAAGGAAAGATAACTCAAACTAGGATATGCACTTCAAAGATGCCTTGAAAGTTAGAAATTGCATCATGAGTAGGTCTATTGCCGCTGATGTGGCAAAAATTTCCTTCATTGCACAACCCTAACTACCAATTAAGGTCACGTTACCTGAAGGCGTATGTTCTGCCATGCCAACTGAGCTGACCTCTTATACTGTAAGCTATACATGTAACAAATTCTCCACCAAGACCTATAATATATACATACACAAATAACACTTCAGAACAGACCCATTAGTCATTATTTAGGAAATCAAACAAAGTTATAAAGTATTCATTATTTAAAAGAGATTAGGGACACTGATAGATCAATTCGAACCATTCCAATTTTCAATCAGATGTCTATAGTTACTGCATTTTTTCAAATGCACAACAAAAGATCAAAAAACATTGTAAAGAAGTGAATATTGCCTTTGTGTTCTTTGTAATATCTGCTCTCAATCTTATCAAATTTAAATACTGGACAAATTTGAGATCAAAACGAAAACTTACCTAATTCAGCACACAATCTGGTAGCGAATTCTTCAGGATCATTTTCAGGTTCGGACATATCCCATTCAAACTGATCAACGAGTGATATATTTCCCACGTGGATATTTAACTACAATATTCAAATATTCTAATAAGGGATACATTCAACTAAATATCCGCTGCCCATATCCCTATATAAAGATCTCTAGCAACTTTATTACTTACAGGGGTCTTAATTTTTGCACTAGCTTGACCATGCCTGTGAGCTCATTTAGGGGCAGAGGAGTAGGGAGTATAACTTCATTCATTTTTTTTCAACCATGCTATTCAGCTCCGCCCCTTTTTATGAAATTGTTCTTACTTTTAAAATAAAACGTAGAATCGACCCCGACCGCCCCTCACAATCTTTTCCTCCCTACCTCATAAAACTAGAAACTAGCCCCCGCTAGAATCAGCCCCACCCCCTCTTTATCAAATTCGCCCTACCTTTAATATAACACGTTGGTCAGGATTAGACACTACATCAGGGTCAGGTGTGGGATAAGCTTCGATCTGTTGACGTATCGCCTGGGCGATGGCTGACACGAAGTTTAGGGGGTTCAGGTCTAAATCGTCACATAAAATCTCAGCACATTGTTCTGGCGTAATCAACGTTTCTGGAAAAATAATGTTTGATAAAATTTTTCTTCTTTTTGGTTTTCTGGTATTTTTGGAATCTTTGGACTTAATTTTCTATTAGTGAACAAATAAACACAAAGCATGTAGCAAATGAAATTGAAAATGCCCTACCATTTTTATTCCACGTGAAACAGTCCCGTAATTTCTGTCCATCAAATTCCATATCCAGCCTAATCGGGACTAGTTGTTCCGGGAGATTCGCGTTTTCGATATTCAACATGGGATCGGTATCATCGAAACTGAAATAGGGAAATTATCAGACCACAAAAAATAAATAAATTGACTCCAAGACTGGATATAATGACCGGCAAATAAAAACACCCCTATTTTTTCAAATGAGCTCTTCCAATTATACATATACAGTATCATATTAATAGATAGTATGCATGTGTGGAAGAGTTCAATAGAAAACTAAGGGGGTGTTAAATAGATGACTGGTACACAATATACAGCTTTGATTCTTAGAGCAGTATAATCTAACAAATCCCTAAGCTGGCTCTAATTTTTTTTATAATTCCACGGAAACTAAGCTTATTTTGAATTCTCTATTCTCAAATGAGGTGCTCTAAAAGCTCTTTCAAATGTTTAACAATGCACTCTATTTAAGCGCTCTGAGAATGTCCCTATGTGATGTGGATATTAGCGCTTTAGAAATGTCCATATTATTATTATTATTATTTAAAGTGTAAATATTTATGAAAGGGTTTATGACCTACCATAAAGGAAAAGTTCTTATCTTGGCCTTGCCGAGTCTGTTTCTGTTTATAGGAGTGGAACAAGGTACAGCATCTAAATGATGGGAACTCGTTGGCATGGTCGGAACCCAGGCTGCTTTCTTCTGTTTGTTATCCCTTTAATTAAAATAATAATCAACTTTTATCACCCGTACAATTAGTTCTGTCGTTCAGATGGAACAATGAACAGAGGCCCTGGTGGTTCTGTTTTCGATCAGCATTACATTAAAAAAGTTAAGCCTCCAGGCTGTAAATAATTTAATTATCAAACCCAGGACCATGAAAAGAGGGAGTCTGAAGAATCTAAGATGTTATTGTAGCAAAAAGTCATTGATCAATCTGAAAGCAAGGACATAGCTGTAATCTTGTGGGGTTCTAAAGCACAGAGATGAGAGCGTTGGTTCTTAACGTCATTTGCTTGGATACGTTGAAACTATCACAGAGCATTTGTGAACCTAAGTTGTTATCCCTGTAAATGTTGTTTCTTTTTACACAGTCATGAGATTATTAAACTTGTCCCCCTCCCCTCTCCCTGTTTTAATACAAGAAATACCCTACCTAGTGTATGGTAAAGAGGGTTCACTAACAATAGAAGCTGCAGCTTTATATTTTTCATCTGATCCTTTAAAAATTTCGTCGACTTCACTGACTTTTAACAGTGTTATATTAGTTGCTAGTGAATGCTGCCCAAAACCTGTAATTATGTAAACAACAACTTAAGATGGTGTTTCGATAATTCCAAAAGGAAAAGACATCGGCAAAAAAAATCAACTGAATCTCAAAACTAGAAAAAAGGGAAAACCAATTATTAAGGTAGTAATGTGGTGGTGTTTTTTTAGGGATATGTTTGGTAATTTTATTTTAAAAAGGAAGCCCTTTTAAATGGCCTCAAATAAGGTTAATCATATTGCAACCATTTGCCTAAAATTGAAATATAAAGTTCTACAAAAATAGTCATAGATTACCCATAGCTGAAATTTTCTTTCTTTCTTCTAGGGTCACAAGTCGTCTCCACATGGAAGGGTAGCGTTTATACAGAGACCCTCGGAACATACGTAAATACGTCCCCACCTGTTGAAATAAAATTCGGAAATGAAGGACTCATAGTTTGTCAAATTATGTTTTAAAACGAGCAGGGACATATTTTAGATAACTAGTCTATCAAATGTTCAACAGTGCTTTCATGTAGATCTAGGCCTAAATACATAGATTGAAAGATAGGCAGCTAGTCAAAACGGTAACAAATTTTAATAATCAAAACAGTAACAAATCTGGAAAACAATAGGTTACAAATTTGACTAGCATTCATTAGAAAATATGCTAGTCAAGTTTTGAGATATTTTTTATTAAGTCCATAGTATATTCATTCAAAACTTTTCTTTGTTTACATTTTGACAATCGATGTGTAACCTGATTATTTCATATTGAGACGTCATTTTCCTTTGCCGATCGCGATTAAACCGGACAAAAATTGCATAATGGACAGAAAGAAAAGTAATTTACTTCGGAACCGATATAATAAAATTCTCCTTCGCCATCGAATTGAAATGCTCGTGGTTTTTCACCATAAGTCTTTGTATTTGGTGTAGCGTTCATGGTGGTCGCCATTTGTAAAACAGTGCCCTCTTGAAAGGGGAGGTAATTTGTTACATTTTAGTAGCCAGTTCGACTCATTAGAGTTTATTAGGCCAGTTTTGTCGGTTCGGTTTGTCCAAGGAACATTTCCCGATTACAAATACTTCCACAGAAGCACTGGCCGAGATCATTAGCATCTCATGCTGCAGACGTATTGTGTTTTTCTACATCTACAAAACGCTCAAGGTTTATATGGACAGCGTGCTTTTGAAAACGATGTTAACTTTAAAAATTAAAAATTTGTCCACTGAGTATATGACCAAAAGATTATTCGGTCATATTAAGAGGTAGTATATGCGTTTAGGAGTAGGCCGTTATCTTGGTGCACACCCCTGTATAAAACTATATGAAAAAACATTGTTATAGGCCTACACTGACATACAGAAGTAGAAACATGTAAAGTGCAGTATAGACCATTAGTTCGCTAACAGAATGATTTCACATTAGAAGTCATATTTGTTGCCAAAGTTACCTTCAAGTCAATATCGTAACAGCGTGAACAGTTGCCAGCATTTCGTTTTTTAGATGATTTTCATGAGAGAAAAAATGCATTTTCTTAAATTAAAGACTTTGCTAATGAAATCAAAGAGTTCCCATTTGTGGAATCGAAACCTAATACCCATCTAAGGAAACCCATTTCAACATCAATACTGGGAAAGTCAAATCTCCCGTCTCAAAACATGTTGATTAGTATTAAGAAGGATGTGAATGTAATAAAATGAATGGAGTTTTACGTCCTACTCTTCTGCACCTAATGGACTAATGAAGTCGGACAGTGTGCAATGATGTAGTTTTGAAAGGATAGTGGCTTTAGCCTATTCTTTTTCGATTTCAAACTGTCTAGGGATCTTAAACGTGCACAGTCTGTATCAAACGGGACGTCATGTTTATTCTACATCCAAATGACTAGATGCGTTTTCTCCGACCTGTATCATTTCGTTTGTTAAATCATTTTGAGGGACAAAAAATGGTGAAATAGCACTTTTTCTCCTCGGGTAAAAAAAAAAACCTATCACCAGCCCTTGCTGATATTACATAACTGATAAAACTTCGTCACGGAGCAAAACTTCGTAATATAAATAAATGGGGACAAAGTCCATCAGGACAAAAGATAAAGAGAACGGACGTAATAAGTAGGCTATAATCCGGTTTGAGGGGAAAATTGCAGTGTTGACGTGGCTTGAGTTTTATAGACCTAATAATCGAGTATTTTAATACGTGATGTTGATTGGTTGATAAATGAAATAACGTCATGATCGTGACTACATTCTCTGCGCATTCTCGTCTTGCAACTTGTCGAGTGTCAGTAGTTTTCTTCAGCAGCTTCTAATCTCCCGTTTTTGAACAAAATTTACAGCGTAAGTAACTTGATTTTCATGCTTTTGATTATAATTTCGATCGAAATTTCTTGTTGCAGACGAATCAACATTGACATTTTGATTATTGATTCTTATTTGTTACTGAATTTAGCCGATTCGTCCTTGAAAAGGACACCGACAACTTGACTCGGCCTTGACCTTGTAGAAATCTATGTAAAAGTAATTACTTCGTCTGCAATCTTCAAGCCAAAGCTTAGAGAGATCACCTCGAAAGTTCTTGTGCTTTTTAGTATCAGTTGCATAACTCGTGTACCGAATAGGAATAGGTAATGTATATTATATTTTAATGAATTCTTCATAAGATTTCTTCAATGCCTAAGGGCAACTGTCTGAATACCTAAGCTAAGCTACGGAGTTCTCTTTGACAAAAATTTGTTCTGAAATAATCTCTCACTTTCGGCATTATTTTTCTTAAATTTTCTGTTATTTTACAAATATTTAAAAAACAGGAAATTTATAGTTGAATGCCACTTGTCTCACAATGTTAAGATTTCTTTTATTTAACCTTTGAATTTGAACTACTAAACACACTAAAACTTAAGAAATAACTGACCCACATTTCAAACTATGAATCTTTATTTGTAAAATTAGATTTAGCAGCATACAGTATTTTGTAATGTTATAAATTTCATGAACCCAACCCAAAAGTAGACCATCCTAGACATGAAAAATGGGCAGTTATTTTTTTCTCAATGATGCAATAGAAGTTTGTGCCACACCTTAAGGCCTAAATTTCATCATTGTCAAGTTTGCCCACGGTTGGATGGTTCAATCTGAATGCCCTGAATGGGGCTCATGGATGTGAACTTGGTCTATCTATTGATAAAAATCGTCAATTATTATAATATTTATATTTGTTAGGGTTATTAATACGGTTGGTTAGAGCAGTGATTCTTTTTGTGACCTCCTGTACTTTGTTACTTCAATTGATTACAGTTTTGACTTAAAATCAGTTAGGCCTACCATTTTGACTTGTCATTGTTTTATCGAATATTTCATCAAACAAATGGTGACTGTGGGTTTCGATCTCAAACGGCTTGTGAAAATCATCTTCACCATCAATTCTAGTTCATCCAGCTGTAAATGGGTACGGATGATTTTGATTTTTCTGTCTGTTCTGTTTAAATCCTTTTAGACTCCTGCAGTCTTGGTCTGACAATAATATCTGCTAAAAATACCAATTTAAAATGAAAATAAAGGTTTTCATGATACTAGGAATCTATGACCAGAAATCTTGTCCAAGGAGTTATTATTAAATTTCTACATCTAGGGATGATAATATATCAATTACCTAATAGTTATTTATAGACTTACAATAGTTGTTAAAAATATCAATGACTATATTAGCAATTTAGCTTGTTATACATTTGGCATTATGCCAGTTGCAAATAATAGCCTTCAGCATACATTGAACTTACTATAGGGAGCAGAAGTTTAATTGCTATCAAAGACTTCAACTATAGATTTCTTTCAACTTTTCATGGTGGCTGTTGATTCTGATCTCTGACAGCATATGAAAGTCTGATGACCTTGAATAAGTCATAATTCCAGTCCACCCAGCTGTAAATGGGTACGGATAATCCGGGAAAGATCAATACCAAGAGGTTTGACCAAGGACCAGCTGGTAGAAAGTATCCATTAACTGTAAACCTAAGTTGTTATCCTGTAAAATTAGTTTTTCTTTCTTTTTTTTAAATCATAAAATACATATAAAAAATCAGAGAATGATTATAGATATAGAAATTTCTTAACTGTTCAATATTTGTATATACAATTACTTAATCATATAGATTACGCTCTGGAATATTAACATGTAAACATCAAAATTTAGTTTAGCTTCTGATGTACAATTACTGATTCATTTTTAACATTCAAAATTCAAAGTTTTGAGTAAAAAATTAATCTATAAAGTCAACCCAATTGTCTATTTTGATAAAAAGTTATTAACAGTTGAGAGATCAAAGCTGACCTGATTGACAAAATCATTGAAATAGCCTTGGTTTGTCTAAAGGATAAATTCAGACACACAGAAATAATAACATTATCATTGAGCCATATCAAAGAAATTTCTGGGCCTGTTTGATCAGCTGATATTACATAGTTGAAGGAGTTGATCTTTGCCCAGTAGACAACAGCTTATCTAGCAAGATGTTACATATTATTTTTTATCTCCAGTGAAATTGCAGATGAACAATGTTATCTCTTGTTTAGTCACTTTTTTTATTATCCATCTTCAATTGTCTGTATACTTATTCTCCAGCTGATAAAATTGAGCCATCTGTATTTTTTTTAAAGTACTTTCTAGCTTGTACAGCTGTATCACTTTTCATTTGACTTATGGTTTGTATGCAATCAAATATTATATTTAAATTGATTTAGTTGTAAAGGGCAGTAACTGTATCTATAATTGTCAGGTAATTCCTACATTTGAACCTGATGTTCTGACAAAACCTTCAACATACCTGTATTTCATTTGATTTTGTAAGGGCAATAACTCTATCTATTAGTGTCAGAATATACCTATATTGGAACTGATTATTTTTCAGAATCATGCCAGACCACGCCCAATACCTTACAGCTGAACAGCAAGATGAATTAAGGAAGATAGCTAATGCTATTGTTGCCCCTGGTAAAGGTATCCTAGCTGCTGATGAGTCTACAGGTAAAATTTTTTAGATTCTTTGTCAGATATCACTATAGAAATAAATAATAATGGAATATTTTTACCGTTATCTCTTAGGAGTAGAAAACTTTTTTTTATTGGGTGATAGAAATATCTATATCTACTGTAGAATATCTTAAAGGGTGATAAAAAGGTTATAATTATAGATAAAACCATATGACTGATAATTAATTAATATATTAATTGAATAGGAATAAATTAGTTCCGAAATGTTTGACCTATACCCAAGATATTAAATTAAATATCAAATTACTGTAGATATTTGATGATCAAATTGTTTTGTTATTGTGATGTGATGTATGACTGTAATATTCAAAAGGTTAAGTCTCAATTATGATAAATATAACTACACATTCATGGCATTGAAATACATTTTACAGTTGGATACTAGTTGTATTTATAGCATAGTCTGGTCATCAAGAAAGAATGAAATTCAGTTTTCAGTTGGATACTAGTTGAATAGTAGTGTAGCATAGTCTTGTCATCAACAAAACATTGAAATACAGTTTACAGTTGGATACTAGTTGAATAGTAGTATAGCATAGTCTTGTCATCAACAAAACATTGAAATACAGTTTACAGTTGGATACTAGTTGAATAGTAGTGTAGTATAGTCTTGTCATCAATAAAACATTGAAATACAGTTTACAGTTGGATACTAGTTGAATAGTAGTGTAGTATAGTCTTGTCATCAACAAAACATTGAAATACAGTTTACAGTTGGATACTAGTTGAATGTATAGATAGTCTTGTCATCAAAAAACATTGAAATACAGTTTCAGTTGGATACTAGTTGAATAGTAGTTAGTATAGTCTTGTCATCAAAAAATGAAATCAGTTTACAGTTGGATACTAGTTGAATAGTAGTTAGCATAGTCTTGTCATCAACAAAACATTGAAATACAGTTTACAGTTGAATAGTAGTGTAGCATAGTCTTGTCATCAACAAAACATTGAAATACAGTTTACAGTTGGATACTAGTTGAATAGTAGTGTAGCATAGTCTTGTCATCAATAAAACATTGAAATACAGTTTACAGTTGGATACTAGTTGAATAGTAGTGTAGCATAGTCTTGTCATCAACAAAACATTGAAATACAGTTTACAGTTGGATACTAGTTGAATAGTAGTGTAGTATAGTCTTGTCATCAACAAAACATTGAAATACAGTTTACAGTTGGATACAGTTGAATAGTAGTGTAGCATAGTCTTGTCATCAACAAAACATTGAAATACAGTTTACAGTTGGATACAAGTTGAATAGTAGTGTAGCATAGTCTTGTCATCAACAAAACATTGAAATACAGTTACAGTTGGATACTAGTTGAATAGTCTTGTCATCAACAAAGCATCGTTTAAAAAATGACTGATTGGGGAAAATATAAATGAACAGTGCTGGTAAGGCTGTAAAAACAGATTAAACACAGGGCTATCTAGGTCAGTTGACTGTGATTTATAGAAAGATAAAGAACAATATTAAATTGTTTAATATTTAGATAAACTTGACTGATATACTTGTCCTTATTTTGTTATAAAAGGTGACACAACTGAATTCAAGCTTCAGCCACAATATGCATCCTTAGGATATCAGAATAAGCTAGGAATTTTTTGTAAAAGTACGAAAAAATTGGATGGATAAGCTTAAGAAAATATTTAAAAATTATTTTTTTAAGTTTGCATGCTGATGAAATATTATAAACATAAGAGAAAGCATCTGACCTAGTTACCAGAATCGGGACACAATGATAATTAGGTGACATTTTAAAGGTGTGACCTCACCAAAATACTTTCCTATACCAGAAAATATCAGGACCCTTTACATCATTCGACTGATTTAGTTCACGTCTGTTTTTTCAGACAACGTGATATTTTCAGATGACTTTATAACAACTCTTTACAAACTGTCTTTATTAGATTGATAAAGAACTAGGTGCCAATTTTCATTGTTAAAAGTGAAACAAATGGAAGGGAGTTTTCCACCATTTCAACACTGTTAAAAGTAAAATTTGTAATCAATACACTTATATAGTAACAGATGTGGACCCTACCAGATGTAAATGTATTTACTTTATAAAATTTCTAATATAAGTTCAATCAATATAGATCTAGATATATGACCTTTATTAAAACAACCAGTTTTCCAGATGAAACCATGGTTAACTTTTTCCAAAAAGAATCATATAGGATTGGATTTTAACCAATCAAAACAGTCTTTTTCAGTCTTTGTATCAAATTCATAAGAATTTTGTTTTCATATTTACGTTAAATTACTCATCTTGATTGGTCAATTAAAATATCATATTACATTCATGCATATTCATGACTTGAAGCCCAAATATGAAATTTAATCATTTATGAAGAAATATGAGTAGCCTTGAAATTTTCAGATAATTCGGAATTGTAAGCATATATGACCCGAGTACAAATGTAACCTAATTAAGGAAAACACAGTTGGTAGATAGTTCAAAAGATTTAAGAAAATTGAAAAGTGTACAATATATGGCCCAAATATGAAATTTAATTTCTTGCAGAAAACACTGTAATAACCTTGAAGTTTTAAGATAATTCAAAAGTGTAGCATATCGAAAATTAACTATGCATGGAAAGACAAATTGGTAGATGTAATAGCTTTGAAGATTAGTAAATAAGTGTATCTTATATAATTTTTTTTTACCCAGGTACAATTGGAAAGCGATTCTCCAGTATTAATTTAGAAAACACAGAAGAAAACCGACGAAGATACAGAGAGCTCCTCTTCTCATCTGATGCCTGTGTTGCTGAAAATATCTCTGGAGTAATCCTTTTCGAGGAAACACTGTACCAGAAAAGTAAAGATGGAACACCATTTGTGAAAGTTCTCCAAGACAAGGGAATCATTCCTGGAATTAAAGTTGATAAGGGTGTTGTCCCCCTTGCTGGTACATTCTCTGAGGGAACCACACAAGGTGAGTTGTCCCCCTTGCTGGTACTTTCTCTGAGGGAACCACACAAGGTGAGTTGTCCCCCTTGCTGGTACTTTCTCTGATGGACACACAAGATGAGTTGTCCCCCTTGTGGCACTTTCTCTGAGGGAACCACACAAGGTGAGTTGTCCCCCTTGCTGGTACTTTCTGTGAAGGAACTACACAAGGTGAGTTGTCCCCCATGCTGGTACTTTCTCTGAGGGAACCACACAAGGTGAGTTGTCCCCTTGCTGGTACTTTCTCTGAGGGAACCACACAAGATGAGTTGTTCCCCATGCTGGAACTTTATCTGAGGGAACTACACAAGATGAGTTGTCCCCCTTGCTGGCACTTTCTCTGAGGGAACCACACAAGATGAGTTGTCCCCCTTGCTGGTACTTTCTCTGAGGGAACTACACAAGGTGAGTTGTCCCCCTTGCTGGTACTTTCTCTGAGGGAACCATACAAGATGAGTTGTCCCCCTTGCTGGTACTTTCTCTGAGGGAACGACACAAGGTGAGATAAAAAGAGAAGCAACTATATTTTATCAACAATTATACAAAACAATGTATGGTTCTAGCTGTTACTTGGCCAGTCCTTTTGGCATCTTTTAGATTACCCATACTCATTTGAAAGTGACTCAGGTGGAAACTTGTTGAAAAGATGACTTTAATGAAAAAATATTTTGCTGTACCAGTTGATAATTTTCATTCATCTTCAAAAATTATTTTAAGATTTTAAATTTCAAATTATTCTAAAATATTTTCGATTGTGCTCTGTAGGTCTTGATGGATTATCTGAAAGATGTGCTCAATACAAGAAAGATGGCGCCCAGTTTGCCAAATGGAGATGTGTATTAAAGATTGGCCCACAAACTCCATCTTATCAAGCTATGTTAGAAAATGCAAATGTTTTGGCTCGATACGCCAGTATCTGCCAACAAGTAAGTACTCAGAATTCTTAAATCCAAACCTTGATTTTACACAAGTACTCGGAATCATAAAAATCCAAACCTTGATTTTACACAAGTACTCTGAATTCTAAAATCCAAACCTTGATTTTACACAAGTACTCTGAATTCAAAAATCCAAACCATGATTTTACACAATGCTACATAATTCTCATCCCTTGACAAACTTAAACTCTGAAAATATAAATTTTACTTATTGGAAATCAATGTTCAAATACAGTCTTCTCTATTTCTCTTGCATGAATACTCTTACATAAAGAAAATTTAAAATGTAGTTATCCCCCTTTTAACCATTGGCCTTATTCTGAAAATTTTGATTTATCATTGTTGAATTTGGTTTATTCCAGAATGGTTTGGTACCAATTGTTGAACCAGAAGTATTGCCTGATGGTAGCCACACCCTAGAAGAGGCCCAGTACGTCACTGAAAAGGTAAATTCTGACAACATTACCAGAATCAGGACACAATGATAATTAGGAGACATTTTATAGGCCTGACCTCGCCAAACTACTTTTCTATATCAGAAAATATCATGACCCTTTACATCATTAGACTAATTTAGTCTGGTGTTGTAATTTAATGGACTCTAATTAGGTTCAGGGCTGTTATTTCTATGACTTAAGATCGTTGGGTATTTTTGAATGGAAAATATCACGACCCTTTCGACTGATTTAGTTTAGCGTTCTAATCTAATGGACTCTAATTAGGTTCAGGTCTGTTTTTTTCTATGACGATAGTTTCAGATGATACTTAATTAACGTTTTCTTCCAGGTATTAGCTTTCCAATACAAGGCACTGAGTGACCACAATGTCTTCTTGGAGGGTACATTATTAAAGCCTAACATGGTCACTGCTGGTCAGGGATGTACGGTCAAATACACAGCTCAGCAGAATGCCAAGGCTACAGTAGAGGCTTTATCAAGAACTGTTCCTGCTGCAGTTGCAGGTGGGTTTGCTCTCTTTTTAGAACTTTGGCATGATCAAGTAAAAATTTTAAACCAATGTCCTGAATATTGCAAACTTAACTTAAGATGATTTTAGTGTTCCAGTCTGACTGGTCAATCAAAAAAATTCATTTAAAATTTAGTATTATTATCCAATCAGATTATTGTATTTCTTAAAATCTCGATTTTGAAAATGCTTTCCTATTTTTTTTAGGTGTGACCTTTTTATCTGGAGGTCAATCCGAGGTCGACGCCTCCATCAACTTAAACGCTATCAACGCTTACCCTGGACGTAAACCATGGGCTTTAACCTTCTCATTCGGTCGAGCTCTTCAAGCTAGTGTCATCAAGGCATGGGCTGGAGAAGATGCCAACCTGGGTAAAGCTCAAGCCGAATTAATCAAGAGAGCCAAGGTAAGATCGGAACAACAAATGGTTACGATATGAATATTCATGAGACAAGATATGCGAATTTCTAACCACCCTCAGCCATGTTGTATGATATGAGTAAAGTCATTGTATCTCAAATATGGGTTTTCACATGGTCTTATGGTTCGAAGCAACAGTCTAGTTCCTAAGATCTATTTAGAACTACACCCCCTTCTGCCTCTGGGCAGACCTTTTTAAAGCCTCTCCCCCTGGGGCAGATATTTTTTAATTAAATATTACAATGTATTGTGCTTTTGTTCCCCTTTACTGAGTATAGTTTTAATGAAGTTCTTTTCAAATTTAAGTTGATTGGCCAAAATGAACATTGGTTTCGATCAATTTTATTCCCTGAAAATTGAATCTTGTCTTAAGCTTAATTATTGATATTTAAATATTTCAGGCCAATGGTAACGCTTCCCTGGGAAAATACACCCCTGACGGTGAGGGAGAGGCTGCTGCCCAATCGTTGTTTATTGCCAATCATAGTTACTAGACACTACACAACTCAGTGAGCCCTGACTAGAGTCAACTACCTTCAATAGAACAAATGGGCTCCAACTTGTCAACTTACTAATTCATTAATGCAATTTGTTTTTAAAAATTGATTCTGAAACGTTATTCTAAATTAGGACCTTGTTTTGAAAACTGTTTTAAATTTTGAGTTAAAATCATGTGCTATTAATTGAAACTACCTTTTATGAATTTAAGCCGGAGTTATTTTTCTCTCTGTAACCTAGTAACCGAATTTAGAATGACGTTTGATTATTTCAATTTTAATTTTGTGGTGTATTATTTAAATGTGATAACTTAAAGTTTGATATTCCCCAAATTTTTTATCGTATTGGCTCCAGTTTCTGCAAAATTTTACGAATAATTATCAATTAAGTCGATGGTCTGATTTGACATTTTAGATTTTGTCAGTTTTCTTACGAATCTTAAAATGTTTTAACTTGAGATTCTGTGATGAAACTGGAAGCAGGGCACTGTTTATACATTTGGCTAGCATGAATATAGCTTTGCTTAAACAGGTACTAAATATATCTTTGTAATTAGGCTAGCAGGGACTCGTTAATCTGTTTTAGCGCTATAAAATGGACTTAGGATTCTGTTGTACTATATTTGTTCTGTTATTGTCTATTTCATTATGGTGTTCACCTTAAAATTCCTTTTCTATTTCTGTAATACCACAGTTGTATGTAACTTATAGGAAACGGGTTATAACTTTAGTATTTGACCGTTAGCAGAGAAGC
Organism: Nipponacmea schrenckii; assembly: GCA_030562195.1. NCBI lineage: Eukaryota > Metazoa > Mollusca > Gastropoda > Lottiidae > Nipponacmea > Nipponacmea schrenckii. Next base: position 22,116,038 of record CM060201.1, read on the forward strand.
TTTGATTTATTGTTATGATGAAATTGAAAGTAGTAAACTTGAATATCCAGTCTGTTTTTTTTTTAATGACTTGTTTGTTTTATAAGACTGGTCAACCGAGAACATATTTGTTTGCATAATTCTGATCTCAAAAAAAGATTCACCCCTGATGCAACTGAATTTGTGAAAATCTCACATTCAATAACAGTAAATCTATGTTTCTGTCCACTTGAAGCCCCTAAATATTTTAATGAACTCTCCCACACATGCATTCGATGAAGCAAGCTTTATTGTTAGAAGAGTTCATTTGAAAAACAAGGGTAAATTCTTCTTGTTGAAGAATCCAAGTTGAAATGATCCAATTTAAAGAATAAAATAAAGAACACAGTCGTGTTTATTTGATATTTTATGACAAGAAATCCAGTCATTATTCATTTATAAGACAGGAATGTTAATAAACTGTGGTTCAAACGTGGCTTTAGTTATTGTGGCCCTCACCCCACCTGACCCCATACCCCACCCTGCCGATATAGAAAGGTGGTATAGCAGTCGCGGCATGAGACATAGTTGTATTGGCAGGACATTGTGAAGATGCAATACAGCAGACAAGTTAACAATAGATATTGTGAGAATGAGATACAAGAAAGGTGGCTATTGTACGGTATAAGACAATGTTTGTAATAACTTGATATTGTGAAGATGTGATACAAGAAAGGTGGCTATTGCAGTCAAGGTATAAGCACAAATTTCGAAATAACTTGACATTGTGAAATCTTCTACATGGAAGGTGGCTATTACAGTCAAGGTGTAAGACAAGGTTCGTTATAACTTGACATGGTGAAGATATGATACAAGAAAGAAGACTATTACATTTAGGCTAAAGAAAATTTCGAAATAGCTACTGGTTGACACATGAATTAAGTGCTAAGTTCGTAACAAGAAAGGTGGCTACTGCAGTTCAGCAGCATGAAATTGTGAAGATATCTTCTGCAAGGAAGGTGGCTATTGCAGTCAAGGTATTAGACACATTTCGTAATAGCTTGATAAATTAGAACTTGCTCACTAACTTCAAAGACAGACTGATATCAGATCATTTCATTCAGGCTTTAGTTTGTTTCTGACCCTAACTTTGACCCGATATGAAAGTTTAATACCTCCGATAGAAATGACGTGAATCAGTCAGGACTAGTGTGTTTCAACAATAAAAATCTGTTTAACGTGAGAGTTCTAAAACAAAATATAATTGACATAAAAAAAGCACTGGCCGAGGAGATCATAATGTTATATCAACTTGTTTCAATTCATATATTTTGTTTACCAAGCGTCTATGCTATTTGAAACACAGAGAGTCTCTTTAAACTTCGAGCTTAAATTTTAAAAAGCATATGCTTGCATAGACAATGAATTTTGATGTTTTTGGGTGTTATTGTTTTAATTGGAAATTCAGTCAAAACTTCAGATGGCAATATCTTGGGGAGTATTATTTGTTTTTAACGTTTGTAGAGCTCTCGTCCTAATCGGATCGATTGTTTTATGTCGTGATTAGAAAAATTAGTAGTTAATCTAATTATAGACCGTGTCTTGTTAGCAACCCATGTTTAGTAGTATATCAGTCTAAATACCTCATATACTCTACAGGTCTATTGGTGTATGGAAGGGGATAAGACCAGCGACCCTTGTATAGTATATCAGTCTAAATACCTCATATACTCTACAGGTCTATTGGTGTATGGAAGGGGATAAAACTGGCGACTCTTGAAAAGTATATCCGTCTAAATACCTCATATACTCTTTAGATCTATTGGTGTATGGAAGAGGATAAGACTAGCGACCCTTGTATAGTATATCAGTCTAAATACCTCATATACTCTTTGGGTCTATTGGTGTAGAGAGGGGATAAGACTAGCGACCCTTGTAAAGTATATCAAACAAAATACCGCATGGATCTATTGGTGTATGTGTCTAGCAACACAATTTTTAAGGAACATGCGCATTTGAAGTTTATTATAGACAACGAAATATCGATGCAGCGAGGTAATTTCCAAATACACTACTCCAAAACTGTAGCGCATTGGGGGACACTTTATGGGCATTTCGTAGTTTTTAATGAAGCTTTAAATACATATTATGTCCTTTTGAACTTTGTGTTGCTAGTATTATCCTCTTTCCTACACCAATAGATCTAATGATATTATTCAAATAGTTGACGTAAGGTGTTCCGGAAGAATGACACAAGATATCCTGTCTCATTTAAAGTCAATCAAGGGAATCCATTTTGTCGATAATCCCCTTCCATAGTATCAATAACACTAATCCCGAGGTTTACAGGGATAATACGTTTGGTAGCAACGTCAATCAAGCGGATTGGATTATAATTCTGGGGGTAGAACTTGTTATTTAGATTTCTAGCTCGGGAAATGTTAACTGGTCGACTGTTATATGTGATATTATATTACTTTCAAGATGGTATTGCCTTTTACAGATTCCCAAGATCAATAACTGAAGTCCTAAAGAAACCAATAACAAAAATATTGTTGACTAAAGGAACCATTTCAAGAATTTTAACCGTTAATGTATTTAAAGTCGAACCTCGGAAGAAAATTACAAATTTATGGACAGAAAGAGTTCATTCGTATCAACTTCGGGACAAAAAATCTCAACTCACGGAAATTAACGAACATTGACAGTGGTTGAAGCGAATGGGACAGAGTTGGATGTTTAACTCCAGAGGGACTTTAATGGGAGTTAAATTGGATAGTGGTAAATCGCAGACTCTCAGGAAATAAGTCTATAAGTGTAGAAGGTTCCATTGTCCAAACTCAAAATTAGTGAGAATATTCATTCGGTGGATTGTGAAATATCGTAGGTAGGAGTAACATTCGATAGAAAACAAACCTTGAAACATGGACGATTAAGGAACCTAACTTGGAACGTTGGCCTCAAAGAATTTTAGGACTTAAAAGAACCTTGTGACTTCTACAACAAATTCGGCACTAAGTTACTCAAGTTTTGAAATATCTTAGAAGAAACATTGTAAATTAATTACTCAGTAAATTAAATACTAAGAGAAGAGACATTTTGATTCAGATCACAACAGACAGCAACGACCTACAAGAAAAACAACAACATGGGGAAGCGGATTCACTAAAATTCTGAAGTTTGAACCGAGACAAGAAATACGAAGAAATGAAATTTTTGAAAAGTTTTTGAGATGATTTTGAAATAAACATACAAAATGCCTCTGGATATTAAAGGTAAGCATTTTTTATTTTCTTAAAAAAAAATGAAATGGAGCAGGTCTATGAATTGAGGTCGAATGTTCAAAATGAGAAGTGATACGGATAACTGAAGCTTTTGATTCTGAATACTTGCAAATCTCATCGTATACCTACACTTGTTAAGATGTGAATGATTTCCCCCGACTATATATGTCCCTTTAAAACTGAATAAGTTTACCCTATTGTACACCTTTAAGGTTGGTTGATATATCAAACCGATTGTTAGTTATTAAATGATTAGTTACTAGAAGAAAAATAACAGAACAATGGCGAAGGTCATTTGATATTGTCTTCATATATTATATATATTCTATCTTACCACGCTTCAATAGCTGTTTTATCTTCTACATATCAACTAGGCATAGGTATAGCATGTTAGATATAGACAATACACAACGGTAGGCAGTGATAACAAGTAGGTTCACTAGGATCCTTTCTGCCAGCTGGTCCTTGACTAAACCTCTTGGCATTTTTAATACAATCTAAACAAAATCTGCTATTTATCCTTTAGGTGCAATATCTGCCCTTCCTAACAGTCGTTAAATTTGTACTCTTGCTCTTTAATTCTAGCGGTCGAAAGTTTTACCTGAACCACGCAAACAAACCATGTCCTCTTTGGGCTTCATTATTCAATAACAATCCCATTTTCTTTCCAGAAAGCCGTCGTTCCCGTATCCTGGCGTCCAAAACGGCGACTGTAGTGTGGCCTCAAGCCAGTCTGTATAGATATGAACATCTTTCGGAAGATGATAAGTATCTGGTACTGCAGGTGTTAAAAGGACAGATAACTCTAGATGAAGTACCAACCATCAAGTCCAACTCGGTCAAAATTTTTATCAGTTCCACCTTTTCTGGTAAGTGTCAAACAGACAACGTCTTGGTCAAACCTTTTGACAGTAATCTTTCTTGTATTTACCTTGCAAACGATAAAGAATTACAACTTAGGTTCTCGAGTATGCTAACTATCAACAAGTCCTTGTCCAATCCTCTAGGTAATGCTTTTAGATTACTCCAGTTTCAGAGGATCCTTTCTATCAGCTGGTTCATATGCTGCCCCCCCCCCTCGTCTTTGACCTTAGTGTGTCCTAAAGATTCATAGATACGCCAATGCAAACAAAGATTCTATTCGTGACTCTACGTCAGAAACATAACAGACCACCAAACCACAACAATATTTTAATCCCAGTAGGCCTATCAATCATCGTAACAATAATCCCATTCCGTTAATCTGGTTTAAACACAGTTTAAGCAGGGGATTAGTTAATCCATCACTCTTTCATGTGTCAGGTTTATTTTATAACACAAATTTTGTTACGTATCAACTCGACATTCTTAGAACATTTTCACATTAATGTTAAAGGAAGGGGGAGGGGTACGATACGGTTTAATACATCATTATCACGAATAAAAAATGAACGAAAGGAAACACAGAGCTATAGACTCGGTTGTCCTGTTTTAACTAATACTGTTGTATGTCCACCATAATTATTCACACATTGTACAATATTAGGCATATATTACAAAAACGCACGTGCATTCTGCCTCCTGCCCCAGTTTATTCAGTAAATAGTTTAATATATATATTATTTTTGTAGATATGGTAGAAGAGAGAAACGCTCTTGCTGAAAATGTTTACCCTAAATTAAGAGAATATTGTAGAGAAAAACACGGATTGGATTTTCAGGTAAATTCACAGTAGAGCATGCACACTCGTGCATTTTTAATTTCTAAGATTAAACAATTTTAAAAAAAATTTCTTTCCAGAAGCAGAACAGAAGCTCGCTTATTCTTCACAATGACAAGCTATTACGAAATTCGTACTTACATACGTATTTCGTAATAGATTTACATCGTGAAGATGGCACAATATGCTCACTCCTTTACGAAGCAATTGCTTTTACATTATACGATAGATTATAGTTTTTGGTTTTGTAATTGGACCTTAATTATTAGTTTTACTAATAATGCTATATTGACTTTTTTAGGCGGTGGATATGAGGTGGGGAGTGCCTCTACATGCTGTAGAATATCACACCGCTACCGACCTATGTTTAGCTGAACTACGGTCCTGTCAATCTCAGTCTATAGGACCAAACTTCGCAGTAAGTAGTTTTTGAATACTATAATACACACGATTGTATGCTTTATGGAAGCCGTCCGCGGCTACGACTAAAGGAAAGTAGGTATGACCGGCCAGCATACATATTGCTTTGTTAGTTCGGTTATTTATGGAAGCCGACTGCGGTCATATCTACTGTCGGCACCTCATCCACATGAAAGCAAAGAAAAAGGCAATCGTAGATATGGCCACAGTCGGCTTCCATAAAGTAACTTTCGAAGCAACATGGAAGCTGACATCGGCCATTTCAAATATCCCATATTGCTTAGCGTGTTCGGTTTCTTCCTTAGCGGTGTTCACCACTACCAAATTACGCTGCGTTATTTTCATGGCGAAAACGGTTCGAAGCCTTCCATTATGTCCAGTTTTCATAACATTGAGCTGTCATTGAATACGTATATACATTCCTTTATACAATCATCTATTTTCTGACATTTCAGGCCTTCCTGGGTCAGCGATATGGGTGTGTACCTCTACCCTCCAGTATTCTGAGGGCCGAGTTTGAGTTGTTAGAGACGCACATGAAGGAAGAGGATCGATGCTTAATGAACGTGTGTTATTTAAAGGACCAGAACGTACATTCTAATCTATACCGACTACAAACTATATCTCATATTACTGGTAAGTGCTGAGCCCCTTACATTATTTATCGACAGCATTTCAGATTTGGTTCACAATATATAATTCTATCGACGAGATAAGTTGTCGAAACAGGGCAAGCTTAGTCTTCCAGGAGAGAGATTTCATATCACAGTCGGATATATATATACAGTGTGCTCTTGACTTATCCGATATTCTGCGTTATCCGACATCGTGTAAGTGGAAAGTTTACCACTTAAAGAGAAGCTGACACGCTATAGGGTAGTTCCGTTTGTGTAGCCTTTTGGTTATCCTTGGTGATCTTTGTATGTGTTCCAGACGTATATACGTCTTCTATGTATTTATATAGTGTCGACTTCTGTTTGTAGAGAATGTAAAACGGAAGTGGGATGATATAGAGCAGGATTTAAAGCGGGTCATAAAACAGTCGTCATCTTCCGCCGTGACTGCGAGCGAACTAAGTCGAGAATCGTTCAGAAAACTGAATGCTTCAGGTGAGTGGGATTCATTCAATGTCTTGTATATGTTACTGATATGTTTAATCCGAGAAGCGGTATTGTCGTCTGCTAGGAGTTCCCGCCAAATAAGAACTTTGCGTACCTTGAAATGAAATGAATGAAGTTTTACGTCCTACTTCTCTGCACCTTATGGGCTAATGGAGATGGCATGTATTTGGAAGTGTGTAAGGATGGTGGGTTTTGGTAACAACGAGAGGCGTCTCTCCGAGGCGAGGCCCAAAGGATTTCGTATATCTGGAGCCCAATGGGCCACCCCAGAAGTACACAACTGAATAGCTAACTGCTCCCGAGATTTAGATGAAAACTTAAATTTTAATCATTTCTGTTGCATTCCAGTAACTGAACATGAGATGTATGAGGGTCTAATCGACGTAAAACGACAAAAAGATCGAGAAAACAACATTTTACTTTATGTCCGGGACATCAAGGACCTTCATTGCCATTACCAAGATGCCAAAGCTAGGAAATTCGTCGATTTAACTGCTGATTGTCAACCTGATCCAGAAATTAAAAAATCTCTTGACGATATGCGAGAAAATTCTATCCAGAAGTTACCCGGATATAATTGTATGAAATCGTCAATCACGTGGTCTGAGGACGGTGTGACGTCAACTTCCCACAAGCCTTATCTTAACCGGATGTGCAGCCATTTCTTTAAAACCACGTGTGCGTTAGTGGATCGGAATATCGCCAGTCAGAAGAAATTGGATAGTGATCCACTATATCAGGAGGTGGTCGAACATTGGACGATTTTAAAAGGGCGGTGTGAAACATTTGTAGGCCGAGAAGATGTTTTTAATCATATTAAGGACTATCTTAGTTCAAAGGACTCTCGACATCCGTTAGTGATTCACGGAAACTCGGGCAGTGGGAAAACCTCCATTTTAGCCAAAACTGCTCTTTTAGTTGAATCCAGTATGCCTTCGACTTTCAAGCCTCAGTTAGTAATCCGTTTTCTAGGGACAACTCCAAAGAGCTCTTCCATTCAACCTCTTTTGTACTCAATATGTCACCAAATTGCCTTTATTAGCGAGAAAGACCGAACGCAGGTTCCGGAGGATATCGCAGAACTCAAGAAATATTTCACAGAAGTGGTTAAATCTGGAAATTTTCCAGGAACCATCGTCATTATTTTAGATTCCTTGGATCAGTTGTCACCTAATTCCTCTGGCTTGAAGCTCGATTGGTTGCCAAGTCGCCATGCTGCTAATGTTCGGATCATCGTTTCAACTCTTCCGGACAAACATAACGTCCTAAACATCCTCCGGAAGAAAATGTCGGGAAACTTCGTTGAGGTGAAACCACTTCCGTCTAAAGATTGTGAACAAATCATCAGAACGTTGATGGAAAGATCCAACCGGAAGGTGACTTACGAGCAATGGAAACTTATCATGAAGGCTTTTGAGAGTTGTACCCTTCCGCTTTTTGTGACCTTGACCTATCAACAGGTCACTCATTGGTGTTCCTATGACAGCATTCCACCAGGAACCTTAATGACGACGATCGAGGCGTCTATTGTGAAACTGTTTGAACGAATGGAACAGAAACATGGCAAAGTTTTTGTTTCGAAAGCTTTCGGTTACATCACTGCAGCTCGGAATGGGTTGAGTGAAATGGAATTGGAGGATATTTTATCACTGGATGACGAAGTCTTAAATAGTGTTTTTGTGTTATGGGTTCCTCCGATCCGACGTCTTCCTCCAAGCTTGTGGTCACGATTACGACTTGATATGTGTCCGTTTTTGGTGGAACGTGAATCCGATGGCATCTCCGTTTTGTCATGGTATCATCAACAGTTTGTCGACGTGGTGGCCGAAAGGTATCTTGAGTACATGGACGCCATCAAAATCCATCACCTTATTGAAGAATACTACATGGGAGCTTGGGAATCCCTTCCAAAATCCTTCCAGTATTCCGACCTACTGATGGAACGACTAAACGTCGTCGATCCGCAAGGCAAAGAACTCCGCCATGTTCCTAAACAGCCCCTTATTCTCAACAAGGACGGCGAAGGAAGTCCACGATACAATCTCCGGAAGATGAATCAACTTCCGTTCAGTCTGTACTATGGCAAACAATTGGTTCGGCTCAAGGTGATTTGTCTCTGCAACTACGAATGGATCTATACCAAACTAAAGGCTACGTCTTTACAAGATGTTCTAGCAGATTATGCTATTTTCGATGATCAGGAGACCAACCTCGTAGCTGATGCTTTGCGGATGACCGGCTCGGTGCTCACCAAGGATCCCAACGTCCTGGGACCAGAATTAACTGGAAGGTTGCTTCCACACGTCCAGAACTTTGATCACATCCGCGAACTGGTTCGTCAAGCTGATCTTCACGCCCAACTTCATTGTCCGCTTGTACCAAACTGCCAGATATACAGCGCACCGGGCGGTCCACTCCAATACGAATGTGAAGTCAACATAAAATCACAATCCACCATCGACGTGGATCTCTTCCAGTGCCCCGATGGAATATTGATGACAGGGGAAAACATTTTATAACCAAACTGTCCAAGTGTGGGAGCTGACTCAAGGAGAGCCCCGCCAGGATTTAAAGATGCCCATTGGCCATATGTACCCCAATAATGATGGTCGGTATTTGTGTATGTTTAAGAACAATCGCTTTGTGCTGGTCTTCAAATCCGATAGTGGTGAACTTCATGGAGAGGCGGACTTCGATTACGGAAAGCCACACTCGATTCAAACAACCAATAATATGATGATTTTTATCACTGAAAATGGAGTGGGACCGTATGTGATTGACATTGAAAGGTGTGTGCTAATCCACAAATTTACCCATAACGTCAAGGCGTGTGCCATGAGCCCCGACGAATCGTTCCTCGCCATCAGTACAGAGACCGGACTTATGCTTTTTGAAGTGCCTTTGATGGAAAAACGTTGCTCACTGACCAGTCGCGATGCCGCGAAGCAAATCATGTTTACGAGTGAACATTTTAAATGCTTTCTGTTGACTCAGGACAATTTATTTAAGTCGGTTAAATTCAATCTGAAATCTAAAGGTGCTCACATGAACGAGATACTTAGTGACTATGACATTAAAGAATTTAAAATCTCACATTTGGAAAACTATATTTTAGTTCGGTCCGCAAGGTGTCTGTACCTCATAGACTCGAAAACAGAAACTCTGAAACATCGGCTTCAACGGATGCCTGATGGTGTATTCGTCGAAACGATGTCTACGTTTACTTCCGCCGGGTTCTCGCCCAATGACGATATGGTACTTGCGTCACGGTATACCTACATCGCCGTTTGGGATACAGTGACCGGTTCACCCTTGCGGCTACTCCCAGCCTCCGTTTCACCAATCCTAAAGATCTTTACGTCTGACGTACTCAACAAGGTGGTCTCGTTACTGAAGAACAACACCTTACAGGTCTGGAACTTGGACAACTTGAACGCTGACGTTCAACACGCTAACGAGGTCGTAAAAGGAAAAGTTAAGAGTCTTGCGGTCTCGTCTACCAGCAAGCAGATCATCTGTACTGGATTCAAGCAACCGGAAGTCACCGTAGTTAGTCTTGAATCAGGAACGGCAACCCATACCCTGGTGTACAGCGAGGACAGAGAGGATGTGATAGATCAATTGGAATTGTCTCCCTTTGGAAGATATTGCGTTGCTAAAGGAAAGAAGGCCACTTATCCTGACATCAACATAAAATGGCCGCAACTCTCTTACGACATCATCTTTGATTTGAGATTCAAAACATTCTTCCAGGAATCACAGAACAATCGTTTTGCAATTTTCGACAAAGACTGCCATTTTCTAGCTTGTGTTCAATGCCACTTTTATTCAAACAAAGACTACATTCGAAACGTTTACAAAGTGAAGTTATTTCGCTTGAATTTTATGTCGAAACAAAACAAAACGTTTAACATCCCGGTCAATACGGAGTTCGTCTGCAAGCCTGTGATTTACAGAAGCAAAGAGTTACTCGCGTTCGTCTCCGTCTTCCAAACATGTACTGTTATCCAAGATAACATCACTAACGTCGAAGTAGGGCGGACGTTCTTCTGCCGCCTCTCTCTTTTGAACCTTGCAGAAACTGGTCCCCGAGAACGAACCGTTACCGTTGGAAACATCCTCAAACACGCAGACGAAAATGACAGATTTCTTGACGTGAAAGTCCACGATTCCAATTTAGTTTTGATTTATGCCAAGGATGTGGAATTCTATGAATTTGATGCAGTGAAAGGTCTCGTCTGTCCACCTGGCGTCAGAAAAGGCGCCATTTTGTACAATCCTAACAACGATTTCATGTTACGTCACATCCCATTTATCCTTAATCCTGACACATATGTGACGTCATGTAAGTTTTCCAGACGAGGATCTATTATATTGAGTGAAGAGATGAAGATTTTTGAAAAGAGGACAAACGGATACATTACAACTATCAAAACGGAAATCGCAAGAGATACCGCAAGGCTAGCTCTGGATGGACAATATATCATTGCATTGGACACTTGTGGTAAAACATTGCTTGTAATACGATCATCTACCGACCAAATAGTCAGTCAGCTATTCATTCACGGTGTTGCGTCATGTGTGGACGTTGCGGAAGATGACCGTACGGTAGTGGTCGGATGTAACGACGGACGTGTCATGATATTGACGCTGATTATAGACTTCAATCGCCCAATGGATGAGATTGCTAAGCTTGCATCGAGAAAGGATCTGCCTCCAAGAAAGGAAGAGAATCTTTTGAAGAGGGATCTACATAAGATAACGTCTCATGCGTCCAAAGATTTGATCAAACCAAATATGAAGGGAAGGGGTGCTCAAAAGTTCAGGTCCATGTTTAATGCCGTCAAGGTGACCAACAAGGGCATGAAAGCCAGATCTCAGGCTTGTTCAATTCAATGAGGTGTGTTGGGCTTAGGGTGTAAGGACTTTTACCCACCCCTTTTTTCAATTAAAGTGTTTCGGGCAACAGCACAAACTCATTGCTAAGTTGAGAAGTTCTAGACTCAATTCAGCTCTGGCTATATTACAGACTGTGGTCCACTGGTGTAATAATGTCTGTTTATAGAAACACCAGATATCACCTAACTCTGGGTTATATTCTAGAGGATGGTCAACTGTTGTACTATTGTCTGTTTATAGAAACACCAGACATCACCTAACTCTGGGTTATATTCTAGAGGGTGGTCCTATTCTATGATGTAAAGAAATCGTTAAATATATTGAGTCCTAATATGTAAATTTATTTATTTTATTTGTTTGTAAATATATATATATATAGATATACAATTTAAATTATATTTCTACAATTATATACAATTTGAATAAATATATACAATTATACAGTATTTCATGATATTACAATATAAAAAAGTGAGTAAATTGGTTGAACAAGGTGTTTATGTCTTGACAATAGGAAGGAGGGGCACATTCAGCATGGTAGAGGCAAACAGCTATTTTAGACCTGGAATCAGATATGACTGGTTAATCATATCTTTAGTCTTGGTTTATTCGGTATCTTCATCGTATTCACTAGTAAAATCATTACCGCCCTATAAAATATCAAAATACACAATAATTAACCATGATAATTAGTCTGGTCTTATCAATTAGTATGGTAAGTTTTCAGTGACACAGTTGGTCTGGTCTGGTTACAATCTGATTCAATTATTTCATAATGGGAGATAACTCTAGTCTTCAATTTCAACTTCAGACTACAAAAATACTTTTTCTTATAAATTTTCTTCTTGAACACAGGGGAAGCCTAGAACAATTCAGTTTATTACTGATGGGCCCATGAAAAGTCTAGAATATTTGTGAAATTAGCCATTTTAAACAGAATCATATAATTGTAATTTAATACCAAGAGCTTACCTCTTTCTGAAGGTGTCTATGGCAACCTTGATTCTGGCGGATCAGCTCCCCCCACATTAACGTGACGTGACATTTGGGACACTGGCCATCAATTGGTATCACATGATCATCGTTACCTAGAAACACTCGCGCCAGACATATTATATGGGACTTCATGAAGCATTCTGGGTTCAAACAATTTAAAATGATGTCTTCTTTCTGAAATAAATGAAGTGAAAATAGGGTGGTTGAAAGATTCAACAGAAGGCACTGGCACAGGTTTAAAGCAGCGATCACTAATTGTAGAGATTAGGGTGGTTGAAAGGTAACAAGTTACTATTCAACAGAAGGCACTGGCACAGGGTTAAAGCAGGTCACTTAAGGTGGTTGAAAGGTACAGTTAAAGATTAGGGTGGTTGAAAGGTAACAAGTTACTATACAACAGAAGGTACTGGTACAGGGTTAAAGCAGTGTTCACTAATTGTAGAGATTGGGGTGGTTGAAAGGTAACAAGTTACTATTCAACAGAAGGCACTGACACAGGGTTAAAGCAGTGTTCACTAATTGTAGAGATTAGGGTGGTTGAAAGATAACAAGTTACTATCAACAGAAGGTACTGGTACAGGGTTAAAGCAGTGTTCACTAATTGTAGAGATTGGGGTGGTTGAAAGGTAACAAGTTACTATACAACAGAAGGACTGGACAGGGTTAAACAGTGTTCACTAATTGTAGAGATTGGGTGGTTGAAAGTTACTATACAACAGAAGGCACTGGTACAGGGTTCACTATTGTTAAGGTTAATATGTTAAAATGAGAATACATATTACTTCTAAAGTGAAAAATCGAACCCCCATTTCAAGCAAGATTTCTTGATAAAATTTGAAAGCCAACATGAGGAGCTTTCATCAATAAGTTACAGGTATATCAAAGAGTTTATATAGAAATTCTTTTTTTTTTAGATATTTCAAAATTCACCTGAATCTTTTTATAGCAGACGTCACAAAAATTCAACATTAAACTGTCACTCTCCTCATCTCCTGTCTTTTCATTGGTCTTCTTCTTTTTACTCCCAACCTTCTTACACGTGATTGGTCCAAATTCAATGGGCATGTGATTAGGGGGAGGAGTTGTAGGTAAGAAATCCAATCGGAAGTCTTGATTTAACCAGCGAATTGTCAAAGCCAATCGATTCCAAGGAGCAGTTCGTAACATTTCTGTTACGACTCGGAAATGAAAATCGTAAGATTTCTCAGATTTCCTTTTAGCAGGAAGATGCCGGATTCTTCTAGAAATTTTGGGATGTTGCCAAGCCCATTCAAACTGAAATAAAAATTTAACAGGGTTAGCTCCAGGTTTTATTCCAGGTTTGCCCCAGGGTACCTCCAGGGTTAGCTCCAGCATTGCTCCAGAATTGCCCCAGGGTTAGCTCCAACTTATCATTTTTGAGAACTGTTATCCTGAGAAGATATCTGGACCCAAGAAGAGCATTCCCACCCAACAAGATATAAAAACTTACCCTGAGAGCAGACACTGCTTCTGGAAAACCATGAATTATAAGCACCATTTCCCTGCAAGACAGAATAACAGATGAGTGCTGCATTTCACTAAATCATTAACTGGAAACAGACCAGTAACTAGTCATATAGACAGTGCTGAGATGGCTCATCTAAATGTCAACTGGGTAACAGTTATCTCCCCTACAAACTGAGTAAAATGTTGAGTTGACTTGTTTACAACATTGACTTGACTTGTTTACAACATCAAGTTTACTTGTTTACAACATCAAGTTGTCTCGTTTACAACATCAAGTAGTCTTGTTTACAACATCAAGTTGTTTAAAATGTTGAGTTGACCTGTTTACAACATTGACTTGTTTACGACATCAAGTTTACTTGTTTTCAACATCCAGTTGACTCGTTTACAATATTGACTTGACTTGTTTACGACATCAAGTAAACTTGTTTACAACATCAAGTTGACTTGTTTACAACATCAAGTTGGCTTGTTTTTAATGTTGAGTTGACTTGTTGACAACATCAGGTTAACTTGTTTACAATCATGAAATTCTTTGGTGGTTTGGTGGTTAAGTACAAAAATGTAAAAAAAAACAAAACAAAAACCAAATGAAAAATTATAAATCTCACCAAGGCCCCTTGCCATCAGTTTTCCACGCTCCCCCTGCTTTAGCCCCAGTATTATGCTGATGTATTCGTCTATTAGGGTCAGTAGTTTTACCAATGTAGACACGCCCTTTATACTTGGGGTTCAGATTGTACAGGAGATAAACTCCAAAGAAAGCTTCCACCTCTTGCACCATTTTAATGATAGGCCTACGTTTATTTGATCTTCTTCATCTTATAGTTGGTCTGTTGGCTGAAATCAGAATTTAACTAACTAACTAAAAAATTTCATCCATAAAAATTCTGATAAAAGAAGTAGGGATTTGATTTCATATTATGAAGTGTGACAAAGGTATCAGTATAAAAAACTCGGACTGAGCAAGTTCTTAAGACTTTCGCACGAGTGGTACGAGTTGTCGTTATTCTGAGATGTTCTGCATTTGCAGCAAACGACTCAACTCTTTAGCGGCCATTGATATTTAATTCCAAAGTGACCTACACTATCATTAATTCGTGTCTTTTACGCCAAGATAAAATCAATTTTTAAATTTTCGATCTGTTTATGGAATCGCCATATTTAGTGTCACGTGATGGCCTTATATGGAGATAAAGTAGTCACTATTGTTGAGACACAAAAAGGGTGTATTCTACAAAAATCAAAAAATATTATTTGCTTTCCGCTTATATAATTTGATTAACTGGACAATTTTCACTTAACCAAATAAAAAAAAAAGAGTTTCCTTCAAGAGTCGATTGTGAATGAAAAAATAATCTAAATTCGGTTACCGTTATCTCAGAATATAGTCTTTCTTAGTCAAGTCGTATTTTCTCCTATTGATATTCACTATAGAAATTAAGGCTGGATAATGTAGTCGAATGGTATAAAGCTTACAACCAGTCGTAAAGTGGGGAGACGCTGGAATATCGAATGAGAAGCAGGTCACGCTTGATTGCAGACTCTTTCTTGGACTAAAGACATTTACAGGAATAATGGCAGCCGCATTGAAAGATTTTGAAGGAAAATGGAATATGGTGGAATCGACTTTTTTCGAGGAGTACATGAAAGCCCTCGGTAAGGAGAAATTTTGGTAGATACATCATCGACAATATTTGACTCATTATTGTTATTGCTTGACCAAGACTCAAGACACTGGCAGTGTATTCCGCATTATGCTTGATTTGGCATCTGGTCCTTTATGCGGCCATCTGTGCGTAGCATTCCCTTTGTTTGTTTGGATTGGAATTTTTGCGTTAATTAAATTATTTTTTATATAAATTACGGTAAATTTATTTTTTTGTATAACCGCAATTCAATGTAAATTTCTTAAGAGCAATAAAGAGCAATAAAAAAGCCAATTTTTAAATGTAGGGTATGGTAAATCTAGGCTTAACAATTGAAGGTTTTTTTTTTTAATAAACTGATTGTTATTTAAGCCTAATTTATGTTTCTGGTTAAAATAAAAATTTTAATTAATTCAAACTTATTAGCTAATTGGATTTGTTAATTTAATTGAGATTTTGAACCAAAAAGATAATTTTTTTGAAGGATATGAAAATTTGCATGTTTCATATTTTGTGGGCTCATTTTACAAATCTCTGGTACTAAAAATATCTAAATTAGAGTAAGAATGGAAGAATTTGATGAAATGAAATTTAAAAATGTCCTGAGGGGGGGGGGGGGTGGTAAAAATTTTGATAGTATTAAATCTAAGAACATCAGTTGTTCTGCCCTCCCTCACAGTAATCACTGTCCCCCCAAGGTATGCTGACTGGGTATGGACCAGTCATTGAAATTTTTTTACAATTTCTTTTTTGATATTTTCAGGTGTTGGTATGGTGATGAGGAAATTAGCAGGAACAGCTAAACCTCAACAAGATATTAAAGTCGAGGGTGACGATAAACTACGTATAACGACCTCCACTACCTTTAAATCTACAGAGATTGACTTTACCCTGGGCAAGGAATTCGATGAAACTACCGGGGATGGACGAAAAGTGAAGGTAATTATAAAGAATTAAAGATTGAATTGGGAGGGCTTATCTTGTAGAATCTGAAATATTAAGGATAAATTTTGAAAAGCCTTGGAATTAAAAGCATAACATTCGAAAGTTTTTGATAATTCAAGAAATTGTAAAAAAAATATTAAATGGCTTATCTTTTAGAATCTGAAATATTAAGGATTGAATGTGAAAAGTCTCTAAAAATAAGGATAAAATTTGAAAAGTCTGTAAAAATAAGGATAAAATTTGAAAAGTCTGTATAAATAAGGATTGAATTTGAAAAGTCTGTAAAATTAAGGATTGAATTTGAAAAGTCTGTATAAATAAGGATTGAATTTGAAAAGTCTGCAAAATTAAGGATTGAATTTGAAAAGTCTGTATAAATAAGGATTGAATTTGAAAAGTCTGTAAAATTAAGGATTGAATTTGATTTATCAGACTCTGTAATAAAAAAGATAAAATCGAAAGTTTTTAATAATTCAAGAAAATGTATCAAACAGGGATAATCTTGTAAAATCTGTAAGCTGTTTATAACCAGATCAATATCAGCTGTTGGACTGTTTTCAACTTTTCAACTGTCAACATGTTTTTACTGGCAGCATCTGGTTCACGGTGCTAGATTTTAGTCTGTGCTTGAGGATTAATTTTGTACTGTTATACCAAATTCTTCAACTTTCACCAGTAAGGGGGAGGGGGGGGGGGAAAGGATGTGGGTGCTCGTGGACCTAGTTCAACTAGTCCAATTTTCAGTCAGACGTCAGTGGTTCTTGCAATTCCACTTAACCTAATTGTTTTATGACGTAACTTATTGCAAAATATGTTTGTTTCACATAAGGACTTCGTGATTAGTGACGTCATCAAACACTTATTGTAGTTTTAGTGAAATTGCGGGAACCAAATATTGGACTGAAAATTGGAATGAAGCAAATTGATGCTATCAGTGTTGCAGATTCTCATAAATTTTTTTAGAAAACCCTTTACTATCTCTTTAATTTTGATTATTTTTGACAAAAGAGTGTTTTACGTCATTATGTGCATGGTACTTGTTGGCTTCCTGAATTGAAGTAGTAATGTCATTACAGTGATTCAACAGATTCTTACAGGAAGACCTCCAGTGTCAAACCTATCACGTAAAGGTCAAATGTCATGGTTTAAATTGACAACAAAACAATTATTTGTCAGTTCTAAAGGTCTCTGGCTTCATCATTTTGTGCAACTCATTATTCAAATTGATATACTTTCAAAAATATTCAACATTTTGACTCTTATGTTTATTAAATATCCCCAGCAGTTTAAGAAACGGACATGGAACCCTGACATCACGTCTGGGTTGTCTTGGTAACCTACTACTATTTCTGAAACAGTATTATAAACTTAATGGCAGCAGATACTAATAAGTGAAATATATATTGTTTTCCAAAAAAGCACTGGTCAAGGTCTTGAAGTAAGAAACAAAATCAAAGGATTTTTGATGATTGGTTTAAAAAATAGTTAGGAAAAAGATATCAATGTGGGTTGGTTGGTTTTTTAAGATTTTAATCTGTTCCCATAAAAAAGGTTTCTATTTTGTAATTTTTGTATTTTCAGTCTGTATGTACGGTAGATGGTAATACATTAAAACATGAATCGAAGGCACAGACCGAGGGTGAACCCGATACTACCATTACTAGGGAATTTAATGGCAACGATATGATAATGGTAGGTCATTCATTCATTTATTCATTCATTCATCCATTGGCTAATTCAATCATTCATTCATTTATTCATTCTTTCATTCATCCATTGTCTGGCTCATTCATTCAATCATTCTAAATCTTAGAGCCCATATATGGTTATGGTAAGTTATTCATTTATTCATTCATCTTTATTCATTCAGTTTTTCATTTGTTTATTCACTCTTTCATTCATTGCTTCATTCATTAATTATAAT
Source organism: Nipponacmea schrenckii (assembly GCA_030562195.1). Lineage (NCBI taxonomy): Eukaryota > Metazoa > Mollusca > Gastropoda > Lottiidae > Nipponacmea > Nipponacmea schrenckii. The sequence goes on from CM060201.1 coordinate 22,134,421, forward strand.
TATTACACATTATAATTGGCCCATAATTATAGTATTGTTCGTTAGAGTCAAGTTTTGTGATTTTTTATGTTAATTCACATAATTAAAAATTTTAAAATTAGATTGATAAAAACTATTTTCTATTAGAGAATATTAAAATGAGAATGATAAAAACTATTTTCTATTAGAGAATATTAAAATGAGATTGATAAAAACTATTTTCTATTAGAGAATATTAAAATGAGAATGATAAAAACTATTTTCTATTAGAGAATATTAAAATGAGAATGATAAAAACTATTTTCTATTAGAGAATATTAAAATTAGATTGATAAAAACTATTTTCTATTAGAGAATATTAAAATGAGAATGATAAAAACTATTTTCTATTAGAGAATATTAAAATGAGATTGATAAAAACTATTTTCTATTAGAGAATATTAAAATGAGAATGATAAAAACTATTTTCTATTAGAGAATATTAAAATGAGATTGATAAAAACTATTTTCTATTAGAGAATATTAAAATGAGAATGATAAAAACTATTTTCTATTAGAGAATATTAAAATGAGAATGATAAAAACTATTTTCTATTGGAGAATATTAAAATGAGAATGATAAAAACTATTTTCTATTAGAGAATATTAAAATGAGAATGATAAAAACTATTTTCTATTAGAGAATATTAAAATGAGAATGATAAAAACTATTTTCTATTAGAGAATATTAAAATGAGAATGATAAAAACTATTTTCTATTAGAGAATATTAAAATGAGAATGATAAAAACTATTTTCTATTAGAGAATATTAAAATGAGATGATAAAAACTATTTTCTATTAGAGAATATTAAAATGAGAATGATAAAAACTATTTTCTATTAGAGAATATTAAAATGAGATTGATAAAAACTATTTTCTATTAGAGAATATTAAAATGAGATTGATAAAAACTATTTTCTATTAGAGAATATTAAAATGAGATTGATAAACTATTTTCTATTAAAATGTTGGAATATAGATTGTTTAGAGTATATAAAAGAATGTTTATTTTATCTGATGGTTTAACTATTTCAATCTGATAAGAGCTCAGGGCTATTTTTGATAATTCTCCTATTTAAAACAGAGGTTTCTACTAATTTTTAAAGAATTCTATGTGCTCTGTTAAGAAGAGAATGTGCCAAAGGTCATTTTTAAAATTAATAGCTTTAAAGAGACAAGTAACTATTCATTTGATCAATCATACCTTAGTTTCAGAAACGGGAAATTTTTTAGCTAAGCTTATCAGTAATAGTGTCACAGCTCACAGTTGAATTTTGAGCCTTCAAATCCATCTGTATCAAGAAATATCGTGTTTGGAAGTTTAATCGACGATGGTTCATTTCTTAAGACCATACGACATATAGAAATAGCAAAAATTGTCCTAGATTGTGTTTTTTTTAAAAAGAATTACGCAATTTGTGTGCTTTTCAATATCATTTTATCAGTCCATTTAGGAAATGTAGGATGTAAAACTCCATTATTATTATATAGTGGTGTTTAAAGATAAGGTAAACAACATGAGAAAGGAGGCAGCCTGTTCACCATTTGTTTATTTTAACATTTTCACTAATCTGTTAACACAGTCCTCGTTGTTTATTTCATACTTAAAGTGGTTCAGTAATGACCTGAGTTTCTCATTTTCAACTCTTTCAATATCTTCATATTAGTTTATATATGATGTCTGCTTTACCAGTTGATAGAGCTCAATTTCAGCTATCTGTATTTGCTTTATCAGTTGATAGAGTTCAATTTCAGCTATCTGTATTTGCTTTATCAGTTGATAGAGCTCAATTTCAGCTATCTGTATTTGCTTTATCAGTTGATAGAGTTCAATTTCAGCTATCTGTATTTGCTTTATCAGTTGATAGAGTTCAATTTCAGCTATCTGTATTTGCTTTACCAGTTGATAGAGCTCAATTTCAGCTATCTGTATTTGCTTTACCAGTTGATAGAGTTTAATTTCAGTATCTGTATTTGCTTTATCAGTTGATAGAGTTCAATTTCAGCTATCTGTATTTGCTTTATCAGTTGATAGAGTTCAATTTCAGCTATCTGTATTTGCTTTACCAGTTGATAGAGCTCAATTTCAGCTATCTGTATTTGCTTTACCGGGTTGATAGAGCTCAATTTCAGCTATCTGTATTTGTTTTACCAGTTGATCGAGCTTAATTTCAGTATCTGTATAGTAAAAGATCTTTATCAGTTGCTAGAGCTCACTTTCAGCTATCTGTATAGTTGTGTTATCTTTTACTTTAACAGTAGATAGAGCTCAATTTCAGCTTACTGATAGAGCTCAATTTCAGCTATCTGTATAGTTGTCTTATAGTTAATTACTTAACCAGCTGATAGAGCTCATTTTAAACTATCTGTATGGTTATCTAAATATTTACTTTATGCTACCAAATGATAGAGCTTAATATAAGCTATTTTTTTAGTAGAACTTTCTGAAATCTTATAAAATTGTGACCTAACGATTGTTTAGCCCAATATGTCAACCATACCTGTGTCATGTCATGGCATTGTCTTGTCTTAAATTTATATTTAACCTATATTTTGCCCTAAATTGTGACCTAGTTAAAACTGTGTCTCGTGTACATGACAATATTTGACATGTGTGTCCTGACCCTAATATGTTTTTCATGACTACAGGATCTCAAGACTTTCGCCCCCACATTTCATCAATTTTTTTAAAACCTGTTAACATTTCAGTATACATGGCTTGAAACCAGTGTCATTGCTTTATGGTTAAACATGTTGAAAGGATTATAATAATGTTTTTCTTAAATATATTGTGTATCAGGAACACTGATAACAATAAGCCATCAATTTACACCATTCCAATTTTAAATCAGATGTCTGTAGTTCCTGCAATTCCACTAAAACTATGTGTTTATGATGTCAATTCTACAAAAGCTACTGATGCTTTCTTAAGATCAGGGTTGTTGAATTTTTTTTTTTTTGCCAGTCATGTCTGATAAGAGCACTTAAATGTCTGACTTGATTTTTCATCTTTAGGACAATTTCTATTCAAATGTGCCTTAAAGTTGATACAAATTCTTAATTTATGTATCCATTTGGGACAATCCTCTTACAATTACTACCAACAACTACCTAGTCTTTGATAGCAACAAGGCAAATTACCTAGTCATTTACCACCACCACTGTCCGGTTGGGAACTTCCACAATCAAAAGCCCTGTGTTAGACCATTACAATAGATGATATAAAGCTGTAATTTTTATCTAAATTGTTTTGTCAGTTATAACTAAGATGAGTGGTCTGATAATATATTATCTCTATAATCAGCTGTTTGTATCTCTGACCCCTACAACTTGACCTTTGTCCACTCGGCTGGTCCAGATGACATCCCCAGGAAATTGATAAGGGTGTTGTTTGGAGGGTCTGAGATAATGTATATCCCCGTCCTACTGGCTTTGATACAATTTACACTACTGCAGTTTTTATAATCCATTTACTGCTTGGATCTCGACTACAACTGCAGTCTTTTAGTTTAGCATGAATATAAGCTGTAATTTTTTCTAAATTGTTTGCAGGTTTAACTAAGATGAGTGGTTTAATATTTTATGCTATGAGATCTTCAGACAACTGACCTATTTCAGACTGCGTCCCTACTGCAGTTTTTATAAGTATTTTATGCTATGAGATCTTCAGACAACTGATCTATTTCAGACTGCGTCCCTACTGCAGTTTTTATAAGTATTTTATGCTATGAGATCTTCAGACTACTCAGACTGCAGTTTTTTTAAGATTTTATGCTATGAGATCTTCAGACTACTCAGACTGCAGTTTTTCTAAGTATTTTATGCTATGAGATCTTCAGACAACTGACTCTATTTCAGACTGCGTCCCTACTGCAGTTTCTCTCAGATTTTATGCTATGAGATCTTCAGACAACTGATCTATTTCAGACTGCGTCACTACTGCAGTTTCTCTCAGAGTTTTATGCTATGGGATCTTCAGACTACTGACCTATTTCAGACTGCGTCCCAACTGCAGTTTCTCTCAGAGTTTTATGCTATGGGATCTTCAGACAACTGATCTATTTCAGACTGCGTCCCTACTGCAGTTTTTCTCAGAGTTTTATGCTATGAGATCTTCAGACAACTGATCTATTTCAGACTGAGTCTCTACTGAAGTTAGACAAGTAGAGATTTTCAGACAACTGATCTATTTCAGTCTGCGACTCTACTGCATTTTTCTCAGAGTTTCATGCAATGAGATCTTCAGACAACTGATCTATTTCTTCACTGAAGTGTCTTTAAGAGTATCACTCAATGACATTTCAAGGGTTATATGTATTTAACTTTCGAACTTGGATGTTATGTCACAGAAACTTAGTTTCATATCAGGTTGGTTGAAAACTGATGTAACTCTGGGCAGTTATCAACAGATAAGTTATCAAAGAGCTATGTTATATCAATTGTTATCTTAAATAATATAAAAAGTCCATTGGTTGGTTTATAAGGTGCTTATTTTGCAAGAAAACTAGAGGTCAATCTCTAGTAAGAACCATTTAGTCAAATCCTTCAAGGGTCAACTAACATGAGTTTAGAATAAGGAAAATTTGGTGACGATTTCGGTTTATAACCAAAGATTACTATAGTATATTGAACAGATTGATCAAGGATTGTTTAAATGGATTGTAAAAGGGTTAACTAGTTTTTATATGTGTATCATTCTTTCCTTTATTATATATTTAACCCAAGTTTAAATTAGGCTTACCACTAACAACTAATAATGAGTCTAAAAGTTTCAAAGGAACCAGAAATAAATTGTACATTGAAATATTTGTGTGGTATTTTCATATGATTCATTGTATTGTCCCCATGGACTGAAAGTTAGACAGGACCATGTCCTTGTGTATTGGACCTAATTCTGACCCATGTAAAATAAAGAGTTTATTTTTGTCTCTATGGGCTGAATGTTAGACAGGACCATGTCCTTGTGTATTGGACCTAATTCTGACCCATGTAAAATAAAGAGTTTATTTTTGTCTCTATGGGCTGAATGTTAGACAGGACCATGTCCTTGTGTATTGGACCTAATTCTGACCCATGTAAAATAAAGAGTCTATGTTTGTCTCCATGGACTGAAAGCTAGACAGGACCTAATTCTGACCCATGTAAAATAAAGAGTTTATTTTTGTCTCTATGGGCTGAATGTTAGACAGGACGATGTCCATGTGTATTGGACCTAATTCTGACCCATGTAAAATAAAGAGTTTATGTTTGTCCCCATGGACTGAATGCTAGACAGGACCATGTCCTTGTGTATTGGAACTAATTCTGACCCATGTAAAATAAAGAGTCTATTTCTATTATCATCATGAATTGCATAAATCAATGTATTTAGTCATATTAATATTATTCAATTCATATTTCAATATAGTTTAGTTTCCTGTAAGGCCTAGTGAATAAGTTGTTATAATCAAACGTGGACCTATCCTTTCTTCAAATTTCAATAAACTATGACTAACTTTTATTTCTTAACATTAGATTTGAATAAACTCAAATATATACCTCTTTTACTAGTCATACAAGATTTGAGTGACATTTATTCAAATACATGTATATTACATGTACCAATGTATTAAAGAAGTGTAACTTGTGATGAAATGTTATATACCCATGTATTAAAGAAGTGTATATTTATCCCATAAATATTATCTTGTTTTATATATTTACTAGACATACTTCAATAAACTTTTTCTTAAAAATCCTCAAATCAAATATTTAAATATTTTTGAATAAACTTAGTTTTAAAAGGGAATGGAAAACACATTAATATTAATATTTAAATACAGCATGAAAAGATAAGTTTGAAAATAATATAAAATAGTTTATTTTAAAACAGTGATAATAGTGGTTGAAATTTGGACTTTATACTGATCTCGAATCAGATGATGATGAAATTTAAAGTATTTATGCAGTGTATATATTCAGTTCTAAATATAGCCTAGCATAGTTAAATTGCAACCTTGAAGAGGCACTTTGTATAAATTTGACATTGTTCTGAAAAACACTTCAAAAATTCTGAAAACCGTAATTTCAAAAGAATTTTTCTTGCTAAAGTTTTGGTTTTTTGACAAATTTTCAAGGTTTTTAAATGAATAAATATTATTTGGCTAAGTTAGGATGATGCAGTGTGCAATGAGGGAAATTTGTAGGACAGTGGCATAAATTCTTTAAATTCTACAAAATATTCGTCTCTTTCGCAAATAAATCCAGGCTTAGAAATGCACTTTTGTTTTATCCCATAATAAGACATCCCACTTTTGTTTTATCCCATATAAGACATCCCACTTTTGTTTTATCCCATTATTAGACATCCCACTTTTGTTTTATCCCATAATAAGACATCCCACTTTTGTTTTATCCCATAATAAGACATCCCACTTTTGTTTTATCCCATAATAAGACATCCCACTTTTGTTTTATCCCATAATAGACATCCCACTGTTGTTTTATCCCATAATAGACATCCCACTTTTGTTTTATCCCATATTAGACATCCCACTTTGTTTTATCCCATAATAGAAATCCCACTTTTGTTTTATCCCATAATTAGACATCCCACTTTTGTTTTATCCCATAATAAGACATCCCACTTTTGTTTTATCCCATTATTAGACATCCCACTTTTGTTTTATCCCATAATTAGACATCCCACTTTTGTTTTATCCCATAATAAGACATCCCACTTTTGTTTTATCCCATAATAAGACATCCCACTTTTGTTTTATCCCATAATTAGATATCCTGTTAGATTTTCCACGTTTGTGTTTCCTATAAATGATATCCCACTGTTGTTTCATCCCATAATTTCATATCCAACTGTAATTTCAATGACAACTTCAATATATATTTGTTTTTATTTTTCAGACTCTAAAAGCTAAAGATGTCACTTGTACAAGAAAATATCAACGTCAGGAATAAACAACCTATTTTTATAGTTTAATATTTAAATATTTTAACTTGCCAAATGTAATCTGATTAAATACAGCTCAGGAAATCTTGTTTCAGTTTTTATCTGAAGGTAACTACATCAATTCTACTTCAAAGAATAATCATTAACATAGAAGGAATGGAGTAACCCTCTGGAAAAGAGTGAAACAAAATATCTAGAAATGTATTTGATTGTATATGAACCAAAGGTATTTTAGTTGGTTTTAATAGAGCTCTGAATATTTTGTTTATTTTCACTTCTTTATTCTAGAAGTATTTTTACTTTAAGATCAGTTTGTATGATTCTTCTTAATATGATATTCCCCATTTAAGATTATGTTCTTGTAAGATTTTTGACGAGAAGGGCAGAAGATTGTAAAACACTTTTAAATCTTGAATGAATGAATTAACTCACAGGAAATAAATGAAACAAAATTAAAATTTGGCATAACAATTGTGTTGTAACAATATTTTCGTTATTGGGATAAAACTTTCTTGGTATAGCACAGATTCTCGTGCTGAAAATTGGCTGAAAATCTGTGCTATACCAAGAAAGTTTTATCCCAATAACGAAAATATTGTTGCAACACCACTTTCTAAATGACAATAAATCATCTAAACTTGTATTGCAGTTTAAATTTTTGATAATTTTCCTTTATGCATTGTATATTTGACAAAATTTAAATATGAATTAGTGAGTTACCCACAGAACAAAAATGAAACAAAATACCTTCAGCTGTATTTTAATCAAATGAAATGAAAATGTAAATCATTTATAAATCATGTAAACAAACTAGGACCTGGTTTCTGGACCAATCTTACCATGATTGAATTTCATCTTGAAGGTGATCATTTATTTAATATTATTCCTTTGAAATTTACTTCAACTCATCTAAAGTGTTTCTGATATGTTATCCTCATCAGGACAGCCAGTATGAAACCTATAAGGAATGATAATAACACTCTATTCTTGATATGGCATTTAGTAATTGGTAATTTAATAATAATAACTAAGTTTTTATGGAATAACAATTACTGAGTTTATTTATTCTGCAACGTTTTAACAAGTGTTCTCTTGTCCTTATCTTTCCTGCTTGATAAGGACAAGAGAACACTTGTTGAAACGTTGCAGAATAAATAAACTCAGGAATTGTTATTCCATAAAACTTTGTTATTACATGCATTATCATAACACTCTACTTTGGTGAATATTCATCAGTTACCTATTATCTTATGTCAAGTTTGGTTACCATGGAAACATCAAGTTTTAGTTAATCATGGCACCTACTAATTAATTTTAATTTAAAGATGTTTAATTCGTGAAACAGAAACGATTTTTAATCAGATGAATTTTTTAAAACCTTCGACCAAGTCAATACCATTTCCTGTGTAATATATTAGAGGCTACTTACTTGATTAAGCATTTGTATTTAAAGCAAAGGGACTTACTGACAATGCCAAAGAACGCGTCTGTCCTAGTTACCAGAATCAGGAAACAAAGATAATTAGGAGACATTTTAAAGTTGTGACCTCACCAAACTACTTTTCTGTACCAGAAAATATCATGACCCTTTACATCATTTAATTGATTTAGTCTGGTGTTGTAATTTAATGGACTCCAATTATGTTCGGGGCTGTTATTTCTATGACGTAAGAATAACACGATAGTTTCTAATGATATAATATCATGACCCTTTACATCATTCGACAATTTAGTCTGGTGTTGTAATTTAATTCTGTTATTTCTATGAGGTACGAGCGATGCATTAGTTTGGGATCGCAAACTGTTGGTCACAATATCACAAGAAATTCAGAAATTCTTAATGAAGACGTGTCCAAAGCAACAACAGTGTTGAAACAGGTTCGAAATTTGACGACTTATTGTTTCTGTTCAAGATTTTACTAGAATTTCTGGTGTTACTTTTAACATGTTGTTGAAAACCAAAATATTTTGTTATTTTAGTGTTTTATGTATATTATTAGGATAATTATTTTTAATTCTCATACACCAAATTTTTACTCTGTTTAACAATAAGATATTATTGCATGTAGAAACTTATGACTGCTGTTCTTTTTGCCAACATAAGCATATTATAATTGCTATGGGGAGAGAAGTCATGGTTTACAATTTTGGAAAAAGTAACATTAATTTAGATGGTTGGGAACAACCTTATATCCATATTTTCAAAATTTATGAATTTACACGTTTCGAAAAAAAAAACGATTTTTCACCCAATCTCCCGATTTTTAAAGGCAAACCTCTTGATTTTTTTTCATGACTTGTACACATGTTAGGTGGGGGTACATATAAAATCTTTAGATTATATATCTCCCTTGACAACCCTCCCTTGACAACCCTGCCTGTATGAGTTTATTTGTATTTATCTGGTTTAAATAATTCTGGACCATTGTCTCTATTATCAATATAGTTAAGCAGTATTCGCAGATTTTTAAAAATTGTCAAAATATTTAAAATTATGTATGTATAAAATCATGTATTTTGATTGTGTATCTTGAAATATAACATTGTACTTGTATTCTAGTCCAAACTAAAAACGTGTTATATTTCTATACATTCCGAATTCTTGCAGGCCAGAGCGTTCCTGCTTTTTGTCACGTTTTGATGAAAATACAATGAAACGAATTGAGTTTTACACCCTATGTTTCTGCATTTAATAGGCTAATGAAGACTGCAACACCATGCTATGTGCATTGAGGGATATTTTGCCAGGATTGCAACATTAGCCTTCTCTTTATGTTTGGATTATATTAGAAATGAAATGAATGGAGTTTTATGTCCTACTTTATGGCTTGTAATAGAGGTAACATAACATTTCAGTTCTGAGATAGGGTCAAGGGTCAGGATATCTCAGCTTTACAGCAATCATGTAAGTAAAGGGGGATAACTAGGTACACTAGAATACAATAAAAACTTGGTCTGGTTATAATATATACAGTATAATTTAAGTTCTAAATATAAAAATAACACATAAATTTATGGACAACAATTTGTATCTGAGCTCAAAAAACAGGACATGAAAATTATTTATCACCTAATAAGGTATTCTACAGTAGATATCACTTGTATTATAAATAACGTTATCTGCTGCAATATATCTCCTAGGAGATAACACTAAAAATATTCGATTATTATTTAATTCATTATTAACTAACAGCAATATTGGGTGATAAATAAAATTTTAAACTCGTTTTTCTTGATATCAAAATATCGCAACTCGTCAATAAAATTGGAAAAACATCAGCAGAACCTCAGCAGAGCCTCGGAGTTCTGCACTTTGATCGACTTGTTGCGATATTTTTGATATCAAGAAAAACAAGACAAGTATATCTAATAAATAACAAAGATTTCTAAATCGTTTCATAATTAACAATAAAACTAACAGATAAATAAATCTGAGCTCTTTAACAATATCAATTTATTATCAAATGTGACCAGGGACCAGTTTCACAAAAATTTAACAAAGATACAATCAAGATTTTAAGAAATACAGTAACCTGATTGGTTAATAAAAACTTAATTTTAGTGATTGACCAATCTGATCATTGGAACACTAAAATCATCCTAAGTTAAATTTTCGTGAAATAGGCTACAGGACTTGAATAAAACTTCATACAGGACGTACAGTAGAATAGGTTGGATTAATATGATTGGTTACTTAAAAAAATCATTACTGATTGACCAATCACATGAAGAGAATGCTTAACTCCAGAATTAAAAAAAATAAAATAAAAATGATTGGAACACGAATTGAAATAGAGCATTACCTTTTCTGGTATGAACACTAGCATGAAGAGATATATATACGTGAGAGAAATTACAAAACAAAATAATTTCACTATCATTGAGTTGATTGTAGCACTTGAAAATTTCTTTTGGCTGTTTTATACCTTGACTACAATAGCCACTTTTCTTGTTTCACATCTTACACAATGTCAAGCTATTGCAAACTGTGTCTAAAACCTTGACTGCAATGGTCACCTTTCTTGTATCACATCTTCTCAATGTCAAGGAATAGTGACTATTGCAGTCAAGGTATAAGTACAATGTTCATAAGAGCTTGACATTGTACAAACGACGGGTATCTATGATACAATAAAACTTTCCACCAATCACTAAGCTTGTAACAATCTGTCTTCCTCCCCAACAGGAATGTTAATCCAAACAACGCTTCCGTTAAAACCAATCTGACGGAACTCAATAATAAACGTAGCGAAGAAAATAGACAAGAGGAAAGCCAGGATCCATTCTGATATGGTAGCTACTAGATGTTCATCATAACCCTGCAAATATAATGACCAAGATAAGAATCAACGACAACCATTGTTCTTTTAAGTGTAACCATGCAATATGTAACCACTGTTTTTATTAGTCCATTAAGTGCAGAAGAGTAAGACTCCATTCATTTCCACACAACATCCCTTTTGGACCCATCTTAACTCACCCATTAGGTACAGAAGAGTTGGATGTAAAACTCTGTTCATTTGCAAACTGCATCCCTTTTGGACCCATCTTCTATGGCCCATTAGGTGCAGAAGTGAAATTAACAATGCAATATGCATTAACCTACTGTCCAACAGCCAGTCTACACCTTGTGTGTCACCTTTCATTTTCAGATGTTTGACACCCTCTATACAACAATAATAATATATCAAGAAATATCTTACTGGATCATCAGGTGTCCAATGTTTAATATCCCCTTTATATTTCTGCATGGATAACACAGTGTATATATTCACTAGAGTGCTGTTAAGGAATTCATACATAGATCAGATTAGTGTTTCAGACATGAAACCCATCATCAAGCATTTTCACAACAAAATTGAGATATGTTAATACAAAAAAAAATTATGAACAATTTCTGATTGCCCAGTCCTGAAGATGGACAACACCATACAGTGTGGATTGGGGAAATTTGTCAAGACAGTGTCATTGACCTCTTGGTGCAATTTCCATCTGTCGAGGGATCATTAACATGCACAGCCTGTAGCACACAGGACCTCGGTTTATTGTCCGAACAACTAGACGCCTTTTCCATGTCAGCCCCTCAGATCTGCATCACTAACAAGGGATCTTTGACATGAACAGCCTGTAGCACACAGAGCCTCGGTTTACTGTCCCGTCCCAACAACTAGATGCTCTTTCATTGTCAGTCCCTACGACCCGTAACACTGCCAAGGGGAAGCGGGCTTAAAATTACATAGGGCCTCTCTTTATTGTCATCCATAAGGTACAGAAGAGTAGGATGTAAAACTCCATTTCATTTATGTTCAATGTCTGAACGACTAAATGTTTTTTTGCCATGTTAGCCCCTCAGACATCACTGTCAGGGCAACTGGGTTGACAATTCCAAAGGTGAACATCGTGTTAATTATGTTGAAAAGGATACTAAGTATGAACGCTACAGTTGCTAAGAAACAACACAGTATTCGAATATGTCGAGCCGCTTTAGATGAGCCGTACACACCGGGAATATAATATGATAAAAAACTCTGTATCCAGGCGTAAATACCACCCAAACCAAACGCCATAAACGCTCCAATAGCGTGAGCAACTAACACATTGTCCTCCTGAAACATAAACACACAAGATGGTTAGGGAAATCACCACTGAATGTATGAGAATAAAGAACTATATTTTACAAGGATAACAACTTAGGTTCACAAGGATCCTTTCTACCAGCTGGTCCTTGGTCAAACCTCTTGGCATTGATCTTTCCTTGATTATCGGTACCCAACTTTACAACTGGGTTGACTGGAATTATGAGCGAAGATAACTTATTCAAAAGTAGAATTACCAACCTGAAAATTACCGACCATACTGGCACCGAAAGTAGCCAATAGTCCAATCGCTAGGGAGATTTTATTGACCAATAGTTTTCTGTTTCTGTTGGTCAAGGTCATACTGTTACCGATTCCGTACGTTGATAAAACATATTCTTTAATTTGTAAGTACCGAATAATCATAAATATAAAGGCTGAAATACCAAAAAATACAACCAAAATTATAAAATACAGGCCAATAAAAAATTAAGGCTTTATTTTCAATATTATCAGGACATATTGTATCTGAAACTATCATATCGTTCTTACGTTATAGAAATAACAGACCCGAACCTAATTGGAGTCCATTAAATTACAACACCAGACTAAATCAGTCGAATGATGTAAAGAGTCATGATATTTTCTGGTTTAAAAAAGTAGTTTGACGAGGTCACGCCTTTAAAATGTCTCCTAATTATGCTCGTGCCCTGATTCTAGTAGTTAGGTGTATGACATTTGAAGTTTGTGTTTCGTGTAAAAAATAAAGTAATTACCTAATAAGGCATATAAATTGAGTAATTGACCAAAAATACAACTTTCAGGTGGAACGGTTCCTGTATCACTGAAAAAAACAATTTTATTTTTAAAACTTTGGCAACACACTTACAACCCGAAACTTTTGCACTTCATAAATTTAAGTAATTGATCCAATCAGGTCATCAGACTTTCATACACCGATTAAAATCAGAACCAACAGACACGATTTTCTCGACGTAGCCAAGCAATTAACATCATGTAAAGAACCAAAGCTCTAATTGACTGTGTTATAGAACCCAAGATGACTGGAACATTAAAATCTTTATTGAATTTTTTTGTGAAGTTCTTACCTGATATATGGGAATGTTTTGTTGACATGACCATAGCTAACTGCTATACCGTACCTATAAAAATAAATAGAGAACTAAAACACAGTTGGGGGGTGGTTGACCTAACTTGCGGAAGAAATCCTACCCCTAGTGGTTTTGTGATACTGGATAAAGCACAGAATACCCTGGAATGTCTTGATGGAATCATAAATTGTTCAGCTTTGACACCAAAAGTTTTTAGCTTTAAACATTCTTCAAAACCAGGGACTCAAAAGTGATATACGAGAACGCATCTGATCTAGTTACCAGTCTCAGGACACAAAGATAAGTCTTAAGTTAAACTTACGTGGTTAAAAAGGTTACTGGTAGATAAATAGTCAAAACCACTGGAACCCAAAATAACAAATTCGCCATTTTCTGGCTAATAATAATCACTATTACTCCAACGTGCTTCAATACTTTCTTACATTGCTCTTGTACTAGAAAATAGACAAACATACAACTTATACAATATATACAAGACATTAAGGAGTTATCAATTTCACACCCCTCAACTTTCTATTGAACTCTTCAACACATGCATACTTTCTATAAATTTGTAGGATTGGAAGAGCTCATTTGTAAAATAAGGGTTGTGTTTAGCTGCTTGTTGAATTTTATCCAGCCTTGAATATACATATTAAATATATATACCATACAAATGTTATGAATGATTTGACAACAATGTTATGAAATACTGATATTATGATGTAGAGAATAATACATGACCTTGACCTTCCTTGACCTTGACACTAAGTATTTCACATTTTTCCCTGGTTAAGAAAGATACATTAAAATATAACCTGGGTTATTTTTACATTCTTAACAGTGAGTGCAAAGTACTGTATTAAAAATACTGTTATCATAAAATAAAGTATATCACATGACCTTGACCTCTACCAAAAAAACAGCTGATATATCTCTCCTGTAGTATTAGAATATAAATATGAGCATACATCTTGTAATATGGATTAATGGAATTGATAACACTGCATAAAAAACATTGTTCTCATAACTGTATAAATTACTCATGACCTTGACCTCTCTACCTCTCCATTCTATAGTTGAAATATAAGCTGATCAACCAAAGTCAAGCAACAACCAAATAAAAAACAAGCTTCTGTACTAAAGTCTACCAAAATCTTTGCCAACTCAACAACAAGTCACTTAAGAAAAATAATGCTGATAATACAATGAAGATAAATCTACCCTAGAATGTGTCTAGTTGTTAAATTAATTCTATAATTTAATACAGCAATATGCAAGGTCAGGACACAGACTCACAGAGACATTTTATCTCGTTCTGAACTCAGGTCAAACTATACCTTGAATTAATTCATTTAGATACACATTTGATGTAATATTTGTCATATTTCCAAGTGTCCAAACAACACCCTATTTGTCATACCGTACTTCCTCAAGTCCAAACCACACCCTCATTTGTCATACTTCCTCAAGTACAAACCACACGCTCTATTAGCCATACTTCCACATGACCAAACCACACCCCCATTTGTCATACTTCCTCAAGTCAAAACCAAACTCCCTATTCACCATACTTTCTCATGTACAAACCACACCCCCATTTGTCATACTTCCTCGTGTCGAAACCACATCCCCAGATCAATTTGAATCTTGATAAATACAATTTACATTCCTGATTGAACAACTTTCATTTTAAAATATTATACTTCAAGTTGGAGAGACACCAACCATTCATCAACCATGACAACAAAAATTATATAACTATGGCTCACCTTGTAAAAACTGCATATTGATGTGTTTCTATTTATAGTGCTAGTGCAGAAAAAATATACCAGCTACTGTCGGCAAACTTGAATCTCTACTATATGTGGATGTTAATTTTGAATACACGAAAATTCCTAACTTATAATAGTTTTACTTATATCTCTCAGTCACACAAGATATTTCTTCTGAGCATCTATAGACTGCAAACTCAGACCTATAACTTTAGGCCTATCCAGACCTCACAGTCTAAGTGAGATCTTTTAAATATATCTATGTATCCAGGCAACTTCACAAAAAATATTGGATTCAAGTTAGGTACCACGGTCTAAAATATGGATCTATCAACCTTACACACGGTCCTAATCAAGAAGTTCACTAAATTCAATAAAATGTTGACCTCAAAACTATGCTTTTTTCTAGCATATAGCCAACTCATTAACCTATTCCCAATGCAAGCCAGGGTCTGGAAAATTAGTCAACTAGCTTCACTTTACCAAACTCAAATTCGTCTGCTGTTGATGACTATTAATGATGTGTATCAATTAAAAGTAATTAAAATTGGCAATTAATAAAATCAAAATAAATGCAACTGAATCATTATTCAACGTTTTATTTTTAAAGCGATACGGCGTTTTTAAATACACATAAAATTTAAAGTTCTTAAGAATGGTCAATATGAGTATATATTTATCAGTGAACTTACCTGGTGTTATAAAGTAACAGAATCTCTTAAAATCTGGAAATCTCACATTACTGATTGGGTTGTATTACAAGCATGTTTAGTTGTGTAAAATGAAATGGAAATGTGGGTGAAATTTCGCTGTAACTTACCAGGTTGTATTGAAATGGAATCATAGGTGAAAGCATTTGCTACATAACAGACGACATCCAATACGACAGTGCTTCCCAGTTAAAGTCAAGAGGCCTAATGGCTAAAGGCAAAAAATGAGAAACATTTCCTCGGGTGGACAAACCCATCAGATCGCTTCCTTTATACTTGAGAAATCTGTAGTAAAAAATCAAAAAATCTGAAGTCTACTTACCGAT
Organism: Nipponacmea schrenckii; assembly: GCA_030562195.1. NCBI lineage: Eukaryota > Metazoa > Mollusca > Gastropoda > Lottiidae > Nipponacmea > Nipponacmea schrenckii. The sequence goes on from CM060201.1 coordinate 22,150,886, forward strand.
TCAACCTGTTTACATTCATAGATTTATTTCATTTATTCGGAATTATTTCTTGACACCGAACTGCTTAGTTTGTTGACAGTCTAAGCAAACTTTCCTAACTTCCGAATTGAAACCTTAACAAAACTAGAGTTCTTTCCCTTTGATCAAACTCTTATTCCCTTATAATCATGTATTGTATATTTCCGAATATAGTGCGCACTCAATATAACACGCACTGATTTAGCAACAATTATTAATGTTTGGGTTTAATTCTCTCATCATCTATCCAGGAAAAGCCCTTTCCTAAATGTTTGTCGGTAATGTCAGGCTATCTGGTTGCAAAAGAATAGACAGAATACCCCACTAAGTAGCCAATTTGCCAGGAGTCTTTTGGGTAATTAGGCGGCCATTATCAATAAGTTGAATTCTCTTTCTTTAAAGATTATACTTGGTGCCCAGCCAAGGCATTCAGAAATCTAAACTCATTCCTTTTCTACACAATTTTATTTGCTGAGCAGTCTCTTCAGGGTGAAAATGAAATTGAAAGGAATGGAGTTTTACGTCTCGTCCATTAATATGCTAATGATAAAGAAGAAAAATGAAATGTATTTATATTTTTTATTCTGATTTTAATGATATACAAATATTTAATGATATAAAATATGGCTTACTTCAAAAATCTATTTTTATTTTTTAAATATCAGGGACCTTATTCTCAGAAAACTTAACTTAAAATGATTTTAATGTTCCAGTCCTCTGATTGGTTAATCACTAAAATTGATTTTAAATTTATAGTTTGGTTATCCAATCAGATTACTGTATTTCTTAACTTCCTAATTTTATCTTCATTAAGTTTCCAAGAATATGGCCCCAGATCAGTTAAAACTAGAGACGCTTAAATGCTTGACAATTAAACAAAAAAAAGTGATATCCCTGAATTTTGGTAGTTCCTGAATATCAAATGACTGACATGATTTTACCATTTATGGCACGAGCCATTTCCATGAGAATTGCGTTGACAACAGGTCTTGTGTTCATTAGAACAAAGTGCCAAATGATTTTACTTTTTCAGGAATACATGAAAATGATGTACAAGAATTTTGTCAATTGCCTAAACTTGACCCTCATTATGACTGAATATAAATTTGAAATCACCCCTATTGTTATACATGAACTTTTCCAATCACACATTTACAGTTTCATATTGACACAAAGTATGCATGACTGGAAGAGTTTAATAGAATGTCGAGGGGTGACAATCTCAAAATTTTTTGAAAGCACATCCAACACAAATTCATCTGCACAATGTTAAGCTATCAACAACTTTGTCTTATACCTTGACTGTAATAGTCACATTTCTTGAATCATGCAGGTTTGTAAATGCATTGATTTGATTGGAGTGTACACTAATAATACAGCCAATGAGAGTCCTAGTTAGCCATGTTAACATTCGTCTGTCGAGGGTTCTGATTGGTTGTATTTATTGACATACAATCCAATAAACACACTTCATGTTATAATACAAGAAAAGTGGTTATTGACATTGTGAAGAGTGAAAAATTCGACAATTTGAAACCCGAAAGAATGATGAAAATATGAAGGGAGATTTAAACTATAAAATTTACAATAAAACACAGCCCTCAATTAAACTGGGGGGTTAAAATTTAAAAAGATACAATTAACATATAGAAGACACAGACACAAGGACAGGACAACACGAAATTCATGTCTGAAAATAGACACAATACAAATGAAATGGACTTTAAGATTTCTGCCAGCGGCTAAATTTGATGAAAGGGAACCTGTTTTTAATTTTAAGGCTAGGAGCCCCCCCAGAATTCTTTTTTGAAATAAGTTAATATAATGCCCTAAGTGGGCACCATTTTATATTGTGTTCATAACCTTTTAAATATTTTTTTTCTGAGGGTGGGTGAGGCTCCCTGAGAAAGGGTGGGGTTTCTGAGAGGCTGGGGTTATGAGACTTGAATCAACACGCCCCAATAGTATTTGAGCCACTGATCTGCTCCTAGATTTTGGTTTCTAAAAAATCCAACAGTAAGAATTTGCCGACATATTATGTAGACATCCAAACTATGACAAATTTTTAACATAAGATTTTTTCAGAAACAGAATTCACTTTAGGTTTATTAAGACAAAAATAGACAAGAAAATTACCCAAAAAACAACAGGCCCATTGAATGAAAAACGGATATAATAAAATAAGGGGCCTGATCATGAAAAAATATTACACTTATCGGTACAAATCTTGTGATCTCCTAGCTCTCTCCTTGCTTAATATCATTTATCATCAAACCAAGATAATCTCTCCTAGCCTAACATCATTTATCATCAAACCAAGACGATCCCCTTGCTCTCTCCTAGCCAACCACCATTTATCATCAAACCAAGAGGATCTCTCCTAGCCTAACATCATTTATCATCAAACCAAGATGATCTCTCCTAGCCTAACACCATTTATCATCAAACCAAGAGGATCTCTTCTAGCCTAACATCATTTATCGTCAAACCAAGAGGATCTCTCCTAGCCCAACATCATTTATCGTCAAACCAAGATGATCTCTCCTAAACCAATGCCATTTATCATCAAACCAAGATGATCTCTCCTAGTCTAACATCATTTATCATCAAACCAAGATGATCTCTCCTAAACCAATGCCATTTATCATCAAACCAAGATGATCTCTCCTAGCCTAACATCATTTATCATCAAACCAAGATGATCTCTCCTAGCCTAACATCATTTATCCTCAAACCAAGATGATCTCTCCTAGCCTAACACCATTTATCATCAAACCAAGATGATCTCTCCTAGCCTAACATCATTTATCCTCAAACCAAGATGATCTCTCCTAGCCAACCCATCCATTTATCGTCAAACCAAGATGATCTCTCCTAGCCTAACATCATTTATCATCAAACCAAGATGATCTCTCCTAGCCTAACACCATTTATCATCAAACCAAGATGATCTCTCCTAGCCCAACACCATTTATCATCAAACCAAGATGATCTCTCCTAGCCTAACACCATTTATCATCAAACCAAGATGATCTCTCCTAGCCCAACACCATTTATCATCAAACCAAGATGATCTCTCCTAGTCAAACACCTTTTATCATCAAACCAAGTCAAAATTACCCTTTAAGACAACACAAAACACCATGTTACCTTATATACAAACAGACACTGAAATCTATTGTACATAGCACCATTTCTATTATATACCTTTCTTATAACACACCTTGACCTTGACCTTTATTTTACCAAGCTGCAGCATATGCAAATTTATTCAAGTATGTCCTTGACCTTGACTAATTTAAAAAAAAATGACCAAAATATTTTAAAATAACCTTGACCTTGACTGATTTTTAAATAGTCCTTGAACCTGGCTGATTTCAGACATGACCTTGACAATGCATGTCTCATGACCTTAACCTAATTATAAATCAAGGTTAAAATTATCTATTAATAAAACAGACAGGAAAAATATCTGAGTCAGTAATTTTCATCAAGTGGACATTTCTAGGAACATAAAAGGATAAAAATTCTTAAGGAATGAAAATGAAAAATCCAAATTATGACAGATGATTAAAGGTAGGTTTTTAAATTTTGATGTTTTTAAGACAGACATCTCAATTTTGAGGTTATAACCCTTGCTCAAACAAAACAGTACATGTGAGACACAATTCTCTCATTCTAGAAAAGATTTACCTTGACATTGGCTCTCCCAGAAATACAAATTTAAAAATATCAAGTTGAGGTAAAAGCAATTCAAATTTTAAAGGGATGGTAAAGAGGTCTTCTACATTTTTCTATGTGTATTGAGGATACTAATAGCTTCTATCTGCACCATTCAAGTTTTCAGTCTGTGGTTCCTGTGGTTCCTGTGGTTCCACTTAAACTAATTCTTCGACAAGTTACTATTGTTTGTAAAACTGACTTAAAAAAATGCTTATTTTATAAAACCTCTTAACAATCCCTATAACAATCTTTTTTTAAATCGTATTTCAGCTTGGCAGTGAATGTCTTTTCAAAAATAAAATGAAGTCTATCCAAAAAAAAAAAAGAGACGAAAATTTATCCAAAAAAAAAAGAGACGAAAATTTACATAATTATGAAAAGAAGTCTATCCAAAACGGAAAGGAAATTTACATAATTATAAAAAATGTTGAGATTAACACAAATATAATTAACAGTTTTTCTAATAATTACAATTCCTAATTAATTCATAAATCAATATTAGATTTAAAACATATAACTTCATAAAATTTTAAAAATACCCTCAAAATTATATATTTTCAGAATTCAATGCATCAAATCTAATTTTATAAGCTTGCATAAATAACGTTATCAATCATATCAAATAACATTCTGAACACAATTAATTATAAAACCTAATCAGATCAAGAGTGAGTCAGAATTTTAGGTTTCTTTGGTTTTTATCTTAGCTAATTTAGATTTAAATAAATCTAGAATGATCTGATTGAGGTCAATCTACAAGAGACTAACATGGAAAAGGTTCATGCTAGTCAGGGATGTTGATTTACCAGACATGACTGGCAAGGCAAGGCTAGTAAAATGTCAGAGAATCATAAAATAAAACAGAATTCTATGAATGATTTTTACACTTATTTTAATGTCTAGCAGTTGATTTTTATAGATTGGATAATAGAAGGATTCTGTCATATAGTTTTATTACCAGGTCAGTCCACTGATGAATAAAATCTCATTAAGTCCAGGTTTAAACTTTAAATTAGTTGTTCAACATAGTAAGTCTTTAAATATTATGAAAACCATAGCTGCCATGTTAACTTTTATGAAAATGTTTCACGCCCCTAAAAAATTATGAAAAATTTAAACTAAAATTTTCATGAAAAAATTTACTATCCCGCCTAAACTTATGAAAATTTTCTAGCCCCTAAAAAATTATGAAAAATATTTCAATGCGCCTAAAAAAAATTTTCAATGCGCCTAAAAACATTATGTAAATTTTTCTATGCCCCTAAAAAATTATGAAAAATATTTCAATGCCCCTTAGAATTATGAAAAAATATGTTTCAACGCCCCTAAAAATTATGAAAAATATTTCAACGCCCCTAAAAATTTATGAAAAATATTTCAATGCGCCTAAAAATTATGAAAAATATTTCAACGCCCCTAAAAATTATGAAAAATATTTCAACGCCCCTAAAAATTATGAAAATATAGATAAAATGCAAAAAAAATAAAAATATATTCAATGAAAAAGCAGCTTAAATGCAGTTTATACGCAGGTGATAAATGAAAATAGTTCATTAATTCTGATTTATACTAAATCTAAAAAAGTATGGCACTCAAAAAAAATGATCTTGGGTATATCATAATGAAAGGTTTTTGTAACCAAAAATTGACCAATCAAATCATGGGATTAAGGAACCAGTTGTTGAACCTATTATTCGGATTGGTTGATTTTATTCCACATATCAATTTTTTAATGTGGACCTTAAAAAAAATCTTTCATAGACTTAACGGAATAAATGCAAATGATTAAGCAAAAAATGAAATACATTTTTTCAAAAAATATTCAACAAAATTATTGAAATTTCCAGAGATAACATATGAAGTTGAACATAAAGATAGAATGCTAAATAATCCCTGAGCAAAACTATTATATTATTATATTTCTTTGTCTTCTATTAACTGTATTACGAGTGGAACTGATCTCTGTCCACTGGAGCACTATTTTTAAATCCATTTCTGAAATTGCTAAAGGGCAGTAATAATCATATAAGACCTCTTTGGACTCTCTAAAAAGGTTTCAAACGGGTTAAAATACAAATATATCCTTCATTTACAGCAATAATTGTGACTTCCTTAAGTGGTATTTGGTAGTTGGAGAATATATATCAGGACACAATTATATGGATAACAATTATAGTAAATTGGATAGCAAATTATTTAATAAAGTAGTTGTTATCCATATAATTGTGTCCTGATATAGCTATAATTGTATATGGTGGAAAACGTCACTTCTAACCCCCTATTAATACAACAGATTAATTTACAGATGTTTTTCTTACTGTTGTTTTTTCAAAAGTAAAAACTAAAAAACATTTAGCTTTTCATTCAATATTTCCAACATTATGCTTTTTACAATTATTCGATTTTCAGATAAAAAAAATTCATTAAAAAACATAAAAAAAATCAATTCAATCAATGAATTTGATCATGTGACCACCATCATCGTTCTGGTTGGCCAATTTTACATGACCTTCAAGAAAGGTGAAGGTCATAAACTACAGAATAAAGTCTATCTTTAAAGGGATGTTGTATTCTAAATATTTAAAATACCAACTGATGAATATATAGGCCTACTCTTATTGACAGTTTGAGAAATTAAATTTAATATCCATTCTTCGAGTTAATTCTATCAGTTGATAAAGCTAATATTTAGACTACCACATACCTTGACTTATCAGATGGTATAATGAAAATTTAGACGAATACATACCTTCAAGCTGTCACTATAATATATAACAGTACATTCACTAAAGCACTATACATCCATACAGAAATAAATTTTACAAAAAGTCTTCAATCTCTTTAACTATTTAGCACTTTCTTGCTTGGAATAATGGGCAATTAGCTAACATGCCCTATAAGTTGAAATATTTAGCTATATTGCCCTACAAATAGCCATAATGGACCATATAGAGCCATAATGGACCATATAAAGCCATAATGGACCATATAAAGCCATAATGGACTATATAAAGCCATAATGGACCACATAAAGCCATAACAGACCATATAGAGCCATAATGGACCATTATAAAGCCATAACGGACCATATAAAGCCATAACGGACCATATAAAGCCATAACGGACCATATAAAGCCGCCATCAAGGACCATATAAAGCCATAATGGACTATACAGAGCCATGCAGGGCCATATAAAGCCATAACAGACCATATAAATCCATACAGGACCATATAAAGCCATAACGGACCATATAAAGCCATTACGGATCATATAAAGCCATAATGGACTATATAAAGCCATAATGGACCATATAAAGCCATACTGGACTATATAAAGCCATAATGGGCCATATAAAGTCATAATGGACTATATTAAAGCCATAATGAACTATATAAAACCATATAAAGCCATAATGAACTATATAAAGCCATAATGGACCGTATAAAGCCATAATGGACAATATAAAGCCATAATGGACTATATTATTATATCATTATTATATTTCTAGCTATATCTCAGAAAGTTAAACTAAAAAACACTAGATTTTTTCTGATCCTGAGACGTTTATGATTTTCTTCCCAAAAATTTGCTATCTTCTTCGTTTCACAGAACTCGTCTTTTCTATACTCTTCAATCATAGAGGTAACATTTAACATTTCTCCAACCAATTTCAGAATGTCTCTTTTTTTTTCCCCGTTCATCTTTACTTCAAATTTCGCCTCTTCAAAACTTGACCGACAAGGAGCTCAAAATCTAAATTTCTTTGAATATGCACGATTTCTAATAAGACTCCTTCCATTATGTCTCAAACTTTCCGATAAAAAAAATCTCAAACTGCCATTGCTGGTATTAAAATACTTCAAAAAATTCAGTCTCTAGTTCCACACAGTCTTCACAATTTTAAAAATTGTCACATGACTTTCTTCTCAAACTAGTTAAAAATCTTCAAAAATAATTTTCTCTCAAAACTACCAATCTGTTTTCAAGTGTAAAAGATTAGGAACTTTTTTGATAAAACATTTCGAATCTTTTTGGGAAAATGTTCACTCCGTAATATTTAATAAAAATGAAACCTGAATAAAAAAAAAGATGATGACTAAAAAACTAAACGGTGTAGGCCGCAGGGACCTGAGAGACGTCTTCTTGTTTTGGTATGTCGTAGATCTCTGCGAATAGAGGAGGTAGATTAATGCGATTCCATTGAATACGATACCACTTCAATAACTCGTTATGTTGGTGACCCAGAGTCCTTAGTTCGGGGAATTTCATGATGATAGATGCAAACAGATTCTCCTCCGTAGAATGGTTTCGACTAACTTGTAGTTTTAAAGCTTCAATTAATTTATCTTGGATCTGCTCCACGCCTTTAGAATCAGACAGACCAGGGCGATCTGGAATTAGAAAAGATAGAAACGCAATGAAATGAAATGAATGAAGTTTTACATCTTAATAGACAGATAGAATTGCAATGAAATGAAATGAATGAAGTGTTACATCTTAAGGGGGTTGACAACCTTATCGTTCGAAGTGTATTTCAATCAAGAAACGTATTAAGTTTATATCCATTCTATTTGGCATTAAAAGAAACTCATCTAGTAAAAATTTTAGCTCAATCGCTTCAGTAGTTCGTCTGATATCCGTCCGTGAAGATAATCTATTTATAGAACAAAACGGGGTATTCCTCTATGTAGACGTACAAATTACGTTGTCAGTTGACATTTGTGATTACAACGTCATCGGCTAAATAAACATTCTCTACGTTTGCCGGTCAGTTATTGTTAATATCGGCACGCGAAGTAAGAGTTTGTGTATCGGGGGAATCCAGAAGTCACGTGATGTCCCATAAATCTTTACGTCACATGTAAACAAAGAAAATTTTATGATTGGTGGGTAGGGGTGTTTTGACATGTGCTAATCCATTGTTTTAGCACTCCAATTGTGTGGATATCGGTGCATATCGATGCCTAAAAGGCGCTTAAAGATTTCTACAGCATGAAAGACAATCTTTTAACAACATGGTCGTTAATTACGTAAGGTTTACATGTGTTTGCAAAATGTTGAAAAAAAATGCCATTTTTCCAAAAGCATATCTCGCTTACAATTTATCCGATTTTTACAAACTTTGGCTTCGCTAAAGCTTACGATGTCCTCTATAACTTCTACGTCGGCTTTTTTTTATAAAATGAATAGTTTTTTAAAAATTCAATTTTTCGTAAATGCACTCGCAAAATTTTGATTTCTATCAATATCTTCAAAACAAAACAAAATTTTCCAAAAAGCCAACGTAATTTTGTAGAGATACATGTAGACTTGCGCTGTGCAAAATTTCAACCTTCTATATTAAATAGCCTAGTAGATATGCTAATTTTAAGGGAATAATTGACGCTTTTTTCGTTCATCTTTCATACCCTATTTCTTAAAGTTGAAATGTCATAAAGAAATAAATTTTATATTTTTGGATAGCTGAAAGTCCCCTCTTTCCATTGATATTTAAATATTTCAGATAGGTGGAAAAGAAGTGGTTGAAATCGTCTATTTTTTGTACATAGGTTTAGGGTTGTCAACCCCCTTAATAGACAGATAGAAACGCAATGAAATGAAATGAATGAAGTGTTACATCCTAAAGAAATGAAATAAATGGAGTTTTAAATCTTAATAGACAGATAGAAAATAAATGAATGAAATGAATAGAGTTTTACATCCTAATTGACAGATAGAAAAGAAATGAATGAAATGAATAAAGTTTTACATCCTAATTGACAGATGAAATGAAGTTTTACATCCTAATAGACAGATAGAAAAGAAATGAATGAAATGAATAAAGTTTTACATCCTAATTGACAGATAGAAAAGAAATGAATGAAATGAAGAGTTTTACATCCTAATTGACAGATAGAAAAGAAATGAATGAAATGAATAAAGTTTTACATCCTAATTGACAGATAGAAAAGAAATGAATGAAATGAATAAAGTTTTACATCCTAATTGACAGATAGAAAAGAAATGAATGAAATGAATAAAGTTTAACATCCTAATTGACAGATAGAAAAGAAATGAATGAAATGAATAAAGTTTTACATCCTAATTGACAGATAGAAAAGAAATGAATGAAATGAATAAAGTTTTACATCCTAATTGACAGATGAAATGACGTTTTACATCCTAATAGACAGATAGAAAATAAATGAATGAAATGAATAGAGTTTTACATCCTAATAGACAGATACATCTAGTGCTTGAAAAAAGGCAACAGCATCATAAAAGTATAAAATGATTCTTACCAGCAGTAGCAAGTACAATACCAGTAAATAATCCAACTTCTGTATCGTTGAGATTCAGATGGTTAAAACTGGTGGAAACATCAAATAACGAACTCACAAACGCTGGCTGGAAATAGAACAAATTGATTTATTACAATAATTGACTGGAAACATAAATCCACCCTTATTTAGACAATGAACTCTTCTGTACACCCATAACATTGTATCATATTGAGAAGAAATGCACATGCGTGGGAGAGTTCATTTAAAGGTTAAGGGGTATTAATCTTAAAACTTACAGAAAAGACAACAGAAAGTTCGTCCTTGTGTATCATGCTTCCATCTTCAAACGTGACTAAGTTTTCGTTGCGATTAAACATTCTACTCATCCTTGTTAACCAAACTTCAAAAAACCCCGCTTTTATCAATATCAGTTGGTCGTCTTGACTTAATTCTGAAAAACCTGGAAAATGGCACAATGGACATTTAAATAGATCATCATTTAATAGAGGTTACCATCTGTTTTCCCATTTCAGTAAAAAGAAAGAGAAAACGAACTATAATTTACAAGGATAACAACTTAGGTTCTGGGCAAACCTCTTGGCATTGATTTTTCCCGGATTATCCGTACCCATCTACAGCTGGGTGGACTTGATATCAAAATAGCCGAAAGGGAAAGTACAATAGCTGGCTATTATCTTCGGCTGTCAACTTTTACCGACATCACTGTTTGAGCAAAATTTATATTGCAAACTGATACTTGCGACCTAGAACCATGGGAATCTACAACAACTGCTCAAAATCAATCTCAAATCTTTTAAAATAAAGCCAAAAAATACGTACTTGGTACACGTTTAGCGAACTCGACAACACTGTGCACTGAAGGGGTGATTAGTTTAGCTAACTGGCACCACATCGAGAGTCTCTGGGCCTCCATCTGTTCGTCTGTGAATTGTAATGCCCCGTCGGTGTAGTCGATTTTCTCAACCTTAAATTGCAAAAACTTATTAGGAATCAAAGATGACTTCATTGTCGTGAATGTAAAATTAGATAATGAAGCCAAGTTTAACTTAAATTTCCCATACAGCAAATCCCTCCGAGAGGCTACCCCCAACATAACAAAAGTCTTACCAAAGTTGCGTTTTTTCTGGTAAAATTTTTCATCTTGTCCTCAGTGACAGCACAATGTGCATGGTGGGCCTGGGAGATACTGAGAATGACATCATATATAGCGAGTTGTTTACTTTCCAGCGCCGTCTGTTCCTGCACATTTTCTGTAGAGCTCACTCTTTGATCGTGGTCTTGACTTTTTGATCTTTTTGGCACTCTTCCATATCGAACAGCTAGAATGAATAAATGAGTGAATGGATGGATACACGAATGAATGAATGAGTGAATGAATGGATGAATGAATGAATGAATGGAAGAATGAATGAATGGATGAATGAATAGAGATGAATGAATAGAATGAAGTGAATACATAAATGAACGGTTAAATGAATGAATAAATGAATGAATAAATGAATTAACATGAATGAATGAATGAATAAATGAATGAATGATAGCTTTAGATCATACTGTCCTGTAACCATAAGTAGAAGAGGGGTAATATTGTTCCTCAATCCTATTCATATTTGACATAGGAATAAAATTTAATTTAACAAAAATTGTAAGCCTATACATCTAGCTTGTTGTTATAAACACAAATTTCCAACTATAAAATAACTCATTATTAATCATTAACCATAAGTCTATATTAATTAAAAAAATATCTAATAAATTAATATGACAATAACAATAACGTTACTTACAATCGCGAGACATTCCTACAGCCAGACATTTTTTAAACCGACAGTACTGACATCTGTTTCTATTCAATCTGATCACGGTACATTTACCGTCCCGTAAACATCTATACTCAATCTGCTTCTGTATACTGCGTCGGAAAAATCCCTGAAATGAGATTTTATTTTCTAACTAATATTTAGGTCCATTAAGCTTTTATAATACTATCAATATACGGTACATGCTAAAATAATTTCTTTGTAAAAATTCAGAAAGAAGTGAATCGGCTAGTGGGTAAAAGGACCAAAACAAATACGTACCTTGCAGCCCTCACAAGACGTAACCCCATAATGATATCCCGAGGCTCGGTCCCCGCAAACTTTACATGGAATTACACTCTGTTTATTACTGTTACTATCGGCAACCATTTTACTTGTCTCTTCTGAAACAATGATATCAAATTTATGACATCATTAGGTATGCAATGCAAAGATCTTAGGTCCAAATAGTGGGGGGTCCATACAGTGGGACGTCCAAATAGTGGGGCCATCCATATAGTGGGATGTCCAAATAGTGGGACCATGGTCCTATTTAAAACTTGACTCTTGATCCATGGGAACAAGTTAAACTGATCAGTTTATTCGCAGTCTAAATAACAATTGGTTAACAATGAACCTGAGATAATAATTTAGATGTATTACAGTCCAGTTTCTAAATATATTTTTCAACAGCATATACCGGTACATATATTGATATATCTAGAGATTTTTTGAAGAAAAACTATCTCTTAGAAAAGGAAATAAAATTTAAATTTTCAAATTGGTCAATAAGAATTTAGTTGACAACTAAACAATAGAATCTTTATATAACATGATATTTTCATTAAACTAAGTAATTATAAATGAAAACTGCTGCTAGCGTGTTTCAAAATTAATCATTTTAAAAGATTATCACTTAGTTTTGTGGACTAATTAGATTATAAAGGGATTCTGTCTTTTAGTTTGATACCAGGTAAGTTTACTGATAAACACAGACTCATTTAGGCCAAGTTTTAAAGGGATAATAGGTCTTAGGATGAACTTAACATTTGAAAATTTAAAACTTGGCCAATTAAAGCTCTATTCATCAGTAGATATACCTGCTGTCATAAATAAATATCCCAAAAACTAAGTAATTATACATAAAGATGCACTAAATTATTGAAAAAACGCTAAATAAAGTGATAAAGCGTTTTTCAAAAGTGACTTAGTTTTGTGAGTTTTCCAGATTTTACAAGGATTCTGTTACTTTATGACACCAGGCAAGTTCACTGATAAATATATACTCATATTGACCATTCTCGAGAACTTAAAATATATGTTCATGCTAAGACACATTATCAAATTTTTAGTTAGTAACTTTTCAAACATAAATGAAATACAGTGCAAAAAAAAATCAATTCTTTTTCAACCCAGAATAATAAATAATGCATATTTGAAGTTGAACAAATAATAAATTCATAAAAAAGCCATCATATTGTAAAAGACATAATTAAATTTCAAGCTATTCTTCTCCATTCATTCATAAACCATTGACTGAGAACGTTGACCTTAATTTGAACCCAAGTCTTTATTGTCCCTTTGTACAAGATAACATAATATTATCTGATAGATGGGGGAGATTTATTGGTTCAAGGCCACAGTACATGCTGGATTTGAGTTCATATTTTATATTTTATTCCCTACAGTTTGTTTGTTGTTGGTGTCAGACTCTATCAGTTGCACTCTTAGCATTTAGCTTAGCTTAATAGTGTCACTGACGGATTGAAAAATAATATATCTAACGTATGCCAAATAATTTTAAAAGTTATGTGGACTCTCTGAATTATGAAAAGTTGAAAACTCCAGTCACAAGTGACATGAGTTGTTAAGAAGGGTGAGCATACCCTGCTTAAATTTGGCCTTTCATTAATATCCTACATCTGTCAATAAAATTTAGCTTTCTTCTTGTCTGACTTCATTTCAAATGATTCTTTAAAATTTATTTTTTTCATAAAAATTTCAAAATGTCAATACTGAATTAAATAATGAAGAGAATGTTCTGGAAAATTTAAATAAAGACAAACACAAGAACACAGCAAAATAAGCCTACCTGACATGGCAGGTAATCCAGAAGTTGTTGATGGAATAATTTCCCCTGTCATCGAATAACTTGATGTCGATGCAGAATCCATGCCACTGCCACTTGCCACCATGCTATTTTGGATTGAATCTGATGTGGTGCCAACCACTTCTGACATTTCTGGCACTGACATACTTCTGCTCAAAGCATGTTGAATGGTGCTAAGTGCTGTAGTTTCTGGCATATCAGCAAAATTTGGGAAAGCGTCTGCAGGGAGATTTTTTACCATAATTTGCACTGTTTCTGCATCCAACATGGCAGAATTCGAAGCCGAGTCCTGCTCCTCCATTCTGACAACTTGTCTGCATCGAAACCTAAAAACATGGATCAAAATTTGTTTATTTTGTGTATTTGAAGAACAAAGAAATGTGGTTTCTTTTTGTTGTCATAAAAAAAATCATTGCGGTCGTTGACCCCGGATGACAGCGAGATTCCCTCCAAGAGTTGCCTACCTTGAACCCACTAATCCACTAAACCTTCCTCATAATCCAGCTAAGATTAATTAATCTGGATTATTACGATAATCCGCACCAGACCATGAAACGTGTGTACACAAATCCCATTCACCAAAACAACAGAATGCAGGTCAAGATGGCGGCTGTTTCAGGTCTTTCAATCCCACAATTCACTAGAATATTATTTATAAACAATGGGATGGAGAGCCGTTGCTGAAAATAGTCTTATTTCAATGTCAAGGCCGAATATCTGACCCGCCAAGTTATGAATGAAACTGACAAAATTTTCAAAAAAAATTGCAGGCCTGCATCAAACTTTGCAATCTAATACTACACAAGTCCAAAACAAAAGAGCTTGATCAGTCCAATTACATTTATGAATCAACGGGCACCTGTTTTCACCTCGAAATATGGTGTATGGAAGACCTCCTATGCCAAAAGATTAAGTGCTAACAAAATATAACTGATTGAACTCCTGCGCTTATTCTTCGCTCCGTTTAGTCGAAAATGAAAGACTAGATATTTCCAATTATTAACATTTAACAGCCGATTGTAGGACAGTGTAGCTCACTGGACAGTTGCTGACAAACGAAATACGAAATCTCTCACTTCATATATTGGAAACTAAAGCCAAGCCCTTCAAATCTACATTTAGATATATATGAGATAATCAGCTATGTGAAATGCCAGAAAGAGATACCCACTTACAGATTCACTGCTAGATAAAAAATAATCTGAGTACAAACGTTCTGAATCACTGAACATAGGTTCACCCTGAGAAATTCTATCTACTATATTTTGAGTAAGTACTTCATAACCAAAAATTGGTATCAGGTGTCTAGAAGAGTAAGCAAACCCTGCCTTGCACCAAATCAGTCATAGCTGCTCAACATACACAAATATCATGGAACTTGTTCAATAGGGAGAAGCCTCAAAAGGGGAAACACCTGTCGCATTATTAGCGCTGTGAGATCGTGTACAAATTCAAACATAAAATGGAAATCTGAATGTTGAACAGTTTAAGAACCAACACACCAGTAAAAATATTGTTGACAACGGACCTAATTCCATTAATTATCGAGGAACATCGATCAGGCCCTTTAATAAGCAAATAACTCAACCGTTACATTGGACTACCTGTGTAGGCGTATGTCATCATGACGTACATCTGTAATCATTGACAGCTCGCCACGTTCAGGTCAAAGTTCAAACTCCACTAGCGACACTACTGAATATTCAGTCCAAAACAATATGGCGTCGAGTGTTGTGGTGATTGTGCTGCTGCACTTTTTATTTGAGCAATGCTTGCTTACTCGTGGCTCCATGCACTGGGTCGTCACGGAAGATGGGAGAATTCAGTCACAGGTAAAGTTACCAATGTCTGTCATTCGCTTTCGTCCTTTTGATTAAGAGTTATTGTCGAAAATTAGTCGAAACTTGCCACATTCGACTTTGCCTTATTATTACACATTTCTATTTCTATGATAACAGATATATGCAATTCAATACGCTTGACGATCGTGTATAATTTCAGACTCAGTGAGACGGAAACATTTCAGTTTAGTGCAACTAAACTTTATCTTGGATCTGCTTGGGTTTATCTGACATACAATTACCTTAGCTCTGATTGATTTTGAGAATGCCATTGCATTGATTTTTTAGCTGTCACTTGGCAGTGTCACTGTCACAGTCAGTGTCATGACAAGTATCATTGGTATTTTGAATATGATTTGGCTGATTTAGTACGATTAGACTTAATTTGTACGTGCACATTAGAAATTCGAAGTAAAAATCCATGCACAAACAAAATCGATGCATCATTTACAAACCGCTAATCCGCTAATCCGCTATGTTATTTCTGCAAATAAAATGGCTATTGAAGTATATAAGTACAAAGTTGGCAAAGATACTTGAAACATAGCAGACGTCATTTTCCTGGTTTGTAGTTATTTGATATTTATGTTGTCAAAGAGGAAGATATTTTATTTCCCTATGTGTAGTTTCTATTATTTATAATAGTCATCATATTACATCATTATTTTGTGAAATTAATATTTGTAATGGCTGAGATGGTACAATGTCATTTTTGAAAGTGGCGTTGCAACAATATTTTCGTTATTAAGATAACATTTCTTGAGATTCTCGTGCTGAAAATTGGCTGAGACCCAAACAGGTTGTAATGGTTATATTTTATTCTCAAGCAAATATAGTTATAACTGTATTTGAAATATTTTCTCTTGCAAATGTAGGTTTTTTCTTAATATCGTTAAAATTGCCTGCATTGCACACTGCATGGTGTTGCCTTTTTTAAAGTTTAATATTACTTATGGTCCATATTTTCCCCTAAAATTATTTTAAATTTAATTTGATATTTCCAGAGTACGGTATTTTTAAAAAAAAATTCAAATATAAGGCTCACGTTTTCATATCATTTCTGCATTTTTTCAAAAAGCTGATCTTTTAGCAGTAGAACCCAGTGCCCTTCATGAAGTTTATGTTGTAGATACATTACAGGGTTATTTGTCTAATTACAGGCTGATTCAGTCTATAATCTACGAAGACCCTATGACCTCGTGGCCTTTATGCACCAAGAGGATCGTGCTACAGTTTTAAATCATTTAAAGAAAGAATTATTAAACAGGAAGGGGGAGATAGATAAAAGTGAAGATAGAGACACAAGTATGTTGAGCTTTTAATCCCCACCCTACCTCACCCCCCCTACCTCACCCCACCTTGACAATATACCTAGGCCCTGTATGCTACAGGCTGTGTACGTTAAAGATCCCTCGTCAGTTGGGAATCACAAAAAGAGTAGGCTTATGCTGCTGTTCTGGCAAAATTTCCCTCATTTGCGCATTGCATTGCTCGTCTTCATGAGCCCATGAGGTGCTGAAGAGAAATTAATTTGCATAACAATTTATTCTTATTGCCTTTAATCAAAGCAAAAAACCAAAAAAAAATGATTAGAAAATTTTCAACTTCCAATTTCACCAACTCAATTCATTTAATTTTATTTCAGGATGTAAAACTCCATTCATTTCATTTCCATTGTATTTCAGCTGGTTTAGAACAGAAGTTTTATAAGAGTGACTATGACTGTTTACAAGCGGGAACACCGTTACCAGAAATAGATCTATATATTAGTACTATATTACCTATCGAACATAGACACATTAGGTAAGTATGGTTCAATGAACGTCATAAGAGAACGTGTCTGACCTAGTTACCAGAATCAGGGCACGAGGATAATTAGGAGATATTTTAAAGTTCAAAATATTCCCAAAAACTTTAGAAAGATAAAATCTGTATTTTAAGAAATTCAGTAGCCTGATTGGAAACTAACTTAAATTTAAAATTGATTTAAGTGATAGACCAATTAGATGACATCTTAAGTTAAGTTTTAAGAAGAAGGCCCCTGATGACTGGAACACTAAAATCATCTTCAGTTAAGTTTTAGAGAAAAGGTCCCAGATGACTGGAACACTAAAATCATCTTAGTTAAGTTTTAAGATAAGGTCCCAGATGACTGGAACACTAAATCATCTTATTAAGTTTTAGAGAATAAGGTCCCAGATGACTGGAACACTAAAATCATCTTAAGTTAAGTTTTAGAGAATAAGGTCCCAGATGACTGAAACACTAAAATCATCTTAAGTTAAGTTTTAGAGAATAAGGTCCCAGATCACTGAAACACTAAAATCATCTTAATTAAGTTTTAGAGAAAAGGTCCCAGATAACTGGAACACTAAAACATCTTAATTTAAGTTTTGAGAATTAAGGCCCCTAGATGATGGAACACTAAAATTTCATCTTAATTAAAGTTTTAGAGAATAAGGTCCCAGATGACTGGAACACTAAAATCATCTTAATTTAAGTTTTAGAGAAGAAGGTCCCATGATCACTGGAACACTAAAATCATCTTAAGTTAAGTTTTAGAGAATAAGGTCCCATGATGACTGGAACACTAAAATCATCTTAATTTAAGTTTTGGAGAATAAGGCACCAGATGACTGAAACACTAAAATCATCTTAATTTAAGTTTTGGAGAATAAGGAAGTGATGACACAAAATCATTTTAATTAGTTTTAATCCCCTGATCACTGGAACACTAAAATCATCTTAAGTTAAATTTTAGAGAATAAAAGCCCTGATTAATAAAGAAACATATAGACAGTTATTGAAATAAACCTTTATAAAATGACTAAGTTATGCAATTGTTGTAGATATTCTAATATAAATTGTGATATAGTTTTGTGAACCAGTGAGAGATAGACAGTTAATTAAATTTGGTATAATTAAACATTCCCAGCCAGCTGTTGTTTAAATACCTGAGTTAATTGTATTCAGTATAACTTATTTGAATAATATTGGGTTGAATATGGTATAATTATATATGTACTGGGTTTTATTACTTGTATCTCAATAAAATGAAATTTGTTAAGAGATATTTTACTTAGACTAAAGTGTATTTATTTCAATTTTATTTGCTTGTCTTCATTAGCTCATTAGGTTCAGAGTAGGATGTAAAACTTCATTTAATTTCATTTGACAAGTCTGTATATGTTTTTATTAACGCATAAAATACAGGAGAGTAGGATGTAAAACTCCATTCATTTTATTTCATTTGATCAGTCCTTACATGTTTGCATTAACCCATTAGGTGCAGAAGAGTATGATGTAAAACTCCATTCATTTCATTTCATTTGATCAGTCCTTACATGTTTGATCAACCCATTAGGTGCAGAAGAGTAGGATGTAAAACTCCATTCATTTTATTTCATTTCTTACATGTTTGATTAACCCATTAGGTGCAGAAGAGTAGGATGTAAAACTCCATTCATTTTATTTCATTTGATCAGTCCTTACATGTTTGATTAACCCATTAGGTGCAGAAGAGTAGGATGTAAAACTCCATTCATTTTATTTCATTTGATCAGTCCTTACATGTTTTCATTAACCCATTAGGTGCAGAAGAGTATGATGTAAAACTCCATTCATTTCATTTCATTTGATCAGTCCTTACATGTTTGATTAACCCATTAGGTGCAGAAGAGTAGGATGTAAAACTCCATTCATTTTATTTCATTTGATCAGTCCTTACATGTTTGATTAACCCATTAGGTGTAGAAGAGTAGGATGTAAAACTCCATTCATTTCATTTGATCAGTCCTTACATGTTTTCATTAACTATTAGGTTCAGAAGAGTAGGACCAAATATGCTACTTGTGAGAAGTCTTGATCAAAACCAATTTTTTCTATGTTTTGGTGGTACCTGGATGAACAATTCTTAAATTTAAATGTTTTTTTAAAATGCACATTCAAATATTGATCTTGATCTTGTCAGAAGTCATGATAAAAACCATTTGTTTTTATGTTGTAGCGATGAATTGTCTATTGAAATCCAGAAGGCAGCCCAGCCGTCTGATAATAAAATTGGGGGCATTCCCCCCGAGCCTGACTGTACTAAAGTCCTACAGTTAGATTTCACTCCTCATGGATTTGAACATCTGGAGGTAAGAATGTTATTTCTCATATAAATATCAAAATGGCTGCATCATCTTCATTATTGGCTGATATTTCTTGCTTTTGTGGGTTAGCCAATAGAAAAATTTCACGTTCTCATGAGTCACATGACCCTAATGACCCCATTAACTTTTGTTGCGCACTCAATCTGTCAAGCAAGCAACCATCTACATAAGCCCATTAGGTGCAGAAAATTAGGATGCAAAACTCCATTCATTTCATTTCATTTAAAGCATGGGAGAGATAAATTTTGTTTAAATAAAAATTAGATGGAGATGTAGGGGGATATGTTTAAGACCCAGGAGGTGCGCGCAATACCTAATTCCCACAGGGCCAGGTTTTTTTAATCCTTCTTCAGCAAATAATTGCCAAATTATCTATCAGAGGCAGATGGTTTGGACCAGTAGACAGCATAAGACATACGTTGTTGTACTTGTAAAAAATGTTTGTTTCTTTTTCTATAAACTTTGTCCTTCTATTGATAGGGTGTACAAGACAGAATGAATTTAACTGGGTCAGCAGAATTAGGTTTAACTCATGCCATTCCTTTTATTCCTGATAAAACACAAATACCTGACTTTGGTCATGTGATAGCCAAGGAACTGAAAAAGGTAAAATGGCAATTTTAATTTTTGATTTACAAAAACTTGAAGTGATAATGAATTAATTTTGATATATCTTTAAAATATATATTTACTAAAATAAAATCAAGATATTTAGAAATACTGTAATTTGTAATCTGTTAATTTATAAGTTGTTTATGGTTGTTCTAGTTTTGCATGAAATTTATTTATTTATTTATTTATTTATTTATTTATTTATTTATTTATTTATTTATTTATTTATTTATTTATTTATTTTATTTTTTTTATTTTATTTTATTTATTTATATTTTTTCATTTATTTATTTATTTTTTTTTTATTTATTTATTTTGATTAATATTTATTTATTTATTTTGATTAGTATTTATTTATTTATTTATTTTTTATTTATTTTGATTAATATTTATTTATTTATTTATTTATTTTTGTTTATTTATTTATTTATTTATTTATTTATTTTTTTTATTTATTTATTTATTTTGATTAAATTTATTTATTTATTTATTTATTTTGATTAATATTTATTTATTTTTTCATTTTATTTATTTCTGTTCACTTTATTTATAGAACAGTACATCCTGGGTGTTGTACAACATGGCAGCGTTTTATTGGAGAGTTAAGGGAGACCCCTGGATGACCGTGGAATGCTTACGAAGAGCTCTTCACTTCTCACCTAGGTAACTATTTATTATTATTCAGGATAATGTAAAGTTAAATCTGTACTTCTTATAAAAGTTGGTTTCTGTCTTTTTCACTTTTTTTTTAGAGAGCTTGATAATACATTATACCCAGATCGAGGTCAATATATTTTTTTTTGATGTCCAATGCTTTACCTTCAATGGCAATTAATAAGATGTATCCATTTTATATTTCTAGAGAAAATAAAGATATTGCGTTGATAAGTCTGGGTAATATTTTACACCGAGCTCGTTACTCTAACGAGGCAGCCATTGTAGTCCATTCCGCCCTGGAATTATCCAAGGAACTCAATGTCAATCATTTTACTCTCGGCAATATTTACGCAGTAAGTCTTGTTTGAATATTTTTTTAACGAATTTTGATGAGAATCTACGAATGATCATACGTCAAAGTTGCATACGAGAACACATCTGACCTGGTTACTGAGAATCAGGACAGGAGGATAATTAGGAGACATTTTAAAGGTGTGACCTTGCTGAACTACTCTTCTATACTGGAAAATCTCGTGACCCTTTACATCATTCGACTGATTAAGTATGGCGTTATAAGTTTGAGACTCAATTAAGTTTGGGTGTTTATTCAAGCATCTTTTATATCTTTATGACTCAAAAAACGCTAAAATATTGTAAGAAATGACCCCTAACTTGATTGACAGATACCAGTTGAATGGAAAACATAATCCTTTCGGACATTTTAAAGAATTTCGCCGGGTCATTTGTCTTGTCACCCCATAACAATAACAAGATCCACATTCCTTCCTAATTTGAATAATATATTGTAGGTATTGGGAGAATATAATAAGTCTATTATTTGTTATGAAAATACCTTAAGAATTCAGCCTGATTTTGAGG
Organism: Nipponacmea schrenckii; assembly: GCA_030562195.1. Lineage (NCBI taxonomy): Eukaryota > Metazoa > Mollusca > Gastropoda > Lottiidae > Nipponacmea > Nipponacmea schrenckii. The sequence continues at coordinate 22,172,965 of CM060201.1, forward strand.
CAGCCACCATGAGAAAACATGCAGTTCTTTGTCATCAGAAATTAGAGGCAGCACTAGAGGCACAGCACAGGTAGGTTCTTATCTTTAGGCACCTCTCAGCCTCTGTCAGTTTTATACTTTTAATGGCATTATGTAGATCATTTGTGCACTACAACTGGCATTTGAAACATTCTGATTTATTGACGTCTGAAATTTATCATTCCAAGACCATTTTAAGACATTATGTTTAGACCCTAGCAACCAATTGGACACAGACATCAAAATAAGAAGCTGAATTTCTCTCACTGAACACTGCAAATCATCTTAGTCCATAAGTTAAGGATGTACAATGCCATTTTGTTTCTAATTGGATACTGACATGTAAATAAGAAGCTGAATTTCCCTCACTTTACACTGCAAATCATCTTAGTCCATAAGTTAAGGATGTACAATGCCATTTTGTTTCTAATTGGATACTGACATGTAAATAAGAAGCTGAATTTCTCTCATTGAACACTGCAAACCATCTTTGTCCATAAATTAAGGATGTAAAACTCCTCTTTATTTCAGATCTCTACAGAAGACATTACGAGATTTAAAAGATTATCAGAAAAAACATGATTTATGGCACATCCAGAACGATCGTATGTTGTTAGAACAGGTCTCACAGGAAGATAAAGTTTCCCAGAATATTGCGTTCGAGTTGAATAAAGCTAAACAGACGTCAACTAAAGATATAGGTATGTACATAAACAGACGTCAACTAAAGATATAGGTATGTACATAAACAGACGTCACTTAAAGATATAGGTATGTACAAAAACAGACGTCAACTAAAGAAATAGGTATGTACAAAAACAGACGTCAACTAAAGAAATAGGTATGTACAAAAACAGACGTCAACTAAAGAAATAGGTATGTACAAAAACAGACGTCACTTAAAGATTAATGTTAACAACAGGAATTCATAGTGGCTGAGTGAGTGAGAGACTTGTTAACTTGAAGGTCCAGGGTTCAATCCTACCATGGTTTTTGATTTTTCAAGATGGTTTCGCCATATCAGTGATGCAGGTCAAAGGGATTGGCAATCAACAGAGGACCAAGGTGCTACAGGTGGCACAGTTAAAATTATTGATCCCTCAACTAATGTAAATAAAAAAAGTACAGTCTTGCTTAAATTTCCCTGATTGCACATGCATAGTACTGCCTTTGTGCATCAACAAATAAGGTACAGGACAGAACAAATAAAACTCCATGTAATTGTTTTGTCCATCTGTAGGTGAATATTGTAATATGGTGGAAAGAGAGGGGAAACAGGTCCTACTCTGTACCTGGAACCGACAGGCACCAACACTGGAAATGATGGATCAGTTTGCTCTGGAGGAACAGAAAAAGGAGGTATGTATTTCAAGATTATAGTTGAGGTTAACTATTGAGGCTTGTGTCATATTGGAGAGTTGTTCCAGTGTAGGGGAGCTGTGGTGGCGCAGTGAGTTGGACGCTTGGTTGCTAACTTGAAAATCCAGGGTTTAACACTGGCAAATGTTGAGATGAACTTGTGGATTTTTGAGCCCAGTTTCGCCTTGTCAGTGATGCAGGTTGGAGAGACTGACATGGATAAAGAGTCTAGTCATTTGGATGGGACAATAAACCGAGGACCTGTCATACATTCATTCATTCATTCATTCATTCATTCGTTCTATTTTTAGAGTGAGAAAAACCGACTGAAGTTAAATAGATATGAGAAGAAGGCTATAGACTATAATTTACCTGTTCGAGCACCGCTATATGTTAAACATGATAGACAGGCTGTCCCTAGGGTAAGGTTTTATACCCCCACAATATCTTGGCTTGGTTGTTAATTTTAGAATTTCCTGACTGGACAAATTTTGATGCTGTACCAATTTTTATCAGAAATTAATGAAAAATCTAGCACATTTGCATAAAAAAAAATGTCCTAAAGATCAAAATTGCAGTTAGTCATTTTGGAGCTCTTATCAGACATGGCTGGCGAAAATAGATAAATCAACAACCCTGGATTGATTGATTAGAGCCCCTGTCATTTTGCTGACATGTGTATGTGTTAGGACAAACAGTGCTCATCAGGAAAGCTAGTTTAGGTCTAGTTGAAAAGGGCTCATCCCACGCTGTCACCATGTGTTTAGGGAAAACAATCCTCATCAGGACAGTTTTATTGGAAATGAGGGTTAACTTTCTAGTAAAGGGCAGTGGTAATGCTTGTGTTGGTGTTTTGAGTTCTACTTTTATTTTCTGTAACAGTTTAACGAGCTAGAGCTGGACAATACGTGGCCAGAGAAAGAGGAGTGTGATAGCCACCTACTGACCAGCCCTGACCCTTTTAACCTCTCTACAGTCTACCTGTCCCCTGAAAACAAAGGCTTTGAGTAAGTTGGTTTTTTAATATTATTAACCTGGGAGGTTTGATGTTTCTTTCTTTTCTGCTAATATAAGATAATCTAATACTGTCTTGGCAAACTTAAACACTTAAAGGTTGTAGGACTTGAAAATTTCCTTCATTGCCCACCGAATAGCTTGGCTAATCAGCATTTTATTGAACCAAAGTTAATATAAATCATCCTCTTAAACATAAAAAGATGTTCACAATTTGTTTTTTCCAACTACCGTATAATTCCGAATATAGTGCGCAGGCATGTATAATGCGCACCCCTTCCTTGCCTCCGCGAAATCGGGGAAAATTCATTTACCCATGTATAGTGCGCACCCCTTTTCGCGGCAAAAATACGACTTTAAGTTGGCATTTAATAGACACCAATATCGGGAAATAGATGTCAATACGTAATGATTCATAGATTTTTTTTTATAATAAACAATGTTCCACTGCAACTTACGTTTCTACTATTTGTAATTTGTAAACGACTTTATCGGGATACCGCGCTATTCGATTACGGTACCGCGGAGTCGAGTCGTGAATACGATTTTAAGTTGGTATTTCACAGATACCAATATCGGGAAATAGTTGTCAATACGTAAGTCACCATTCATAGTTTTTTTTATAATAAACAATGTTCCACTGCAACTTACGTTTCTACTATTTATTTTTATAATAAAATCCATTTTAATCCCGTATTTATTGCTTCTAATCTCTCGTAATGGTATTATTGAGTGTTATTTAGAAATCATGTATCATGCTATTAAATTACGGTACCGAGGATGATATTCTATTGGAATAAAAATGTGCAATTAACCGGTAAACTTAGACGTATTGAAGAAGATATTGACAGAAATTCAAAGGGCTAACGGTAACTGGCTTGGTGTAAGACTAATAGGCCCCATTATACTTGTAATCATAATGCGAATAATCATCATGATATTGCGTCAGTTCCTTTTGTGTGAATACTTAATTGTGATTGTTTCGTTTGTTTAACGTAAATAAATATCATTGTCTTTCTTAATTAAGTCTTTAATCATCGCTGGAGTGACACGATTCGCTCAATAGTTTATTTTTATCGTCTGCTTTTACCCCCCGCATAGATTTATCGACTAGTATTGCCTCTCAACGGAAATGAAAAAAATGACGGCGTGAACCATGTGTATCATATCTGATGAATAATTAGGAAAACAATGGATTATATTAAAACCCAGTTATTCTGGTAACCGTATTTATATTCAGGCAAGACTCGATTACGTATTGAGGCATGTCATCAAGCATGACAATCAATTGTTCCTATTTTAAAAGCCATCCAAAATGCTTGGCCCGTGAACATTATTTTTGGTACCTCTCGTCTTCACGTAAATTTTCCCATGTTAATAACAAAGTTATTAACTTGAATCATTTTAGTTTTGTTCAAATATTTAACAATACTTATTTAATTTATAAGATAATAATCATATTGTGCCGTTATTACAATCATAATTCAATCTTTTACACAAATCAATTTTACCGCAAATGTCGATGAGGGAAGACAAAATGGCGGATCCTTAACATCGACTTGAGGCATTCTCGTTGGGAAAAAATACTCCAAATTTATTTACCCGTATATAGTGCGCACCCCCTCTTTGTTGGGCCCATTTTATGGCAAAAACCTGCGCATTATACACGGAAATATACGGTAATAAAACTCAATCTGAACCATTTGAGAAGATAATTCAACTGTCTTAGCAAATTTACCTCATTGCAGTTAAAATTTAAGATTTAACACTCCCTTTCATTTCGTTTCAGAGTGAAAGCCTTGTTAACAGAAGCTCAGAATTTAAAAGACGGCGCTGAACACCCGTTGCCATGGTATCCACCGATCTGTGTAACATTGTTGACTATTAACGAATATGACGAGAAAACTTACGATAATCTGAAGTCAGTAGGACATCCCGGTCGAACTAAAGTGCCATTAAAGATGAACGACCCGTCCATGAGGAAGGTTAGATAGATTCTGTTTTAATGTTTTCATTTTGAATGTTAGTTTGTTCTCAATGATCACCCCCTATCAGCCATCAACCCAAAATACACCTGAACCTCCTCCATCCATCTGCTCCCCCATCCCCCTTCAGCTTATTTATCCCCACCCCTTCAGCCATCCCATTGCCTGCCCTACAGCCATCTGACCCCCACCCCTTCAGCCATCTGACCCCCATCCCTTCAGCCATCTGACCCCCTCCCCTTCAGCCATCTGACCCCCTCCCCTTCAGCCATCTGACCCTCTCTCCCTACAGCCATCTAATTCCCTCCCTTCATCCATCTCATCTCCTACCCTTCAGTAATCTGACCCCCTTCTCCCTCCACCTTCCAACCTCCCCTCACAGCCATCTGATCCTTTGATTTGCAAAATTGTAAACTGACTTCTGCTCTGTTTTGTTTCAGACGTTATTAAGCCATGTGAATGAAGGTAGTGTAACAGAAGAGGAGGTAGGACAGAGGATACTGTCAGCCATTAAACAGGTAGATTTATAATTAATATCTTAAGGTTTCGGGGTGGCCTTTCATAGTTGTGGTGGGATGGGTTTCCATCTTTCAGAGAGTGCTATTTAGTATTTATGATTGTCAACTCAGCATCCCTTTCAGAAAGTCCACATAGCTAATATTTTTTCTTATTGGTATTAAGGTTTATTAACTCAACGTCCCTTTCAGAGAGTCCACATAGCTGATAATGTTTATTTGGTATCCAGGTTTATCAACTCAAGATCCCTTTCAGAGAGTCCACATAGCTATGTTATTTTGGTATTTCCCAAGTCTAATGTTTTTATTTTAAAGGAGGTTGGAGCTCGTTGGGTATTGTTCAATCTAGCGGGATTGTACTGGAGGATTGTGGGTAATAATTACCATGGTATAGAATGTATAAGAAGATCGCTGGCCCTAGCTCCAGATGAGTACGCTGATGTCCCATTGGTCAATATGGCTAATATACTGTATAAATGGGGGCGCTATGACGATGCCATTGTTTTGATGAAGGACGCTTTGAAAATTAATGATGCAGAGGTGAGTAATGGCTTCCTGTTGATTTGATTGTTTGTGTACTAGATCCGAAGACCTGTTCAACAAATTATTTTTGTCTGTCATGTTAAAGGGGATAGTTCATTAATAAAAAAAACGTAAATTATACTTGAAAATATCTACTTGTTCAAATAGAATTTCTTTTAAAAACAACACTGTGTGAGAACCACATTGAAACTTTGCAAATTATAAATATTCTAGAATTATCCATGTGCTTCTAATAGGGTTGTTTTGAAAAGGTTAACTAAAATTTCTAATGTACTTAATTTTTGATTAAGCAAGTTATTTTAGTTCAAATTCTCAGTGAATGTTGTTAGTTGAAAAGTTTTCAAACAAGATTTGCCCCTTTAAGTTATGATTCTGTTCCTAATGCTAATTTCCATGAGACCAGCCAACATATTTTCATTTTGTTTCAGCCGGATTCCAACTTTTTAATGGCCAATCTGTTGTGGGTCACGAAGAATTATTCCGGTGCCATCTCTCACTACCGAACTGTTCTCGATATTATCCCAGAACATCAGGAGGCTTTTGACTCTCTGAGAGCCATTAAATGTCTTCAGAAATTCCTAATCAAAGAGCAGAGTGTGGCGCCGATTGAAGTTCCGTCTCAACCAGTCGGTAACAGTTGTCAACAAAAAGGCGTGGCTAATAAAAATCAACAAACTGAAAGTAGAGTTATCTGTAAAACGGTAGGTTTTTTTACGTAGTTTTGTATGCCACTGACAGTATTTTACTTGTAGGGAGGGAAACTAGTAAATGTAATAGTCTTCAGGGCTATTACATTTATTAATTTCACTACCCTGTATTTTATTGTAGGAGAATGGAGAAGAGAAGTGTATCATAGAAACTAGAATGAGGGGGAAGTCCGGTGAATGTAATGGCCACTGCACCCAGACGTGTACCATCACACCCATTAAAGTGGAATCATCCTGTGGGGGACCAGATTTAGCCGTAGATACAAGCAGTAAGAAAATTTTGCCTTTTTTTATTGGATGTTTTTTGATGTAATATTTTGAAATGTTTGTTGTGAATTTTCTTTATTCATTCTGGCTGAATTAGAAGTGATCCAAATTTACGAAAATTTATCATCATGCTTCATTTCACTAAATACACTGTTTCAGTAGATAAGATGTGTAAAATGTTAGGGGTGGGGGAGTTGACCTGGGGGGTAAGAAATATATCATCCGATACTACATCTCACTATATATACACTGTTTCAGGCAAACTGGAATTAACCTGTGTAAAAAGCTGGACCCCAAATAACGATGGTACCAAACTAATCTTAGACTTTCCTTATCTTACTCTCTTTTCTCTATACTTTATACTTATTTCACTACTGTCAAGGGCAATAACTCTTGTCTTCAAAACAGTAAGAGTAATCTAGATACATAACTGATATTACTTTTGGAGATTTCATTCAAATCATGATCTTAAGATATTGGTAGCAAGGTTTGTTTACAATTTTAGCCAATCAGGTGCTTAGTTACTGAAATTTTCATTTATAATGTTTTCAAAATTCAAGTTATTGTGTCATATTATGTTCATATGTCAGTGTATGTTGTATGGATTATTGCCCTTGATTGTGAATGAAATGAGTATATTGTAGTGGTGGCGCCAGTGGGAGTACTAGGGGCGGAGAGGTAGCTTTTGCCCCCATAGAAAAATCACTTGTTTAATTTAACCCAACTTCTTTTTTAACAAATTGAAGAATTTTATATTTTTTAAGTTTTTCCCCTAAAATATTGTTCAGAAACCACCATACAAATTTGATTTAAAAAAAAGAGATACTGCGTTTTAAATTTCAACAATAACAGTTTGTTTACCACTTAAATCAAAATCACTGTTTGTATCCCTCAAATCGAAAGAGGCTGGCACTACCACTGGTAGAAAGTATACTCTGTTAATACAGTACCTTTATATAGGATATAGACCTATATAGACCAATATATATATATAGGATATAGACCTATATAGACCAATATTTATATAGGATATAGACCTATATATAGGATATAGACCTATATAGAGCCAATACCATATTAGGATATAGGATATAGACCTATATGTATAGGATATAGACCTATATAGACCAATATTATAAAAGGATATAGACCAATATAGACCTATATATATATAGGATATAGACCTATATATAGGATATAGACCTATATAGACCAATATTTATATAGGATATAGACCTATATATAGGATATAGACCAATATAGACCTATATATAGGATATATATAGGATATAGACCTATATATAGGATATAGACCTTTATATAGACCATGAATATAGGATATAGACCCATATCATTAGTGATATCTAACAAAGTTTTGCAATTTTGTATTTATTCTAATCAGGTTTATTATATTCCCTGAACGTCCAGTAATAATTGCCCCCCCCCCTTCCTGACTAATTTTATCAATGTCTATATCATTGACTTTGTAAGTTCCCCAGCCAACAAAACCACCTGAAATTTGTCGTTATGGCATTTTTTTTTAAACTAGAACAAACCCAGATGTCTCTGTGTGAATTCTATTAACAAAGTCATAACTTTACTACTTCTTCAATTTTTGATCAATTTCTTGAATTCTAAGAATGGTTCCGTCAAAATGATTTTTGAACATGTCCCTAGACGATGTGTTTTTAAAAAGACTAGGGTGAGATTTCATCAGGGAGAGGCATTTTTGCACTGCCAAAGATTTGAGGTGCTAATATGGTGAAATAAGTTTTATATGCATGCAGCTTTTCATTTTTAAGTTATATAATTTGAGGTCAAGGTCACTCTAGTTAGAAAGCATGTGTATATTTTAGTATAGTCTTGTTATTTGTACTACAAACTATGAACTCTCAAATTAGTCACAGACACAGTTTGAGTTGGGAGTGAGGGGCACACGTTTTTTTTTTCCCACCCACTTAGTTACTTCCCATTTGTTTTAAATCCCCACCCATATGACTGAGCAATATACAACAAGGCTAGAAATATTGTAAATGTATGTACCTAACACCCCTATTTTTAATTGAACTCTTCCTCACATGCATTCTGGTAATCAATATGATTTAGTCGTGCACTTATTTAGAGTACTTCATTTATGCTTAGGTGACATCCCTCAATCTTTGAGTGAACTCTTTAGCACATGCATACAAAGTGATACAGTGGGATGTGTCATTAGTAACATCCCTAAAATTTTAATGAGCTCTTCCAAACGATAAATCTTTCTATGTTTTTGATACAGTGTTTTGTACGTAGGAATTATGAAATAGGGGTTTGACTTTCCATTTATTTCTAGCCTTGTATAACCTCTCCTTATTTGGTTAAAAATATTAAAATTATGTTTTCAAACAATATTTAAATTTGATATATATAAGTTTTCTTCTATATTAATTTAATATATTTTCTTAATTTATTCGCATATATTAAAATTACATGAATATATTAAATATTTAATTTATGTTAACTATTATGCATGAGGCATGTTCAATATTTAAATTTTCAGTTACATATTAATTTGATTATTTTCGTGCAAACTGACTTTGTTGAGGATTTTTTTGTCGTCGGCACGCACGTTCAAGTACAATCTTCTTAATTGCCGCTTAGTTGTGGATGGGTAGGCCTATTTATCAGAATTGTAGGCAATGCAATCATGGTTACCAAGACGATAGTGTGGAAATTGAAATTTCACATTGTTACAATAAAACCATAGTGGTAAACTATAAAGTGTTAAATTATGATAGTCAATTGTTAACTGCTATTGTTAAAAGACATCATCATTAATTAGAAATATTAATTAACGAGCGACCTGTTTTATTTCAGATCCGGTTCAATGTCATCAGAAAGGAAGTCAATGTGGGGAGGCCGGAGAGGAATTACTCTGTATGTATTTAACAATAAATCATAGACTAATTTATCAAGTGGTTCGTTGATTCTTTAGCAGACGGTTTGAGCGTTGGTAATTACATGCCGTCATAAGCTTGGCAACATCGAGGCATATGTTGGATATTGGTTCTGATTTTGTTTGTTGTGTGAAAATCATCTTAAACTCATTATTCCAATTGATCCAGCTGTAAATGGGTATGGATAATCTGGGAAAGATCAATGCCAAGAGTTTTGGCCAAGAACCAGCTGGAAGAAAGGATCCTTAACTGTGAATCAAAGTTGTTATCTTTATAAAATATGGTTGTTTCTATTTTTTTTAAATTTGGTATTTTGATTTCAGTTACCAATGACTTTACGAACAAATTAGACGAAGTGAGCGAACATTATGAAAAGAAAGGTATTTGTACTGGGGAAGATTGTAATACACTTCGTGTTCAGGTAATTATATCCCATAATACTAAACATACATCCCATAATATTTAACATTGTACACAAACATCAAATGATTTCATTTTCTCCTCAAATCTCACTGCTCACAATTTGTCCACGAATTTTTCGATTGGTTTTGGCCACATTCTGAAATATATTTTGATTGGTTGATTGAGTCACGCTGTGAAATTCGAATTTTGTGTTTTTGATTTCAATAGCCTAACGTCACTTTCTCCCAGAAACTGAAATATTTTTTGATAATTTTCAGTGTTTAATTCCGATGAAGACACATTCAGGTCTTGTAGCTCATGTTATTACTCCCCCTAAATTATTCGTACGACCTCTAAGTTTACATTCCACTCAGTGCATGGTAGGGGTCATTCTTTTACTGTTTAACTGTTGTGTTAGACTTTGTTGTTGTGCTTGTTTTTTTAAATCTTTGTTTTATTTAAGTTTATATATTTATGTTGATACAGTAGAGACCTAGCTGTGTTGCTGGGTTTTATATTCAAACAAATCTGTAAGTCAAACCCCAAAAGCTTACCCCCTCAGACTGTGGGGTGGTACTGGGTTTGGGGCACATGAACAGAATACCTGGAATTAAAATGTCTTTGATGGAGCCACTGATGATTCAGCTTTGCATCGACACCAAAAGTTCTGCCATATTTTAGCTTTTTTCATGATGAAAATTCTCAAAAACTGGCAATGCCAAATATGGATTTAGCATCACCCATAAAATGTGTCCTTCTGCATCTTTCCCCAACCCTTATGATATCTCATCCATATGTGTGTAGGACCAGATCTTGTTGGGTGGCCATTATTGCCAACCAATTAATGCGAGTTCCTAGAACTGGCTTTTGGATTAGCAGTTTTATGTGATGCATTAGATAAGATCACTGCTATGTCACAATTCATGCTTCAAGGGTTGTTGATTTCTCTGTATTTGCCAGTTATATTTGTTTTTATTAGCTGTGATAGTTGCCTAGCTTGTATTGATTTAGTTTTATTTGCCAGTCTTGTCTGAATGGAGCTTCAAAAGTGTATGATAATGTGATTATTGTTTTGGAATGTCCTCTATCTAGATAAAGTATTACCCTTGGCCTTAGTCTCGTATTGTAGTATAGTAGAGATATTAGTAGACCTACCACTAGACAGTTCATTGTCTGACCAATCATACTTTGAATTCACTCCCATTAGAGATCCGTGGTTCTTAACTGTTTATGTGTATCAGGGACACTGAAATCACAGATTTTTTTACTTTTATTTTTAACTTGAAGGGACAGTTTGACCAATCAATCAGATCTATGTGTGTCCAGAATTATCCGTGTTTGACTCATCTTCCTCTGCCATATATAGAAATAAAAAGTAAAATTCCTAGTTTGAGGTATTTTTAAAGGAATGTGATGTTCGTGTGGTTATAGTACTTCTGAAGACTATTTACATATATTCAAGACGCAAATAAACCCCAGAAAATGGCCGACCTGTCCCTTTGACTGTTTTGCATAATTATTTCGACTCCCCAGTAACTGTTATCTTGTTTGTATGTAGAAATATTTGTAGAACACCCCTCCCCTTGTTCTCTCCCCCTGTCCCTACTAAAATAAAATGTAATTTGCATGAGCTACATGACTTGGCTTTCAATGTGTGTATCCGTGATGTTTTTGTTATTTTTGAATTTTTAAATATTTTTAAGAATTAATATTAATTCAATTTTATTTTAAAGTTCAGTGCCTGATTCTTAATTCTTTTAACAAATCAAATTTGATGACAATCTGCCCAAAAGACATATATTTTTTCAGACACTTACAGCTTCTTTTTTTACACCATGTGGTTTAAAACAAACTGGGAATTAAAAACAATTTTTTGGACCAAGCTTTTTGTCATTGCACCATTTTGATGTTAGATTTGTCTAGAATGCCCTCAGTGGCTGAGAAAACTGAGGTCTTGTAGTCAAGGCACCAGTATCTTCCTCTGCACTAGAGTAGATGGTGCTTATCTCTGAAACACAAGTCTTTGAGGTTTATTCTTGAAGATATTTCCTTCATTAGCCCATTAGGTACAGAAGAGTAGGATGTAAAACTCCATTCATTTCATTTGAAAATTATTGCAAACTTGCTTTGTGAGATCCATGAATTAACTGTATTCTCTCAGTTAGAAATGGAAAAAGAGTAGGCTAATGCTGCTGCCCTGGCAAAATTTCCCTCATTGCACACTGCATGGTGTTACCAGTCTTCATTACCCCATAAGGCGCAGTAGAGTGGGACGTAAACCATTTCATTTTTACCTTGCTAATATTCTTCTGTATTTTTGTAGACTGAACAGAAGAAGCCCCATATTAAGTTAGAATTTATTGATGGTGTTCTACATCAAAAACTAATCTTTGTACAGGATGCTAATGATATTCACGTTGAGGACAGCGAATGTGTTATATTTAACGATGGTATCAAATCTCCGGGATGTGACCAAGCTCAATATCGCTTTTTATGTAAGTGTTAACACATAAATTAACGCATTAACATTTGGAAATTGATGGCTTTACAGAGACTAACTCTAGGAAATTGATGGCTTTACAGAGACTAGCTTTTGGAAATTGATGGCTTTACAGAAACTAACTTTTGGAAATTGATGGCTTTAAAGAAACTAGCTTTTGGAAATTGATGGCTTTACAAAGACTAGCTTTTGGAAATTGATGGCTTTACAAAGACTAACTTTAGGAAATTGATGGCTTTACAAAGACTAACTTTTGGAAATTGATGGCTTTACAGAGACTAACTCTAGGAAAATGATGGCTTTACAGAAACTAGCTTTTGGAAATTGATGGCTTAAGAAACTAGCTTTTAGAAATTGATGGCTTTACAAAGACTAACTTTAGGAAATTGATGGCTTTACAAAGACTAACTTTAGGAAATTGATGGCTTTACAAAGACTAGCTTTAGGAAATTGATGGCTTTACATTGCTTTACAGAGACTAACTTTACTAAATTGATGGCTCTACAGAGACTAACTTTTGGAAATTGACGGCTTTACAGAGACTAACTTTGGGAAATTGACGGTTTTTGAAAGGGTTTTACATTTTAAACAACTTTAGAAAATTTAATTTTTTCCCAATAAAAATTAATTTTCAAACAACATTAATTTAACTTTGAACCCCTTCTTTTGGAAATTTGGCTTTAAATTCTGTAAGCTTTGGTATATTAGAAATTTAAATTGTCAATTTAAGGGTAAAATGTTGGAAAATTTTTGGGTTCTAATTTTATTTTACAAGCTTACATTTAGGGAAATTTTCTTTTTAAAAGTCAGGAAATTTTTACCCGAGATAACTTTAAATTCATCAGATTTTTGGTTGATTCTCTTTACATGAAAAATTTTGGAAAATTTTTACAGAACCTATTGGGATAAAGATAATTTTATTTTAAGGTTTATATTGTGGGTTTAGAGTGCCCATCTTTGGAATTGCCTTTACAAATTATGGGAATTGATAACATTCAGAGTAATTTAAATTCTGTTCCTTTAATTTAAAATTGCATTTACAGAGCTATTTGGAATTATTTTGGGGGTATTTTGAAATATTTTTTCTTTAAATTATTTCTAAATTTTGAAAAAACTTTGGGAAAATAGTTGTCTTTGACTTAAGCTCTAAATTTCAAAAATGTAAAAATTTCTTTCATCAGAAAATTTCTTGATATTTAAATTAGAGAGACTTGTGTAGCTGAATGTCGGCATGATGGCAGAAAGATCAACTCAACATCACCAGTATATTATATATATAATTTTTTCTCAGAAAATTTCTTGATATTAAAGGGTAAGAGAAGATCTTTGTTTTTAGCTTAAGTGACATGACTGGCAGAAAGATTTACTCAACATCCTGTATATTATATATCATAATTTTTTCATCAGAAAATTTCTTGATATTAAATTAGAAGACCTGTTTTCAAGTGCAGACATGACTGGCAGAAAGATCAACTCAACATCCCTGTATATTATATATCATAATTTTTTCATCAGAAAATTTCTTGATATTAAATTAGAGAGATCTTGTTTCTCAAGTCAGACATGACTGGCAGAAAGATCAACTCAACATCCCTGTATATTATATATCATAATTTTTTCATCAGAAAATTTCTTGATATTAAAGTAGAGAGACTGTTTCTCAAGTCAGACATGACTGGCAGAAAGATCAACTCAACATCCCTGTATGATATAGGTTTTTTATTTTTATCATGTTTTGTTATTTGAAGGTAAAACACTTGACAGCCAATCAAATTGAGCCTTTTAACAAAGTTATGATTTCTTTTGTAATTTTAGTGTATCAAATTTTTGTCATGGTTATTTTGTATTTAAAAATAGTAATGAGTGATTTAATTATTTAAGCTTTTTCTTTGACAATAAAAGTGACAGTTTAGTCATTTATTGTAGTCTTATCCCACATGTTTTGAAATTTTATTTTGAAAGAATCTCAACCAAACGGTCGGTTCATTCAGACGCCATTTGTAAAATGAAACTTTTTTAAGCAAGATAATCCCTATGGCTTGGTATGGAATATTTTGAAATTTTAAAAATATAACATTTGTTATTGTTGTTAGGTTGTTGTATTTTGTTTTTAGATCATGATTTTAAACTGGACAATATAAAAATATCGGTTAAATCATGGCTGCTAATTAATGTGTTAATTGATACAGAAAAGTAGGACTTAAAATCCTTTTCTTCTAATTAAATTTATCTTCGTAATGACCGCAAATTTATCATGTTAAATCTGACGGGATATATTGATCTAATTGTCAGTTTTATCAGCTGTCAACCATGCCCCATCATTAATATTGTACCGTGGTTCACTTAATCCAAATAGCTTGATTGGAGGCAGTGAATATTAACCAAATTCAAATTAGCTGTTTCATACAAGAGATAAATGGACCTGTACTCAAATTATTGTTCAATATTTACAAAACAAACCGTAAAATTAGTGTGAAGAGGCATGTTGATTGGCTGGATTGAACATTATGTAATTGAAGACTTACTAAGGGTCAAAATATGATTCTAAAAAGTGTTACAGCTGGTAATTCAGAAATTTAGTCTAGTAAATCCCTTAAGAAAAATTTTTATTATTTTGTTTTGATCTCAAGCTTTGTTTATTATGGGTTATATGTCCAGGGGATGATGTATGCTTTGTTCTCTTTTATTTTGTTATTGTCAAGGTTCTTAAGATTGCACAGACTGAACCTCTGAGAAACTTCAGTCGAGATTCAGGCTGAAATAGATCAGTTGTCTGAAGATCTCTACTTGTCAAACTTCAGTAGAGATACAGGCTGAAATAGATCAGTTGTCTGAAGATCTCTACTTGTCAAACTTCAGTAGAGATACAGGCTGAAATAGATCAGTTGTCTGAAGATCTCTACTTGTTAAACTTCAGTAGAGATACAGGCTGAAATAGATCAGTTGTCTGAAGATCTCTACTTGTCAAACTTCAGTAGAGATACAGGCTGAAATAGATCAGTTGTCTGAAGATTTCTACTTGTCAAACTTCAGTAGAGATACAGGCTGAAATAGATCAGTTGTCTAAGATCTCTACTTGTCAAACTTCAGTAGGGATACAGGCTGAAATAGATCAGTTGTCTGTAGATCTCATAGGTAACATGTTCCAGGTTATTTTTTAATATTTCTAAATTTTGATAAGGAATTCAGAGAAGATTTTTTAAAATCAGACAGTTTAATGCTCAAGTTAGACATGACTGGTAATAAAGCCAAGTAAATTAAGAACCCTGAGGTGTATTGAAACTAACCATGAGAAATATTTTTGTGTGATAAATGACCATTTTATTAAAGATTCTATTTGCTTTAAAATTTGTATTTTTTCTGTGCTGAAAGTCGGCCCAAAAGACAGCTCTAAATGATGAACAAGATGCCTTGTCATTAGTGAGAGTAAGTGGGGTGAGGGGGTGATGGATATTTACGGGTTAATGGTGGGGGCAGGTTTTTTTTTAGCTGAGAATATTCAACATTTGGAATCTCAAGTAAATACAGTCAAATCAACAATCTAGAGCTCTAGTCAGACATGACTGGTAAATACAGTCAAATCAACAATCTAGAGCTCTAGTCAGACATGACTGGTAAATACAGTCAAATCAACAATCTAGAGCTCTAGTCAAACATGACTGGTAAATACAGTCAAATCAACAATCTAGAGCTCTAGTCAGACCTGACTGGTAAATACAGTCAAATCAACAGTCTAGAGCTCTAGTCAGACCTGACTGGTAAATACAGTCTAATCAACACTCCTGAAAGATATTGTTTATTGAGATGTTTGTAAAGAGGGTAAGAGAAGGTGATATAATATAATATACTGAAAGACAAAATTAACCTCACTTCTAAAAATATTGATATACTTAATACTGCTTCTAAGAACAGACATAAAACTATGTCAATATGAGTATATATTCATCAGTAGATATACCTAGTATCATAAAGTAACAGAATCCCTGTCAAATCTGGAAAACTCACAAAACTAAGTAATTATTGAAAAATTCTTAATCAATTAATCAAGCTTTTTCAATAATTAATTGCATTTTATGGATAATTCCTAATTTTATTTGGATTTATT
Organism: Nipponacmea schrenckii; assembly: GCA_030562195.1. Lineage (NCBI taxonomy): Eukaryota > Metazoa > Mollusca > Gastropoda > Lottiidae > Nipponacmea > Nipponacmea schrenckii. The sequence continues at coordinate 22,189,316 of CM060201.1, forward strand.
GGATTTGATAAGGATTCTGTTACTTTATGACACCAGTTAAGTTCACTGATGAATATATACTCATATTGACCATTCTTGAGAACTTTGATTTTATGACCATTTTAAGATGCAGTATCATTTGAACAAACTAAAGCTATATATTCTGTGGTCAATAAATTCATTTCAAATTCTACTGCTTCTTCATTCCTTGTCTGAGATTATCTGATGTCTTTACTGAGATATTGTTTTGATGCATCCACTTGAGGACTTGACGTTTCTTTTGCCTCTCAGTATAATATCTGTTGTGAGCATGATTCATCTTTCGTTTTTTTAAAGAAATGTTTTTGACAATCTTGCATTATGTACATCCAATAAAATACAAATCATAGTCCACTTTAGGTAGTGTAAGTAGTAATCAACTCAATATAAGTTTAGTCTGTATAGTTACTATTACTATTTATTCTACCTATAAATAAAGTGGACTGTTTTATTGTTCATATTTAGGTAGAATAAATAGTAATAGTAACTATACAGACTAAACTTTAATAGTGTTGATAACGACCTATATTACCTATATATAAAGTGGACTGGTCTGAAATAAAACTGGATGTGCATAAATAACTTTATTCTACTTTATCTCTGTTATAGTATTGTATTTAGTTATGTTATTTTTTTGTTTTTGTTAATAATTTAGCATGTACAGTGTCTCTTCACAATATCAAGCTATTACAAACTTCTGTCTTATACCTTGACTGCAATAGCCACCTTTCTTGTATCACATACTACAGTGACTAGCTATTACAAATTGTGTCTTATACCTTGACTACAATAGCCACCTTTCTTGCAGCAAAGGACCCTAGGACGATAGACAGTAAATGTGGTGGCTTATTGTTTACAGATTTTCTTTTCGATGACTAAGAATTTGTCATCTTCACTCATAATTCCAGTCCACCCAGCTGTAAATGGGTACAGATAATCCGGGAAAGATCAATGTCAAGAGGTTTGGCCAAGGACCAGCTGGTAGAAAGCATTCTTGTCAAGGCGGACTTGTGAACTTAAAACGTAAAATATAGTTGTTTCTGTCAAGTGCTCTGATTATACAAATTTGTGTGATACAAGAATAGTGGGTATTGATGTCAAGGTATAAGACAATGTGTATAATAGCCTGACATGGTGAAGATGGTATAGTTTTAATATTTTGTTTTGTAATCTCTGTAACTTAGCTTTAGTTTGTTTTAAATAATGGTATGAAATATCTTGTTGCCTTGGTTTCACTCAATAACAAAATCTGTTTGTTTCTTTGTTAATTTTGTATGCTTTCAAATATTTTTTGTCAGTTTTTTTCATATAATATTGTAGCTTAATTCTGTATGACATTGCATGGTTTTTGTATCAGGGTTTCTCAAATAGACATACATATAGAAAGAAGTATTATAGCAGAATATAAGAAAGTGACCTATTGAGTTATTCTTTCTATATTGATGTATTTACTGTTATACATGTAATATTAAAAAAAATAAGGCCCACTAAGAGCACTTCATACATCTTAAACCTTCCAATTTCTAGAGGCTTTATCTATTTGATCATTATATCTCTTTCAGTCAACATCCAGACCTCGCTTTTCAACGCTATGCTTACTACATGTGCAAAATCTGTGCTGTTTTAGCAAAGCCAAAAAAAGGAAAGTGGAGCTTTTATCTGATTTATTTGAGAAAGCCTGATCCATAGAGTCTGATGTATTTTACTATAGTAGATGTCTTGTTTCATATTATAATAACTGTATTTTATGATGTTAACAAGCTATTCGTAAGGTTAAAGGAATACTGTGTCTTAGAATGAACTTCAATTTTGAAAATTTTGACGTGGTCAATAAGAGTATATATTCATCAGTAGATATACCTGCTGTCATAAATAACATAACAGAATCCCTTATATAATCTGATAAAATAAATCAAAAATATTTATCTATAAATGTGCATTGATTAAGCATTTTCGTGAGTTTTCAAATTTTAAGAGATTCTGTTACTTTATTACACCAGGTAAGTTCACTGATGAAAATATACTCATATTGACCATTCTTGAGAACATAAACTTTATGTTCATTCTTAGACACAGTATCCCTTTAAGTGTAATGCCATATTGTTCTATAACTGTAACCTTTTATTTTTTCATTGTATTAACTTGCTAATTGTGTTGTGTTAGCAATAGAATAATGCCATTACCTATAACAGTATTTATTATATAGTGTTATTAACTTGCTAAAAGGTGTAATCAAATGTTAATTAGCATGTGTTACATTGTAAATGCTTGCTCTAAAATTATCCCTTAAAACAATAATATTCAAGCATTTAAAGAGATTGTCAAGAGATATTTCAAAAACTTTTTATGTGTATCAGCGATATTTATAGCATCAATTTTGCATCATTCCAATTAAAAAAGAATTATGAATTATTTTCTGAAATATTTATTTAAATCTTTGTAGAGTGAAGAGCTGGCAAATACCAATATAAACTTTGAGTTTCGATACGTTGGTGATGAGAACTCAGGAGAGAATGTCAAGGTCAGCCAATGTACGATGACCCCCAATAAACCACATCTACCCACAGACGAAATACTGTATGGAGCCATCTCAGATGGTAGGGATATTTTATAATATTTACATCATCAATGATTGTTGTTCAATATACCCAACCATTCCTGATATCAATAAGACCTAATAGATGCTAAAATATTTATGACACACCTCCTTAACTTGATTGACAGAAACCAGATGAATGGAAAACACAATGGTTTCGGGTATTTTTTACAATCATAAAATGTTAGACTATTTCTTCAAAAAAGATAGACCCAAATATTAGGAATGATTGTGGATCTTGTTATCGTTATGGGAAAGTAAACGCTGGTTTATCACTTATCACTTCGCCGGGTCATTTGTCTTGTCAGGTGATAAAGCAGGGTTCATTTCCTCCTTCAATTAAAAAACTCTTGAATGTAACAATAGTCTGTTTATTCAATGGTAGAATTATTCTTTCTTTAGGTGTTACAAAATGGCCGACATCCAGAAGGAAGCCACTGAATAAAGAAACTGAATTACGATGCTACGAATTAAAACAGATTGATTTCTCTGATTTTCAATCAACATATTTATCTTACGAGGCCAAAAATATCAAGTACGTAGTTTTATTGCTTTCGTAATTAGTTATTTAACTAGCTTTATGTGATTCCGATCTTTTGATATGGTTTATAATATAAGAGCCACAGTGGCTCAGTAGCTAGCAGGGTGGATGGCTTGGTGAGTGGGTGGCTTGGTGAGTGGGTGGCTTGGTGAGTGGCTTGTTACTCGGTCTTGGTGAGTGGGTGGCTTGGTGAGTGGGGCTCTCTAATTTAAGTTGCTTGGTTGAATTAAAAAAACAAACTTCTAACTCAGGTAGCTTAGAACCTACGATTATTTTTTTTTTTGTCTTCTTGTTCCCTGCACAAAATGAAGCAGCTATACATGCAATTTCATCAGATTTGTTTTTGGTTTTAACATCTGCCACTTATGTTTCAGGATCAGTGACCATCTTGATTTCACGACTACGTATAAACATAATTTAATAGAACCAGAATGTTCCGTCGAGTTGGTGATACCACAGTTAGCTCGGGACCATCTGGTTCGACTTAACACTAACATCAAATATCAGCCTGAAATTGGTCTGAAAGAGGTATGGAGTTAAATTTTAAATATTGAGTTGATTAGGTTTTTACAGTTTCAGTGATGCATGTCCTGGGATCTAACTTGGAAAAAGATTTGGGGTGTGCAGGTGAAAGATCCACAACAGTTGGAAATTGCAAAAAAAGTAGGCTTATGCTGCTGTCCTGGCAAAATTTCCCTCATTACACACTGCATGTTGTTGCCAATCTTCATTAGCCAATAAGAGGTGCAGAAGAGTAGGATGTAAAACTCCATTTCATTTCAACCTGTCCGTGAACCCTAGACCTCATTAGGTGCAGAAGAGTAGGGTGTAAAACCCATTTCATTTCATTTTGATGTCTTCATTAGCCCATTAGGTGCAGAAGAGTAGGATGTAAAACTCCATTCATTTCATTTTGATGTCTTCATTAGCCCATTAGGTGCAGAAGAGTAGGATGTAAAACTCCATTCATTTCATTTTTTGATGTATATTATAGGTGTTACAATCGTTAAATGGTGAAGTAGAACCAGTAGAAGTTGTGGGTCATAGAATAGCTCTAGCTCTTCAACAGGTAAGACTCAAACCTTCAATCATACTGTCTCTTATCTAGCTATAGAAATATAATTAATGACTTAATATTCTAATTGAAAAATATTATTCATGTGGACTCTCTGAAAGGGATGCTGAGTCAACAAGCCTAAATATCAAATAAACATTATTAGCTATGTGAACTCTCTGAAAGGGGTGAATTAAATATCTAATGAGCACCATAAATTGTGTGGACTCTCTGAAAGGGGTGAATTAAATATCTAATGAGCACCATAAATTGTGTGAACTCTCTGAAAGGGATGTTGAGTTGACATCTTAATATGAAATAAACATTGTGAGCCATGTTGACTCTCTGAAAGGAATATGGAGCCTATATACCAAAATAATAATGTATTAGCTATGTGGACACTCTAAGTTGACAAGTATAAATACCCAACAGATTATAAGCTGTGAGGAATCTTTGAGGGTGCTGTAAGGGTTGACAAAAACCAGTAGTAGAGTGGTAGAAGATGTACTGAAAGGACCAAGCCATAGCTAGTATAAAACTTCTATAAAACATCACTTCTGAATTTGCTGACAGGGGCAGATAACTCTCAGTAACAAATACAGCCCATTGGTATTAGTTAGGCCCATAGGCATTAGTAGTGAATACTGAAAATCTTACAGAAGTAAAATTTTATGATAAAAAAAGTTAATGAGTCTGTCATTTTATTTTATTTTTGCAGAATCCTAAGTCTTGGGTGGCAGCGTCTGCAGGCAGGTCTTTACTGGAGAGTTGAAGGTGACTTTACTAAGGCTTTAAATTGTTACAGACTGGCGCTCTCTTACGCTCCCCTTGAGAAGTCTGTAAGTTGTTTAATTCATATTCTGGGGTTGTTAGGAAAAGTGAGGGGGGCTGAGCGGTGGCCATCCAATTTGCAAGAAGGGCCATAAGCAATTCTTTCATTAGGTAATATGATAAAAAAACAATTGTAAGAGGGTGACATTTTTAGATTCTGTACTCTTTTAATCAGAAAGGTTGCTAGGAAACATGTGAGAGGGCTGAGCAGGGGCCATCAAATTCTCTAGGGAGGCCACAAGCAATTCTTTTATTATGTAATGATTTAAAAAAATGATTGAAATAGGGGAACCTTGACCCATTCTGTTATTATAGTCATTTTTCCTTCACAATATTCTCTGTTTAATCACATGTTTCAGGTTCTGTTATAACATTTCTTTTAATCAATGATTTTGACATGTGTTAGGTTTCAAACAATTTTTAAAGCACTTTTCTACCTTGTTTTAGAAATATTTTATTCAAACTTTGTGCAGCACAAAGCAGTTTTACTGGATCTATCAGCGCTATACAAGACAAATTAATATCATTATTGTCTATTTTTTCTACATAGCGCTACAATATTTCTATTCCAGGATTTGATGTTACTAGGCTACGCTAATATTTTAGTTCAAGGTGATTACTATAACAACGCTATCATTGTGGAAGATTTAGCGTTAGAGATTCAATCAACGTTACCTATTCATTATTTCACTCTGGGTAATATCTTCGCTGCCATGGTAAGTTGACTTCTGTTGTGGGTTAATTGTCAAGGGAGAGAACTACAGCAAACCAATGGAGATCAAATCATTACATTATTCATACATGTGTATGAGCACCAAGGCAGGTGTGACACCAGACTAGATGACCTTACTCTTCTAAACACCTGATACCACTGTTCATTATGATATACTTACTCTCCTAAACACCTGATACCACCAGTCATTATGATATACTTACTCTCCTAAACACCTGATACCACTGTTCATTATGATATACTTACTCTCCTAAACACCTGATACCACTGTTCATTATGATATACTTACTCTCCTAAACACCTGATACCACCAGTCATTATGATATACTTACTCTCCTAAACACCTGATACCACCGGTCATTATGATATACTTACTCTCCTAAACACCTGATACCACCGGTCATTATGATATACTTACTCTCCTAAACACCTGATACCACCGGTCATTATGGTATACTTACTCTCCTAAACACATGATACCACCGGTCATTATGATATACTTACTCTCCTAAACACCTGATACCACCGGTCATTATGGTATACTTACTCTCCTAAACACCTGATACCACCGGTCATTATGATATACTTACTCTCCTAAACACCTGATACCACTTTTCATTATGATATACTTACTCTCCTAAACACCTGATACCACCGGTCATTATGGTATACTTACTCTCCTAAACACCTGATACCACCGGTCATTATGATATACTTATTGACACTTATAATTGATATACTTCCTCATATGAACAGTTCATTACTTCCACTAGTAGGGTATGCTTACTCTTCTAGACACCTGATACCACTTTTCACTATAAAATACCTACTTACAATTGATATAGCTAATAAGTATTGGTATTTCTACTTTCGTTTTGCTGTTTGGATCATTAGTACTAGTTTTATTATTATTTTTTTTAGGGAAAATGGAAGACAGCTGTTTCATTTTACGAAGCTACGAGATTTTATCAGGAAGATTTTGGGCCGGCTGTAAACAGATTACGAGCTATCCATTGTGAAAATTTAGCATAGAAATATTGTTGAGGTCAGGAGGGGTACTGAAATGACCAACCATGAACCAATAAATTGGGGTTGATTTATAAATTACAATCTCTAGATTTTAAATAACCTGTTGATAGATTGAGTACAATTGTCTATAAAAAAAAATCAATATCTAATAGATTAACCAAACACTTATATTTATGTGGAGTTGCTTTAGGTCCTGCTTTAGGTCCTGCTGTAGACAGAGTGAACAGAGTATTGTCAATAATTATTATAAAGAGGGGTTAAAAAGCAACAAAAACACTGGTTTATGTTTAGTTTCTATTTTTCCTGCTGTAGACAGTGTGAACTCTATTGGCAATAAATATTATAAAGCAGGGTTTCAAAACATCCTACATATTCTAAGAGCGTACAAAGTACAGCAATAGTTGAGTTAGCGTACCAAACTGTGGACAGATACCAATGTCAAAAGCTGGTTCAAATATCCAGAATAATACTGAGTTGACAGAACAAGATACAGATTGGCATCAGGTGTTGTAGAAGAGAAAACATTTTTGTGGAACTTGATTTATTATCATTTTTTCAGCCTTTCTGAATCATAAAATTCAAAAAAAATTATTTTCTCTTAAAGTTTTTTGTATTTTTATAATTTTTGCTAGCTTCATCAGTTCAGTGGTTGTTTTTACTTTTTCACTGACTAGTGCAATGCTGTTTTTTTCTTACTTTTTTTTATATTATATGAAATTCCAAACTTAATTAATGTTTTATATGCGCATAATTACCACTGCTGTTGAAGATGTCACCTGTCAACCTTCAATTAGAGTAGAATAATGTACCATTAGCACAGCAGCATGGATTATGCTTCTGATATGAAAAATGTTCTGCTCAAGGTTGATACATTGAGTAATGATTGTTATTGTTGTTTGTTTTGAATTAGTTTGTTTGTTTTTACAAATTCTTATTAATATATTTTTTGATTTGTTAAAAAATTCATTATTTTAATCAATTGGCTACATACCACAATGGATCTCAATATAGGGTTGTTCATTGTAGTTGTCTCCCTTTAACTGAGCATTTCCTTATTGGAACAAAGTAATTCACATATCCAAGCGTACCTACCCAGTCTTAAAATCCCCTATGAAGCCCAGAGATTTCACATGTTGGTTCTAGGAAAGACTCAAAGGATGGGTAAATCAAGAAGAACATTGCCATGCAGTGTGCAATAGGGCATTATTTAAACAGTATGGGACAAAACTACAGAGGCCCCACTTTCCATTAGGCAAATAAAAAACCTGAAGTTCAAATTTAATGTAATTTTATTACAAAATTGATGTTGTAAAGATCTCACAAAAAAATTTATTTCATGCAGTAAAAACTACTACAGTTAAAATGAGTAAAGCTCAAGATAATGTTGTCATCAAACCTACAGGTGGGTGAGAGAAATTTTGAACGTCAATAAGCATCTTCACGATGGAAAAGGTATTGCGTTTCATCTTATACCTTGACTGTAAATGCCACCTTTCTTACCAATCGGTCAGTGATTTTTTAAAAATTGTCTGTTCACTTATACAGCCAATCAGAGCCCTAGATTTAATGCCGTCTTTTTTTGTCAAGGTCTCTGATTGGATTGTAAACTAGCAAATATAGCCAATCAAATTGCTGTAATCACAATTTTTGGGAAACAAAAATGGTGGCTTTTACAGTCAAGGCAAAAGATGAGGTTTGAATTAGCTTGACATTGTGAAGATACATGGACAATATATTTGGAAGACTTAAAGACCAAGACTAATTAAGAAAAACACATACTAGACCAGATCATACAAGTCATTCAGAACCTTATCAGGGTTTGAATATAACTGTTTCAAGTCTAATGCTTATTTAAGATTTTGACAGCAGATATTTTTGGCAGGGTAGTTTACAGGTAATGACACTTGATCCTTCCCAGAAACACTGGCCAAGCTATCTTGGAGGAGAATTCAAACCTACAAAAACTAATGACCTAGCAGACGACTAATGACCTAGCAGACGTCAAGTCTGTCAAACTCTCTACTGTCTGAGATCTGGTACTATGACAACAAACAACTATACAAGCACTATACTAAATAAAGAAATATTGCTGATGGTGTAAAAAGAAATACATCAAAAATTCGTCGTTAATATAAAGTTTCAAGTGAAAAATCTAATATTAAAAAAATGCAGTAGTGACAAAATTATTGCAGAAACAACTGTTCAGTTATTGAGATTTTTTGCCTTTAAGTTTTAATTTAACTTGACAGTTTAATGCCCTATTTTATCATAATTCAACTTTATAATGGTTGAAATTTTAACTGCTATTGTCAAAATGGCATGTCCTGCTTTTTACATGTCACTTAATTTTGACCAATGAAAAGGGTCAAATTTGGAAGCAAAAAATGAAGTCCTCAAAATATTGCTTTGATCTGGTAAAGAATGCCATGTAAACAACATGGCATCCAATATATCTATAGTCAAGTGACATGTAATAAACAGATTGATAAATAATACAAACCTACAAAAAGAGAAGTATGTTGTAAGGATATTAACTAGTGCATGACTAGGGGAAATAACTTGTCCAAGATTAAAATGTGCTGGTAATAAATGCTGGTAATTAAGACTAATTAAAATTAATAATTAAGATATGTTTCACTCCTCCAAAATATGAAATAATGAAATTATAATGAGAGGTCTGTAGGGAAAATATACTTGGCTTGAAAATGGGTAAGGATATCTTGGGTGGCGTTAAACCAGCGCTCGATTTCATTCTGTATTAATTCTAGCCTCCATCAAACTGGAACTGGATATGCCACATTAGATATTTCCCCCAAAATTTCATTCTCCGCCATTTTGAATCATGTGTTCCTTTATTCTTTTTTTTCAAACATGTCCTGAATTCTGATCCAAAATGTATCTGATCCAAAATGTATTTTATTTGATGTTTGGATTATTCTGAGAACCCCTAAGTTTATAACTCACCAATCAAGCAACCCCATAGATTAACTCGTCTGTTGCTGAATGACTTTCAAAAAAGAACATTTAAAGGGGAACAACTCTCAACTACTTTTTGTAATAGTGGGACACTTTCTGAACTAGGGAACAACTTTTTATTGAACATTTGTGTGATTCCATGAATCCAAAACGTGCTTATCTCCCCAATTAAACAACCCCTTGGAGAGGCCATAAGTGGAATAGAGACAAGTATATTTTCCCAACAGTCACATGATGGTATGATAAAATACATGATATAGGTATACACAGCCTGGTAGGATTCAAAACATACATAATATTTACAGAATTTAGATATCAATCCATGGGGGACATATTCCTGAAAATGTGTCTTATTCCTTTTAATGATTGGTCAATCACTAAATATTTTTTTTTAAATTCAATTATTCTATCCAATCAGGTTACAGTATCTCTTAAAATCTAGATTTTATCTTTGTTAAGGAAGAATATATATAATATATCTATTTCTTTCATGACAACTTTTGATGCAGTTTGGCTGAACATGATTGTAAGAAGAATTTGGTTAGATTGTGGTTGACAAGTGAAGGAAATGAAAGTATTTTCTTTTTCAGATTGAATCAAACCAGGGTGTGTACAGATCTCTCTAATAAATCATCTTCACAATGTCAAGATATTACAAACTGTGTCTTATACCTTGACATCATAGTCACCTTTCTTGTATCACATCTTCACAATGTCAAGCTATTACAAACTGTGTCTTATACCTTGACATCATTAGGCACCTAATAATACTTGGATTAAATAGCGAATACAGCAGTCAGAGTCCTCAATTAAAGGCTAAAAACTGTATGGCTTATTTTTTGTTCTATTCAGGCTGTATTTGCTAGACTTTCATAAATGTTTGTGAAAGAAGAATTGTTGGCAGTGCAGTTCAAATGACATGGTGAAGATGTGATACAAGAAAAAGTATATTGACAGTTAAGGGATAAGACAAGTTTGTAATACAGGACATCAAGAAAGAGTGACTATTTCAGTCAAGGTATAAGACACAGTTTGTAATAGCTTGACATTGTGAAGATATGATACAAGAAAAGTAGGTATTGCAGTCAAGGTATAAGACACAGTTTGTAATAGCTTGACATTGTGAAGATGTGATACAAGAAAAGTAGGTATTACAGTCAAGGTATAAGACACAGTTTGTAATAGCAAGACATTGTGAAGATATGATACAAGAAAAGTAGGTATTGCAGTCAAGGTATAAGACACAGTTTGTAATAGCTTGACATTGTGAAGATGTGATACAAGAAAAGTAGGTATTACAGTCAAGGTATAAGTTTGTTATAAACCTGACATTTAGAAGATGCTATAATAAAGCACAAGATTTGAAGTTATAAATTTCACCAGAACACCGTGAGTATTAATTTGAAATTTTTTAAGTCTAATTAAAAAATAAAACAATTAATGACGTTAATTAACAGCCCAGAACCAAATAAGGACATGAGAAATTTAAATCCCTCTGGTTGGCCGACTAAACTTCGTATATATTTTACACCTTTACCAACAACTGACGTGACTGTTTTAACTTTTATTTTATTTTTCTGAAATGGAAAATAACGATATGAAGTTAGTTTATAAATACAGACCATTTAAAACTAGTGATGTGTATATATATACTAGATCTTATTCTATTCAAGAGATTATCTAAATTTTGTATACGAATCAGAGACACTGATAGCATCAAGCCATCAATTTACCCCATTCTTATTGTCAATCAGATGTCTGTGGTTCTTGAAATTCCACTAAAGCAATACATTTTTTGGATAAGCTTTCCAATAGCAAAGGACACTAGATTTTATTAACATCTTTTGCAAGTATTTCTATAATTTACAGGAACCAGATCCATTTTACAATCAAGGGTGTAACCCGGCAGATGTGCCAAGGGCGGGCGGGGTCACATTTGGATGGAAGGATAAAGAAGTTGGGGGTTGTGTAATCGTCTAGAATTTTGCACTCCTTAGTAACAGATCTGTTAACAACCCTACTCATTCTGAAAGTTTTCAGAGACAAAAATTTCAAACTTACCCCCAGGATGCCTTCATGTTCTAAATATTGTACCATGGTGGGTTCGTCTTTTGATAAAATTGAGATATATTCCGATTTCTTCTGCCTACTCCACCAATTTCTTTTAGAAAATCTAAAATATTAATTTTAATGAAATTTTAAAATTCAAGTGTCTTTCTTGAATACGTAACCATCGTAATTTCACTGTTCCTTACATCTGATTGGTCAAATCCTGTTACCTGATAGGTCAATCAAATTAGATGATAGGTCAATCCCAACATCTGATAGGTCAATCCCAACATCTGATAGGTCAATCCCAACATCTGATAGGTCAATCAAATTAGATGATAGGTCAATCCCAACATCTGATAGGTCAATCCCAACATCTGTTAGGTCAATCCCATCAAAATTGGGGAAACACGCACTTACCTAATTTGAAAACAGACACCCCTTAAAATGGTTTTTGAACCTTAAGAAAGAAGACTTCTTAGCTCAATTATTTACAACCAAATTGAAATGAAATGAATGGAGTTTTATGCCCTTCTCTTCTTGCACATTATGGGCTAATGAAGACAGAACCCTCTCAGTTGCACCATGAAAAACTTATGTCAAAATGCCTCCACAGAGTGCCACAATTTAAAGTTAGCCTTGACAGTAATAACTTAATTTGAAATTAAATGAATGGAGTTTTACGTCCTATCCCTCTGCACCTAATGGGCTACAGAAAACAAGTAACCCTCTAGGATGGCTAGCTAGATATAAAGAAATGGCCTCTACTTACAATTTAGTATTTTTAGTATTACTGGTAGTAAAATGATAATGGTATAAAGTGGCTCGGATATATTTGGGCGGTTTGCCAGGAAATGGGTTATTATGCAGTAATTCTAATACTTCTTTCTGATTGGTTAATAATCGGTACAGTAGATTGACGAACCAGGGATTCTGTTGGTAATTTCCAAGAGCAGCAAACCACATCTGCCAATCAAGTCGAGGTTGATGTGGAGCTGAAAAAAATGAGGATTGTTTTTAAAAAAAATAAGCTTACTATTAGAATTTCAAAACAAAACCTGAAATCCAAAACATAATGGCAGGACATAAGTAGTAGCTGATGAACTTTCATATGAAAGAATAGCTCTTTACAATCCTATAAGTTAAGAAGTCCCATTATTTCTGAATTAAAAAAAGTACTAACCTACTACAGGAGGTCGAGTGGCGACGTCCCCGGGTTTATACAGAAAATCGTATTCTTTCCAGCCTTTCTCCATAGAGTTACTTCCTTCTATTACAACTTCAGGTCGACCTTCGACACCCGTCATTCTGAATAATTCAAATAAAAACAATTATTACATAGAAACGTAAAAATAAACTGAAACTTTATGTTGAAGTTATTGTGTTCTTAATTTCATACAATCTATGCTTATCTCCCCTTAATTGAACTCTTATATAATATGAGAATCAGTGTAACTAAAATTTGTGAGAAACAACTATGCGAAAGTGTGAACTTATTTTGATGTTTAATATCTCTACTGACTTGGAAATACAGAAAAACAATTACAATAAAATGAACTGTATATATTTCGCCTAAAAGCTTTTCAAATAACATTATAAGACTCTTGTTAAAATATATTTGCTATGAAAACAATTATTTATATAAAGGTTAATGAAAACAGACAATGCCTAGAAGTGCACAATGAGGCAATATTGCAAATATTTTGGCTAATACAATATTAGTTATTTAGTAGTTAATGTATCAACACTAAGTCACACAACTATAAACTAAGTCTAAATAAGTCACCATGCCTTTATAACTTATTGTTCTGTCTGAATGACTTATTGCTTTTTCCATATCAACCCCTCTGATCTGCATCACTAAGGATAATTTTTGCTCGGATTGATCCCTGGACCTTGAGGAAAACAAGCAAGTGTCTAATTCACTGAGACATCGCAGATCTCAATAAGACAAGTGTGATAACTCTTGTAGTACATCTAGTGCGAGTCCACGACAGTCTCTTGAACTAGACAGCCAGTCTGTATGCCGCATAAATAATGTTTGTTTAAGATTATCATTAGAAATATTTACCCTTCCTCCTTTCCTATACCCAAACAAAAATCAATAGAACGAAAATTAAATGAAAAAAAGGCTCAAACACCTCCCCCCAAAAAACAAAACAAAAAAAAGCTTACACTCTAAAAAGCCCATAAGAATCAGTGAGTCTAAATGTATCTAAATTGGAATGCCACTCCCTGACAGACGGCCAGATCAAACCATATGACTTGGATTCTAGCCCACGGGTAAAAGGAACCTGGAATTAGAATAGGGTTGGGTTTAGAACTCAAGGAGGTACTGGCTGTGGATTCAAGAATGATTCCTAGTATGGGTAGAGGAACCTGAAATATAAAGTTGGTTTGAGTCGGGATAAATACTCTAGAAAGCACCAGCCATGGAAGTAAGATAATGCTGAAACCTTGAAAATGAAAGGGATAATGGAAGTAGAAAGATTAGGGTTTAAAGAAATACTGAGTCTTAGAATGGACATAAAATTCAGAAATTTTCAACTTAGCCTGCTGCCATAAACAACATAACAGAATCTTTATATAATCTGATAAATCCAAAAAACTTAGTAATTATCCATAAAAATGCAAATGATTTTTTGAACTTAAATTCTATGTCCATTCTAAGATGTAGTATCACTTTAAAAATATCCATGGCAACAAGAATAGATGCCAAAACCTGCAACAGAAGGAAACTGGAATTAGACTAGAGTTAGGTTGAGAACTCTTGAAGGCACCAGTTCAGAGTGGAATCCTGCAATAGAAGGGATTACAGAAATAGCATAGAAGTACTAGCTGAGGAATCATGATTGGTTAGTTTCAGGAACCTAGTAGGAACAAGTACCATAGAAGCCTATATATAACCCTGAAAGAAAAGTTAACTGGTAGGAAAGTAGTATAGACAATAAAAGATTAAACAACACGCTTTCAAATTTCTATTAACATTCGACCAGACAACATCTTAACCTCCGCTGAAATTATAATCGCTTTGAAAGAAGGCCATTGTATAGTATAGTAAAATCATAAAGCACCTAGAAATATGCATGCTGACATACATAGATATGCATTAGAAAGAACAAGCAAGCAAGTGTTTTAAGGCATGCAAAGCCATACGTAAATGCCATAGCAGGCAAATTTTTGTCCCACACCTTAAAGCATGCATATTTTGTCTCATACCTAAAGCATGCAAATTCTATCCCCAAACCTAAGCATGCAAATTTTTTCCCTGAACCAAAGGATGCAATCTTCCCAACCAAAGCATGCAATTTTGAACCAAAGCATGCAAGTCCTATCCCAGAACCAAAGCATGCAAATTTTGTCCCTCACATAAAAACAGAAAGTAAAATGTCCTGTGTTCTTATCAATTGAAATGGAAATTATTGTAACAAACAAAGAATAAATATATATTGTAATCAGACCCCGAAAAAGCCACCATTTAATGAAAATTAAGTTATTTTTTATAAAGTAATTGTTATCCATATAAATGCGTACAGATATACAATAATAGATAAGTTTTTGAATAATTTGCTCCAATTGACATAACTCTATAATAAACATAGGAACTCTATAATAAACATAGGAACTCTATAATAAACATAGGACATTCTACTTTCAGTTTAATTCTGTGTAACTCAAACCAACGAGTAATATACCTGCGGAACAAGCCGTACGAGGAAGTCACATGATATTTATGAGAAAAAGAATGGAGGTCCAGTAAATATGGCCACAAGGCTTTCTGGGTGGGTCGATGTACGGCAGAATGAGGTACCTGAATACATAATAAAATATAAAAATCACAAGGACGTATGTAACAGTCAGTCAGCCACATCGTAAGGGTGATGTCCACAAGGGCTGGCCCATGGCTAGGGAGAATTTAGCCCCACTAATTGTCCTCTCTCTCAAAACCTTCTTCAGTAATCAGAGATTAATTAATTAATTAATTTAATAGCTAAACTGTGGACATCCAAAAAAAAAATTTTCGTCAAAATATTAATGATGTAAATATGAAATGGAAGATTTCTGAGATGGCTTCCTAAATAATTGAGACTAAGTGAGCATGCATGAATTAGTAAGACAATGGTAAGATGAAGGTGTATATTGACGATAGTCAGTTAGAGACAGCATGCCATTACTGAT
Organism: Nipponacmea schrenckii; assembly: GCA_030562195.1. Lineage (NCBI taxonomy): Eukaryota > Metazoa > Mollusca > Gastropoda > Lottiidae > Nipponacmea > Nipponacmea schrenckii. The sequence continues at coordinate 22,205,322 of CM060201.1, forward strand.
AGGTACTATTAAGGCTGGATATAGAGTACCAGTTGTTTATGTAACACCCCTCAACATTCAATTGAACTCTCCCACACATGCAGACTTTCTATTAATATGATACTGTATATGTAAATTTGGAAGAGCTCATTTGTAAAATTAGGGGTGTTTGTCAAATTATATCCAGCCTTGGTTACTATTTATAATAAAGAATTGATGAATGAATAATTGGAAGGAAAGAATGAATGAATAGGTAATACCAATGAATGAATGAATGAATGAAAGAATGAATGATATAATTAATCAATTAGTGTCTGATCATATGAATGAATGAAAAAAAAAGAATTAATTAATGAACGAATAAATGAATTAATACAAAATGGATGAAATATTTAAAAAGTTGCTTGACTTAATTCTTTTAAAATCTTACAAGTCTTAGTCTCTCACAGCCATTGTGTCTGTTCCTCTATCCAACGCTAGAATCATATCTCTTTTACTTAAATTAGCCAAATATTGTATCCCTTAATGACTAAACAGGCCTTTATCTAATGCCAGGGTGCAACTTTTTTTTTTTACAAATTAACAAAATCAAAAAAATATTAGACTTACTAAACTGAGACCAAACATGGCCACTGCCACGACAGCAAAAATAATAGACTGTACAGCAGACCAAATTTTCATTGTGGATTTCTTTTCTTCTACCAAACATCTAACAATAGAATCAAATTATTCCTATTCTTAGGTTTAAAGGTGCAAGAGTGGGCATAGAAATGAGAGTTGATTGGCTGATATTTCCTAGAAAGATTCTAGGGCCAATTTTGATTGGACAATATTTAGCTATGAATGCATTATTTTCATCACTCGTATTACCACGGTCTCTAGGAGTCTAGGCAGTACAACGATGTGGTGTGGTTTAGACACAATGGATTTCTCTTACAGTCTCAAGCGAGCAGAGTATGGGGGTGTGGCTTAGACACGATGTTTGAAACATAAATCTTGTTACTTGGGCCAGGTAACTTTTTTTTATCATACTTCTAATTCCTTTACTCCTGGCCACCTATCTTATAATAGTGATAGGAAGTATTACGAATGGGGGTTTGATTTTGACGTAGTGGGTCTCGGTACTTGACCCAGGTCAATTTTTTTTAGACTTCTATTCTGTTTACAAGTGTCCACCTACCTTATAATAGTGATAACAACTTCGTAAGCCAATGATACTATACCAACTAATAATGTATAGGGCATGATAAACTCTAGCCATTGGAAAAACTGTTTCTCACTGAACCCTACAGTAACAAATATATTATATTACAATTTTACAAAACTTTGTATTCTGTTAAAATGATCTGTCATCTGATTGGTCAATCACTTAATTTGATTTTAAATTTACTTTTATTAACCAATCATATTACAGTATTTGTTAAAGATGGCTGCTGTTAGTATTTCATCAGTCATCTGATTGGTCAATCACTTATATCGATTTAAATTTAGTTTTGTTAACCAAATAGAGAGAGAGAGCGAGCCGTGACGTACCTATTTCAGTATGTATAGTATTGTCTTTCAATAAACGTATGTTAAACATCTTAACTACAATAAACCCAAGGTAACCAATAACAACCAAAGGGGCAATAACTCCAGCTATAATACTTAATACAGACCATGATGATTTCTTCTTCTTTTTATCTGTGAAAAAATAATCAGAAAGTGTCAAGCAAGAAAAAACTATATTTTACAACTTATGTTCACAGTTAAAGATTCACGAGTTTTTGCATATGTGTTCATTTTTACAAAACAAATAGTAAAACTGACTATTTAGATGCATGATGATTGGTCAGTTCAATTGAAATGCCATTATGTAAAAGAGACTAATAAAACTTACCAACTTTACCGAAGAATTTATCGTCCAGTAAAGACACACATAAAGTCAGAGTTAGAAGATTAAAGAAATTGTAATTTCCAGTTAAAATAATAGACACTTGTAACAAAACCTGAAAATATACAATTTTCACTTATTGCAGGCACAGATCACAAGAATAAAAATAATGAGTGGTAAATTCCTGGAATACCTCTGACAGATCGACAACTACAACCTTATTTTTGAAAAATTTAACTAAATCATTTTAGTATTCTAGTCATCTGATTGGTCAATCACTTAAATTGATTTTAAATTTAGATTTATTATCCAATCAGATTATTGTATTTATCTTCTTTTTTTTTTTTTTTTAACTGAAGTTTTTGGAGAAGGTCCAAGGTCTGTGGCTATTAGATGGGCACAGTGTTACCAAAATTGTCAACAAGCCTTATTGGGTATTATTAAGAAAATGAATGTGATTTTAATACTGCAATATTTACAGATACAGAAAATGATACAACGTTTACAGATCAATAATCAATCAATATCATAAATCAATTGATTGATTGTCAGCATATTTATAAAAATAAATCAAATATTAGTAAAATCAAATACAGGAATATCATAGTTAATAGGAAATGAGAGAAAGATTTATGATTTTTATATAAATCATCTTCCCCACACATTTTTCCCTCTACTCTTCTTTCTCCCCCTCCCGTCTTCTTTCTCCCCCTCCCCCTTCTTTTCCCCTCCCTCTTCTTTCTCCCCCTCCCCCTTCTTTCTCCCCCTCCCCATCTTCTTTCTCCCCCTCTCCATTTCATTTCCTCCCCCCCTCCCCACTTCTTTCTTACCCCTCCCCCGTCACACCCCTGACCTCTAGTATGAGTATTATAAAGTTAATTCCCTATATCTATAGAAAATTAACAACTCCTGACTTCCCCTCCCCCAATTTTGTCACCCTCCCATCAACCCCTGATTCTAGTATGAGTATTATAAAGTTAATCCCCTACCCTATATATATAGGAAAATTAACAACTCTTGACTTCCCCTGCCCCACAATTTTGTCTTACCCCTCCCCCAGGTCACACCCCTGACCCTAGTATGAGTATTATAAAGTTAATCTCCTACCCTATACTATACTATAATGGTTGTTAAGGAGTTTAATATCACCTATTATAGTTTTTATACTAGTCAATAACTCATGGATATTAGGACAACAAAAATAAAGGTTGGTTTTCTGTTCTTGTTCATTTTTCCAACATTTATTTCTATTGGGAAACGACCTATACTTTTACCACCCCTCAAACTATCTATTGGATTCTCCCACACATGCACATTTTCTATAAATATGACTGATGTATTTGTATTAGTGGAACAGCACATTTGTACAATTAGGGGTTCTTTCTTGTTTTCTGTCAAATTATATTTGGGCGTGTATCAAAAACTGCATACGAGAAAACATCTGACCTAGTTACCAGAATCAGGACACAATAATAATTAGGAGATATTTTAAAGGTGTGACCTCACCAAATTATTTTTCTATATCAGAAAATATCACGACCCTTTACATAATTCGACTGATTTAGTCTGGTGTTGTAATTCATTGGACTCTAATTAGATTCAGGTTTGTTATTTCTATGACGTAAGAATGATGCGATTGTTTTGGATCAAAAAACTGTGCACGGATCAAGCACTGCGGATCTATGATTTACTGTATTGCTGGCTCGGACAAGAAACTATAATATATTTTAAACTTGGCCTAATCCAATTGAAAAAAAAAAACTATTGAATATCAAAACTGATTTATAGTTTAATAAATATCTGTTGTCAAGTATTATATCTTGATTTCTTGATTTTATCGTTTAAGTTTTCCTAAATTCAGAAATAATTGAAATTGCATGTGTTTGGATTATCATATCAATGTGTAAAAGGTTTTGGTCGGATGTTATTTGTCTGTAGATGGATTATTAATTTGTATGTTGTTTAAGAACTATCTAAATGTGTATTAAGTTTTGGTTGTGGTTAAGGCTAGTCTACCATCAAATGAAGAATATATCATACTGGGTCCTTTATCAGTAAATAACGCCCAGAATTAAGATGGTCATATAAAAAGTTCATTATTTTCTCATAGGTTAGTACAGATTATTCATCTTGCTACAGAATTTGGAGAAGAAATGAATGGAGTTTTACTTCCTACTCATCAGCACCTAATTGGCTAATGAAAATGGTAACACCATGCAGTGTGAATGAGAAATTTTGCCAGGACAGCGGCATTAGCCTACTCTTTTTGCAATTTCCAACTGTCGAGGGATCTTTAACATACACAGTCTGTAGCACACAGGGCCTCGGTTTATTGTCCCATCCAAAAAACTAGACCCATAAGGTGCAGAAGAGTAGGACATCAAAACTCCTTTCATTTCATATTTTTTATACCAAATGTTTGTATATAAACAATAGTCGAATCTATGAGTTTGACTAACAATAGGTACCAATATCAATATAGACTAGTTAGTATAACAATGTACTACTATTTGTTACTATATCAATATAAACAAACAGGTGCTCCTTTCTTCACTAATTATACTATATACAGTTCTTATTTCATTTGGGAAGCCTTGTAGTGTGCTATGAGGGAAATTTTTTATAAGAAATAAACAATCAAGTCTGTGGTATCTAGGACAAAATAATTTTTTTTTAAATTGATCCTACAAATGAATTAAATGAAAAAAAAAAGGAGTTTTACGTCCTACTCTTCTGCACCTAATAAGCTAATGAAGATGGGCAACGCCATGCAGTGTGCAATGAGGGAAATTTTGCCAGAACAGCAGCATTAGACTGTTTTTCTTTTTTCAATTTCCAACTGTCGAGTGGTTTTTAAAAGCACAGGAAGGGAGATGTACATCCTACATTTAACATAAACTAATATAAGACGGGCAACACCATGCAGTGTGCATTGAGGTATTATATCTCAGAAAAAAAAAAAAAAAACACCAAATCTATGAAGCATATAAAACTAAATATGACCAATCTAGGGTGGTTATTAACTGAATAAAAAATCTTGACCCGTTGTTAAGTGACTATTGAATAGTCAAGTACTAGGTCAATAAAATAAATAAGATTTTCATGTCTTTGATAAATATCTTTACTCAGATTGTAATATATCACTTTATATACACAAAGTAAGTTGACTTTACACCTATCACTTTATATACACAAAGTAAGTTGACTTTACACCTATCACTTTATATACACAAAGTAAGTTGACTTTACACCTATCACTTTATATACACAAAGTAAGTTGACTTTACACCTATCACTTTATATACACAAAGTAAGTTGACTTTACACCTATCACTTTATATACACAAAGTAAGTTGACTTTACACCTATCACTTTATCTACACAAAGTAAGTTGACTTTACACTTCACTTTATCTACACAAAGTAAGTTGACTTTACACCTATCACTTTATCTACACAAAGTAAGTTGACTTTACACCTATCACTTTATATACACAAAGTAAGTTGACTTTACACCTATCACTTTATATACACAAAGTAAGTTGACTTTACACCTATCACTTTATATACACAAAGTAAGTTGACTTTACACCTATCACTTTATATACACAAAGTAAGTTGACTTTACACCTATCACTTTATATACACAAAGTAAGTTGACTTTACACCTATCAATTTATATACACAAAGTAAGTTGACTTTACACCTATCAATTTATATACACAAAGTAAGTTGACTTTACACCTATCACTTTATATACACAAAGTAAGTTGACTTTAAACCTATCACTTTATATACACAAAGTAAGTTGACTTTACACCTATCACTTTATATACACAAAGTAAGTTGACTTTAAACCTATCACTTTATATACACAAAGTAAGTTGACTTTAAACCTATCACTTTATATACACAAAGTAAGTTGACTTTAACCTATCACTTTATATACACAAAGTAAGTTGACTTTAAACCTATCACTTTATATACACAAAGTAAGTTGACTTTAAACCTATCACTTTATATACACAAAGTAAGTTGACTTTACACCTATCACTTTATATACACAAAGTAAGTTGACTTTACACCTATCACTTTATATACACAAAGTAAGTTGACTTTACACCTATCACTTTATATACACAAAGTAAGTTGACTTTACACCTATCACTTTATATACACAAAGTAAGTTGACTTTACACCTATCACTTTATATACACAAAGTAAGTTGACTTTACACCTATCACTTTATATACACAAAGTAAGTTGACTTTACACCTATCACTTTATATACACAAAGTAAGTTGACTTTACACCTATCAATTTATATACACAAAGTAAGTTGACTTTAAACCTATCACTTTATCTACACAAAGTAAGTTGACTTTACTTTAATCTGATTGGATAAGAAACTAAATTTAATATCAATTTTAGTGATTGACCAATCAGATGACTAGATCATTAAATTCATCGAAAGTTATGATTTCGAAATAAGATCCATGATTTCAAAATTTGACATTTTTTAAAAATCCAAAACAAGCTTTTCTAGGATCAGCTTTAATTTTACTCTTAATCTTACAATATTGACTTTGACAATGAACATCATTTTGAGATCTAGTCTTCAAGAATTGCAGGAACCCTGAGGAACCACAGACATTAAGAGAGGAAATTGATAGGGTCAATACATTAAACCTATAAAACCCTGTTCAATCAGTATAATCCTATCAGATTTGAAACAGTATTCAGTGACTAATCTATAATAGCTATTAGTACTACTAAGTAGATAATCTAGAGACCTATATACTACTAGTCTAATAACTAAACTTGTTACAACTTGTAGAAATCAAAATCTCACCTTAACAAATGTTTTATTATTATCACACTAGTCTGGGATTGTAACTATAACCAACATGAACTTTACTCTTTATAGGTAGGCATACTATAATACTTTCTTTGTTATTTTTGATGCTAGAAAAATGAAACCTGGGTCCAGACAGCCCTGTTTTTAGTGTGGCCCAGTCCACAGGGTCATTATATACGTAATAACTGCACATTAGAATGTGAAGAGGTATAGTGTAACTTAGGTGTGTTTAATTGTAGTTGAACCTTAAGTAGCATTTCAATTCTGATAAGTTGTACAGCTGTAAGCTCTATCAGCTGGTAAAGTTAATATTTAAATGACTATACAGAAAGCTGGACTGTTAAAACTAAATATTCAGTTGACTGTATCCCTTCAAGTTTTTGTAGCTAATAAGCCACATATTCATGAGAATGAAATTCTTTATTTTCAGATTCACCATTAAATAAAAATGTCTACTCCTCTACCACCCATCTCGCGAAATTCTTCGGCAAAAAGTCGAGAAACAACTTCACCTTCGATATCAAATACGAGTCGAAAAAGTGTATCACCAACGAGATCTCAAAAATCTAAAAATGCCTCCCCAAAACTTGGCGTCAAAAGAACGAGTTCTTCCAAAAAATTGACATCTGCTAATCGCAGTGTTTCCAGTTTGTCGTCTAAAATGGACAGATCTAATGTTAGGAGCGGCCGTCAGTCTTCAGGAGAGTTTAATAATAAAGGATTACGAATTGTAGATATGTCGGGACAAGGAATGACTTCTGTTCCTCTTCACGTTACATCCAGTAAGTTTTGTTATTTCATTTTTAATGGGGTGGCTAAGTAAGTTGCTCGCTAAGGGTCTTGGGTCAATCCCAACAAAGGTCGAGATAATTTTCAGCCCCGTTTTCCCTTGTCGAAATGTTCAGAAGGGACAATAAACCGGGGGCCCCATGCACTATAGGCTGTGCACATTAAAGATCTCTTGACAGTTGGAAATGGCAAATAGAATAGGCTAATGCTGCTGTCCTGACAAAATTTTTCTCATTGCACACTGCACTGCACAATGCATGAAATTGTGTTTGATACGTTTCCAATCACAAATATAAAGAATGTTTTGATATTTTTCAGAGAAAGATACAGGAGAGCTCAATCTATCTTCGAACAATCTTCGTATTCTTCCTGCTGAGATTCAGAGACTGGTTAATCTAGAAAGACTGGACATTAGTAAAAATGGACTACGGTGTGTAGGACCGGAAGATTATTCCGGAATTCCCATTGAATTCGCTAACCTTGTCTACCTTCAAGAATTACGGATCTCGGAATGTAACCTGCCGTTTATTCCCCCAGCAATCTGGAAATTATGTAACCTTAAAATTTTAGACGTCAGCCGAAATAAAATAAACCTTCTCTTGCCCGACGTTGGCAATTTAGTCGCACTGAGAAAATTAAATCTTCAACAAACGAACATTACATCATTACCGCCTGAAATTGCCTGCTGTCAAGATCTCGAAGAAATTCTGCTCTGGGGCAACACTATAGAATCCTTGCCGGACACTCTCCCCGAGATGACAAAGTTAAAAAGATTAGCCATCAACTACCGAAGCTTTTGTGTGGGCGTGGACCAATACATGGAGAACCTGTACAAAAAGGGGCAGATCCGTTCGGAGCATATCCCACCAGTAGTGTACGAGTTACCTAGTTTAAACGTCCTAGATTTAGAAAGTACGAAAATCAACAATTTACCAGACATTTACAACGAAAAACTACAAGAGTTATATCTCGCCAAGAATTACCTACAATCTGTACCGGAAAGTATCTATCAACTTACGTCACTTACTATTCTCGATCTATCCCATAATAATCTGTACCAACTTCCTGACGATATTGGCCATTTGATTGGTTTAAATTATCTCAAGTTGAACAATAATCAGTTTGAACGAATCCCTGCATCGATTGGAAAGCTGACCAAACTAATTGAGGTTAACTTTTGTCACAATAGAGTGCGCCGTATACCTTCAGAAATTCGGCAACTGGTGAACCTTAAGTCATTATTGATCGCCAACAACAAACTCCAATCCTTACCAGACAGTATCTGCGAGCTGACGGACTCACAACTCTAGATCTAACCAACAATTCCCTGAAAGCTCTTCCTATGAAAATGTACAAGCTGACCAACTTAACAGAATGCCACACATACCAAAAACTCCATAAAAATGGTTTGTGGTTGTATCAGAATCCATTAGAAGTTCCCCCTCCTGAAATCTGGCGTTCCGATAAACCAGATCAGATTTTTGAATACCTCAAAACGCTTCACATCGTGCGCACCGAGAATTTGCAGCGTCAAAAGATTCTAGTATTTGGTGACTCTCAATGTGGGAAGACCAGTTTGGTATATTCACTGATGCAGAATAAATCATTTCTGACCAAACCAGTCGAGGATCAAACGAAAATCGTGGGACAGGTTCTCTGGAGGACGGAAAACAAGGTTCAGTTTTTAATGAATGACTTTGGAGGTGATCGAACCTACTGGATCACATACCCTTTATTTCTAGATTTGAGGGCTTTAGTCTTTCTCATTTACGATAGTTCGACATTCACGGAGGCTTCGTACCCTACAATGATTGGACGTTGGATCGACATGCTAGTTGCTAATGCCCCAGGCACGGTGATTAAAATAATTGGCACTAAATCTGACCTGAACCAAGGTCAAGTTGATCATAATGCCCAAAAAGAAACAATAATTCGTCTGATTCAAACTCAGCTCAAAAATTACTACAAAAATCTCGCAGACGAGTTGACAAATGTTGAAAGAGAGGTTGAAATAATTCAGGCCTCACAATCTTCTGTCAACAATCTACGTACCGAAGCAGAAGATGCCATATTGAAATTATTACAAGTACGTCAGCGAAAACTTATTGAACTCAAATCGTGTCAGTTGCGAGTCATGCCAAACATCGCCATAGTTACTTCTGCTGAAGGAATCGACGGAATTTCTGACCTTATAAGTGACCTTGAACTACTGGCCATTGACCAATCATTGTTTCCCTACGCTCAACGTGTTATCCCTGACAATTGGGTCAAATTCCGTACAGAACTGAAACGTCACAAAGCAGTTTATTTATTGTGGGACAAGGTGGAAGAAATTGCTAGGAAACATGGAGTCAAGGAAGACCAGCTTGAAGACTGTGTTCAACATTTCCACAACACTGGAGATTTTCTCTGGTATTCGGAAATTCCTGGCATTTCGGAGATATTATTCCAACGACCACGAGAGCTAATTAATTTGTTATCTTCGTTGTTCCGCCATGACATGTACGATTATCTCAACTACAAAACGGAGAGACTGTTTTCCAACAAAGGAAACCTCTCGGAAGAAGAAGTTCACTGAAGTCCGAGAACGATTTTTATTATGTGGCCAAGTTTCACGCCCATTACTGAACTGTCTTCTCTTCTATCATAAACTAGATCAGGATGGTTTAACGGACATGTTAGAGTTATTGCCCTTGTTGGATCTGTGTTACACGATACCTGAGCCGGACATTCCCACGGGACAACTCTACTGCTGGCCGATCATGGTTATCCCGTCATACAGCACTGATATCCAGACGGACAATATTGACGATGTCTGGCCTGAAAAACCGGAAAACGACCAAAAGGAGGCGTCTGTAATTTACACCTTTCCTTTTCATAATACACATGGAATTTTTGCAAAATGTGCCGCGACAATTCAAGACATTGTTTTAACGCGAATGGACTGGAAAACAGCGGTGTTCGCTACGACAGATGACGAATCATTATTGATACGAGAAGGACTTGATAATCAAGGCTCTGTTGTGATTAAACTGTCCGTACGAGGAGAGAATTTCGGATTTCCATCTTGGAGCTCCTGACTGATTTAGTCCAAGTGATAAACGCGTTGTTAATAAGACATCCAGGTATTTACTGGAAAATCGACTTTCCCATGAAAAATAACGAATTTTTATCAAAAATAGCCACGACCCCTGACCTCAAGTTTGAGAACACTGATAATGTTTTGAGCTATTTTTCTAGCTCAGAAATAGCTTAACAAATCCTTTGTTTTATTCTTTTATTGTAAAATTTAAATGTGTCAAACTAAACCCTTGTTTTGCCAGTCAAGTCTGGCTAGAGTATAAAAATGTCTGATATTAATGATATATAATTTATTATATACTCCTATACTAGCCTTGGTCGCAAGTATAATATTATGGTGTTATAAGTGATATTCTTTATTTGAAGCACAGACCTTGGTCACAAGTATTAATTTGATTATTTGTAAGCCATATTTTTAAGTGAAATTTCTGATTTTATATTAATATCTATAATTATTGTAATTTTATGTAAGTTATATATTTAAAGAGAAAGTGATATACAATGAAGTGCTATTCTAAGATTTGAAATAAAAGTAAAAAATAAAGTAAAAGTAATAAAATTTTATTTATTTGCCTCCCTGGCAAAATATTTTGAAATGATCTTAGTGCTAGGACATCCTAGAAACAGTATTAGAAGATACGACTTGAATTAAAAAAGGTACTGACCTGCGCCCAGAAGGCAAACAGTCTCAACCCCCTGGCTGGGGCAAAGAAAAGAAAAGGTATGGGTATCTCGATAACGTACGTCACCACCACGGCTAGTTTTAAAAACCAAACAGGAAATGAATGACAGAACCAGGCTAGTGGCGTAGGAATACACTGAAAAATATACACAGAAATCAAATATTGGTTTAAAATAGCTCCATATACTCTTAACAATCTTCTAAAAAAATACGATTTGCGTATTAGAATTTGGATTTTTGTCATTTGATGGGTTACTGACATTAGTTGCTATGGAAAAGATCAATGCCAAGAGGTACACCATTAAAATAAGCTGTTTTCATTCGATAGCTAAGTGTCTTGTTGCTATGGGAAAGATCTATGACCAACCTGAGTTTCAAAATGATGTGTTAGGGCAGTGAGTTTCCACCATGTTGGACATTTACTCGTCAATTTCACCACCCCAGACGCGAACATCAGACGGAACAATAACCACTTGACCAGCCACATTGTTATTTTGTCATGACGATGGTAGGATGACAGACGTAACCCAGGGATGTTCAGCTTAAATGGTGCGATCAGAATAGTCAGAAATCCAGCCTCTAACAGCAAAATATCCCTGAAAATAATATTTCAAATTTTATGATATTAAAAGATGATGTATCAGAAAATTTTATGAGGTTTTCTCATTTTTCAATTTTCAGTCTGACATCTGTTATTCCTGCAAATCCACTAAAACTCAGTGTTTGATGACGTCACTAATAACGTAATCTGCTTTTATGACATAAGCCCTTTTGCATTAGTGGACGTCATCAAACACTTAGTTTTAGAGGAATTTCAGGAACCACAGAAAACTGATTGAAAATTGGAATGGTGTAAATTGATGTTATCAGTGTCCCTGATATACATACAAAATTTAGAAAAGTTCTTTACAATCTCTTTTACCAATCAGATTAACTATATATGATCAAAACTTGTTTTTACATTTCATTTAAGGGCAAAATTATCCCCACCCCTCCAAAAAAATCTCTTAAAATGCCACAGCCACAGCTGGTGTTTTTGGAGTCAGGCGGATATTCACCCTCATACTTCTGTTATACAACAACTAGATTACCCAGAAAATCAATAGTGAATAAAGAAATGCTAGATTTCTATGGTAATCTAAAAGCAATTTGTAGTCCAAGTCAATCAACTGTGAGATAAATGTGATATTATTCTTCTTCACAGTTGGAGATAACTCAGTCTGTTTCCAGCTCAACATATTATACTTCTTTATAATCACAGCTTCACAAGCATGTCTGATACCATCGCAGGCCAAACTATGTATTGTTCTTACATTGAAAATATGTTTCGTTAGTCATATTTACAAAAGAAAATATAAAAAGAGAGACAGAAAAGAAGCTTACCATTGGAACCACATAAACGACTGACCGACCTGAAATATACAATATTTAAATATATAAACTTGGAGGGACAGGTTCGTTTAAATATATAAACTTGGAGGGACAGGTTCGTTTAAATATATAAACTTGGAGGGACAGGTTCGTTTAAATATATAAACTTGGAGGGACAGGCTCGTTATTTGTTTGACCAATCATACCTTAGTGTTAAGAGTGAAGAAGTTCCTAGAAACTTCTGTGTAAGGCACTGGCCAAGGCCACAAATAAAGAGATAACTGTTTGATACAAGATAAGGTGAAGTTAGCATAGTTAGTATTGAGTTAAAAAACACCCACAAGTCTACAAAAAACAATAGTCCAATATGAAATTTTTCTTGTTACCAGTCTAAAAGAAGAGAGTCTCAGAACTGGAAAATTAAGCTAAGCTAATCAGTAATAGATTTCACAGCTCACTGTTAAAATTAAAACCTTCAAATCCAAATGTGTCTAGTCTTTATTAACCAAAACTTAACTTCAATAAAATCCAGATTTTTAAGAAATACAGTAATCTGATTGGATAATAAAGCTAAATTTAAAATCCATTTTTGTGATTGACCAATCACTGGCCTGAAGAAGACAAGAGAACACTTGTCGAAACGTCGCGTTATATGTTATTAAAGTAATCGTTATATCCATACAAGTTTGTTATAAACAATCATAGGGAGTTAAGTTTTTGAGAATAAGGATCCAGAATTTAGACCCCAGACTCTTATCCAAAACTCTGGTAATTTTTTAGAAAAGTAGAAATATGTACACAAGAAAAACCAGGTACATGTATATAATAATCAATAAAAAACAGATATTTAAGGATACAGTTCTAGAAAACAGATGTCATAATACATAGATCTAATTAAATAGACACCTAGATCAATATTTCTAGCTTTAGTTTGTTTAGTTATAGAATGGCATATATCAACAGAGGAGAGGGTGGTATGAGTTGAAGGGGGCAGGGGCTTCGAATAGGGGCAAGCTACACAACTAGATTAACAGAATGAGTTTTATGTCCTCTTCTTCTACACACAAATAAACTAATATTTCTAGCTTCAGTTTGTTTAGGTATGGAAGGGCATATATCAACAAATAGAGGAGAGGGTGGGTTGTATCTTAAGGGGGCAGGGGCTTCGAATAGGGGCAAGCTACACAAGTAGATTAACGAAATGTAATGAATGAGTTTTATGTTCTCTTCTTCTACACACATATGGATTAATACTGCTACCTTTAGTTTGTTTAGGTAAATAATAATAAGAGGAGAGCGCGAGTTGTATGTTAGGGGGGGCAGAGGGGGGGGGGGGCAGAAGGGTGGGATAGGGGCTAGAAAGGGAGATGTAGGTAGATCACATTTACACAGGACTTATAGCATAAAACAGACACTTTTCAAGATATTTTCAAACTCGCAGCACATTTTCATAATTGTATTCCTTAAGTTTGGTTATTCAAAGTTAATTTTGGGTGCGTATTTTTCAAATTTTTGTGACCATTTATTTGGTGAGCAACTGTTCATACCCTCCCTTCAAGCCGTTCATAGAGTTCACATGAAAGTGGATAATAAAAAAGTGGATAAGATTACTCACCTGGTATAGAGATAGATAAAGCATCCAGAGTAAGGTGAAGGACACGACATCGCGACCTCCCTTTGATATCATACAGAATAACGAGATTACTATACCACCTAGACACAGTAGATCCATCCCTGTCTCTATGTCTAGTCCTAGTTTAGGTGTTAGTTTTAATAATGTTGGTTGTCCATCTAGTAACTCCTGCCATGAGTTCGCTTCTAAAATATAAATGAAATGAAAATGGAGTTTTACATCCTACTCTTCTACACATAATAGGCTAATGGAGATGGGTTCGTTGACTGGTGGAAATTAAATGAATGAATGGAGTTTTACATCCTACTCTTCTACACCTAATAGGCTAATGGAGATGGGTTAGTTGACTGGTGGAAATGAAAATGTTATGAAGCATCCTAATGGGCTAATGAAGATAGGGTTTTACTATACACGACACCAATGTACAATCCCACTACATTGACCCTCAGTATATTGACCCTTTAAAAATCCAGTTTTATATACTACTATAGAGGTATTTCAACATGTTTTGAGTGACTGTAGCAAAGTTTAGAAAACGTAAAGAACCTCTGCAATATCTGATATGATAATGAAATATCTTGTACATACCTGTATTTATTTTCAGTTCTGCTGGTATAACTCCATTATTACCATATAGCCCTATAATAAATACAATATTCTCAATCAATGATTTTATTCTATAATTACAATTGAGTTACAGGACATACTGGAACTCTCTTTTAGAAGTAGATGGAACATTAGATAAATAAGACCACTATTATAGATATACCGGTACTACTTCTCTTTAATATTTATTAAGGATTAATGTGAAGTAGTATATCTATAATAGTGGTCTTATTTATCTAATGTATTGCCTTTTATAAGTATATCACCCACACAAACAGTGGCAGTATGTATTGGTATATTTCTCTCCTCTAATTAAATAATAAGGAAACCTGTGAAATCATTAATTAGTTTGTGTCATGTTTTTATAAACAGAAGAAATATTCTAATTAATCTCTTAGATGATTAATCACTGATTAATTAAGAAGATTTGATCATCTATTGACTACTGTCTAAACTTGGATTATTCTTTCCATCCATTTTTTATTTATGCAATGATTTTTACTGACTTTGTCAAAATACATTTTATCTCATTGCCAGGTTTATCAGTATTTTGACAATGGTTAACTGGATTTCAAATCTTTTAATGGGTTCACTGATTAGTTAATTCCGAATTCTAATCTCGATGACCTTGTATAAGTCATCTTCACTCATAATTCCAGTCCACCCAGCTGTAAATGGGTACGGATTATCCGGGAAAGATCAATGCCAAGAGGTTTGGTCAAGGACCAGCTGGTAGAAAGTATCCCTGTCACGGTGGACTTGTGAACCTAAGTTGTTATCCTTGTAAAATATAGTTGTTTCTTTCTTTTTTTTTTAAGATTAAAAGTTCAAGGTTATTCTTTGTATCTTAGGCTGTACAGGAACCAATAATTCACTAACAAAAAAAGGTTTTATAAGTTTGCCCTGAGAAAAAAATCCTGTTATTAGAATATTCATAGTTTATGTTATATTTGATTTATAATAACAATATTTTCTATTCCGACTTAATTAACTTTTATAGATTTTCCGAGGAAAATAATGAGATTGATATATTGTTTGATCATATGTTTCCTCAATAGAAATTCAATCAGTAAAACCTTCCAAAAATATCAGTTTATAAAGCTCTTAAGTATGAAAATTTGCATATTGTGGACATATGTTGCTAAACAAAGCATTTATGATGTTGGGCCTAGTTTAGGTAAAAGTACAAATTTGAAGGAATTAAAATTTGAAAACACATGCACATTCAAAAAAATTGAACAAAAGCATTGATCTTTTTTGTTTTTGCACAAAATATTTTATGATTTATCAAATGCTCATGGTCATGACCTGTAACCGAAAAGAACCAAATTGCATGCAACTGCAGAATTCCAGAAAAGTCTAGTTTCTAATAGAAAAATGCTTAAAATAAAACTATCAGAAATCGGTGCCAAATATTAAAAAAACATCTGTGAAGAATTACCTGGAATCTGAATGTACAGCGACGCAAAAGCGAACAAATATATTACAGACATGCACCAGAGAAAGACATCTCGAGTTTTTTGCACGTCCGTCATGGTTATTGTCTTTGTGTGGATTTAAATCACTATTTAGAAATATTTCGGGAAACACCGGTACGTTTTCACACCCAATAACTCAGTCAGTACTCGGAAGTTATTACGAATCGAGCAAAAATATAGTTCTAAAAAAATATATATGTAATTTTCTAACTTTATATTTCTAACTATTTGAAAAAAGAATTAATTGTATCAGATCTATTTTAAGTCAAAATTGAAAATTAATTCGAAAGCAAAAACGAAATCAAGAAAAATTAAAAATTGGCATCAGCGTATGGATATGTTCATTGAGAAATCTAGGTCAAGGTGACGTCATTGTGTATTTTGATTGGTCAATATTTTATTTACAGGGGAATTTTCAGCCAATCACCAGCTAGGAATTCTTTAGCTTTGATGATGGCGCGCTCTTTCTAATGTTGACATTTTGAACAGAATTTCCCTTTTGATCAAAAATTGCCATTTGACAAAAATCAGCAACGTCTTTTGAGAATTCGACAAAATGACAGGGTAAGTAAACATTGCCTGAGATAAGAAAAACTTACTGACTTGGTAAAGAGATGGACAAACACACAGGATGTTCATGAGTATTGGAACTTACAGGTTGTTTTTGATGGGGGTGGGGCAATACAGTACAACCTGTTTATAGCGGCCATATCTTCAGTATTACATGAAACGTTTCTATGCATCATATTATTGTCAAAAATCTCAATTTTATCTGATGTTATTCTAGTTTCTTTGAATCAAAACCTAGATTAAAGATAAAACCCGTTTAAAATTCTGATTTGTATTTGATTGACCTTGTTATTTCAGAGGCAGCCACAATGAATTGGAGGACAGATTTGGCTATCTATTACAACCAATACGAGATTTAGCCAAGTCTTGGGAAGTAGACATTGCCAGCTATCTTACAGATTATTTAGATGAGGTAAGGTAAACTTGAGATTATTTTTCACACCTCAGCAAGTTTAACTTTTGTTTCATTTCATTAGTCAGCCTCTATAAATGAAGAGCTGTAGAGTTGAAGACTACTATCACAAACCAGTCTCTCATCAGTACCGGTATGCAAAGGCTCTGTCAAAATTTCCCTCACTGCACACAGCATGGATTTGCTTATCCTCACTAGCCCATCAACTGGAGAAATATAAGACAACACCAAATTTTGTTACAAGTAAATGTAACATAAACATTTTCTGAAAGCTCTTTACTTATCTGATTTTAAAACCCCAGCTAAACTTTGATTTTATTTCTAATTATTAAGCTGGATAAAGTAACAATTACATTTGACGATGGTAAAACTACCATGAATTTTGCTGAGGCAGCTCTTTTGATTCAAGGATCAGCCTGTGTTTATAGTAAAAAGGTAAAAACAAATTCATTCAGGGCAAAGTTCAAATGAATATACACCATTGATTTGTCAAAACAATTAAGTGTTTATATGAAGAGGTCAAGGTCATTTAGCTTAATCTGTTGTGAGGTTCTATAGCACAGCGGTTAGAGTGTTATTTCGTTATGTCATGACATCATTAATTTCATTTGCTTTGATATGTTGGAAACGTCGGTCATGAGTTCTTATCTCGAACGGAGTGTGAAAGTCCGATGACCTTGAATAAGTTATCTTCACTCATAATTCCAGTCCAACCAGCTGTAAATGGGTACGGATAATCCGGGAAAGATCAATGCCAAGAGGTTTGGCCAAGGACCAGCTGGTAGAAAGGATCCCTGTCACAGCAGACTTATGAACCTAAGTTGTTATCCTTGTAAAATATAGATGTTTCTGTAGTGTCTCAGAATTAGAGGTTTAATATCATATAAAAAAAGGCCAAACACACCTGTAGAAAAGTAGGGTGTAAAACTCCAGTTCTCATCAATGTAAGATATTCTATTTGTAGGTAGAAAATCTGTACAGTTTAGTTTACCAAGTCATGGACGTAATATCCAATAAAAAGTGAGTATTCTCATTCTTAAATTAGTTTTTATTTCTGACCTATTGTTTTTATTTAACCAATTGTTTTAATTTTCTTTTTTAATTTAAAATTTTTTTTAATCCTAACGTTTGTTTTATAGAAATAAAGGAAAGAAGAACAATCAGAACCAAGATGGCGGAGATGGCGATAATTTTCATGATGATGACGATGATGATGAGGTATTTACAAATTTATAACTTTTCCTCTTTCCACCATTTTTTAAAACTAATTTATTATTGAGGTGATGTTTGGTAACCAATAAGACTGGTTTATGTAAAGTAGGTTGGTTTAGTAACCCTTTCAACCCTATAAGCCGGTATACAGGCTTATCCTTATATGATATATACCCTAGAAGCCAGTAAACCGGCTGTTGTCAAGTGACGTCATACAATGTTAACGTCATACAAATTAAGAAATATTGCTTGGAGCTCAGGGTATATGACGTCCTATCTAAATTACACTCAGGGTTCAAAGGGTTAAGGTGATAAAAACTTCATTAAACCAAAATCTAGAGACTAGTTCCTCAATTTACAACTAAGTGTTTATAAAAATCAAACATACTGCCCCTTTAAGTCATCATTTTTTTTCACATTGATTTTACAATTGCTGTTTTTTTTTTCAGTTCCTGTCACTAGATGATTTTCCTGTGGGTAAAAACATCACAATGAGGGAAGGGGACAAGGTAAGACGAAAAAATTTCTACGGGATTTTACTGAGGACTTAACACATAAAATCTTATACAGATATTTCAATTCCTAGATTCGAAAGGATACTGCACAATATTTTTTTTTCATTGAACTAATACATTTTTTGTATGTTTAATTTCTAGACGATATTACCGGTAAAAAGGACCCCCCTGGCTATTATACCCCTGGGTAATGCAGAACGGGGTCAGAATCCATTATTAAGGTCAGTTTAGTTTATTTAACCTCTCCAGGGACCTCATTTATAAAGATAAAAACCTAACATGATTTTAGTATTCTAGTTATCTGATTGGTCAATCACTGAAATCGATTTTCAAATTTGATTTGTTATTTAATAAGATTTCAGTATTTCTTATAATTTGATTTTATCTGAGTCAAGGTTTGTCAACTCGATATCCTATTCAGAGAGTCCACAAAACTAATAATGTTTATATGGTATTTAGGTTGACATCATTCGCAAAGAGTCCATATATCTCATGATAATTTTGGGTTCAAATTGACAACCCTTTATAGAGAGTCTACATAGCTAAAAATATTTATTTTATATATTTTTCAGTAAAAAAGGAGAAGTATTGGGAAGTCGGGATGATTTTAAAATGAACACCTGCCACATCCATAAAACAGGAGCCATGTTACTGGATGTTAGTTACATGAATTTATTGACGATATCTTTACGTCTGCCTGCCACTAGTAAGTCATTTCTTATCTCAGATACAGAACACTTCTGTTCAGTAAGTTCTTACGTCCTGGGCCTGCCACTGAGTAAATTCTAATCAATGATCTATTAAAGTTCTTACGTCCTGATGAGGATTGTGTATCTGAAACATGTCAAAGCACCGTGAGATAAACTCTAGTCAATGATCTAACTTAAAGTTCACTGTCCTGATACGGATTGTGTATCTGAAACATGTCAAAGCACCGTGAGATAAACTCTAGTCAATGATCTAACTTAAAGTTCACTGTCCTGATGAGGATTGTGTTTTCAAAACATGCCAAGTCAGCATGAGATGAGATCTAGTCAATGAATTAACGTAAAATTCAAAACTATCTGTCCTGATAAAGGATTGTGTTTCCAAAACATGCCAAGTCAGCATGAGATAAATTTCAAGTCAATTACCCTGTTTCCAAAATTAGTTTTCCTGATAAGGATTGTGTTTCAAAAACATGCATTGGTATTAGTATTAAATGAAAGATATTTCTTAGACTAGCTATCCTGATGAGGATTATGTTTCCAAAACACAGTCCTATACTGGAAAATAAACCCCATTCCTAAAGTAATCGCCATTGATTGGATCCACATATTTTTAATTTCAGTTGAATTAGTAAACCACAGTTCTGATACGAGTAAACAGACTGATACCGTAGCAACAGAGTCAGGTGATCCACAAGGGCAGCAACTCTCTCAAACTGCAGGAATACAAGATGGTGGAGGGATAGAAGATCATGAATTACCTCCTACAGACGTTTCCAGTAAGTTTTGGGTCCTGTATTTGAAAAAAATTTTGGGATAAAAGTTTTAAGGAAGTGTGAAAGTTCACATTGGAAAAATATCAGCTTATGACAAAAGTGTTCATTGAATTTTGTAAAAGAAGTTTTCATATTGCTCTACTTTTGTTATCCCACAATTCCTTATTTAAAAAAGAAACATGTTGTACATGAAACACTTTGATTGGTTGAAATTGCTATGTTTGGAAAAGACTAAGTAGAAAACTACTTTGATTTCAATGTAGACTAAAAATATAAAAAAAAGGTAAAACATTGTTACTTAGTTTAATGATCTGGCCCCTACCTTCCTTAAACCTCTTCTGAATTCTTCCATTTCCTGTAATTTTTGTTTCCTTTTGTGCTTTCTGATATTAACAGAAATGTATTTTGAACATTTCTTACAGTGGATGCTCCCCAGCTATTTGACAATGATCAAGATGAAAATTCCCCTCCCCCACAGCAACCAGAAGTGAGGGTAGGTAGAACAGTTTTGAATTCCCCTTTGACCTTTGGCTACTTCTCTTAGAAACTGAGAATAGATAACTGGCATCCACGTGCTTTTGTAGGTCTGAGGGACTGACATGGAAAAAGCGTCAAGTCATTTGGATGGGAAAATAAACAGAGGCTCTGTGTGCTACAGACTGTGTAAGTTAAAGATCCCTCGACAGTGGAAATCGCAAAAAAATAGTAGCAAGCTGTATTTTCGTCTAGTTGGCAATAAGGTGATGTCTGTTTAAATACTCCTCAAGGTCAACTCTTTCTCACCTTTAACCTCCTGGTATCATACTAATGAAATAAAAGAGATCATATTTGTTAATATTATAGGATAGATTAAGACCAAGAAAAACTGTGGTAGAAAATGTCGTCCAGCGAAAACCAGTAAGTTTTTAAAGATTTTTTATTTAAGTAAACATTTATTGTGCATTGGATGGCAGTTCATTTAGTATGTAATGGACTTAGTGAGGTTTTACTGTAGTCTCTTTTTGAATATTTTCCATCTTATTTTGTAGCTGAGTGAACTATTTGTAGAATTAGATCCTTACAGTGTCTCGGAAAAACCTGATAAAAATATTGGAAGAGGTAGGTAGATTTCAGGAATTTTTTTCAATTAATAAGGTTTAGTGTTTGATTTTACCAGGTTTAGTAAACTGTTACTAGGGCTTAATTCACACTTGCTGGGGCTAGTTCCCCTTGGACCCCACCCTAACGACAAGGAGTAGAAACATCGCTCAGCCAACGACCATCTTTTGTTCAGAGAAAACGGATCCAAGTCAATATATTGATCTTATTTTGTGACATTTCCAGGTAAAATATTTAAAACCCCAGCAGAGTTAAAAGAAGAAGAAACATCCAAGAAACGAAAACGTCAAAATTGTCCAAAAAAAACACGAGTTCCTATTTCAGTTTTTATACAGAATACATGTAAGAAACTTTTGAAATTCTTTTAAATGAAAAATTGAGATGGAATAGATAATACTGATGTTTTCTGTGTCCCCAATACATAGAAAATCTCTATAATTTAGCATGGTACTTTGTGTATACAATTCTACCAGTGTCCCTGCTGCACGTCAAAATTTAAAAACATCCTCACCTTCCCTTTAAAAAAAAGTTTAATTTGATCGCTGATCTTGGTAATTGGTGAAAGGTTAAATTAATATTTTTCATTTAGGTTTTTCCCATCATGAGAAATACACGAAAACACCCTTCAACGCTCCCACCTTCGCGGCTCTGGAAAACCAGTTCTGGAAGGAACATTTACGACGGAAAGAAATATGGGCGAAAGAAAAAAAATTATTGGTTTGTATTTTAACAATATTATGTTTGTCCTTATCTTTTTGTTTATTTATGCAGACCTTGTTCATGTGTCAGCCATATTGAATCCAGAAGAAGGCTCATAAGACAAGCAAAAAAATGGTCTCCTATTTATTTTTAACGCTTCCTTCTCCCCAAAACATGGCATGAATAAGAGAACTGCATGAAAAAGCAATCAGAAACAAGATAAATGTTCTTAGAAAAATCTTAGAATCAATATTTGAGGTCTTTTTTGTACATTTTGATCAATAAAGGTATGTTGTCTCCACTTAAACACAAAATGTAAAGAAAATCAAAATCTCAAAGGAAATGAATGGCGTTTGACATCCTACTCTTCTGCACCTTACAGTCTAATGAAGACAGGCATGCAGAGTGCAGCGAAGGAGAGACAGCCGCATTAGCCTACTCTGTTTGCGATTCCCAACTGTCGAGGGATCTCTAACGTACACGGCCTGTAGCCTCGGAATATTGTTCCATCTGTATGATTTGGCACTTTGCCCATTTCAGTCCCTCCGACCTACATCACTGACAAGGGGAAACGGGGCTAAAAAATCTGAAAGTTTAAAGAGAATCAGATAATTTTGAGATATTTTTCAGAGATCATTAAATTCAAAACAGTTAGAAGAATTTGAGAATGACCGAGAAGACATCGTACCTCATGGTAAACATAAAATTATTTCTAAATATAGTATATACATTTATATTAATATCACTTCCTTCTATAAACCTGATACACAAACTAGCGTTAAAAAAATAATCGTTGCCGGTAACACACGTTAATCTCATCCCGTAATAATATTATCATTGCCTGATTAATTAATCCCCCGATTAAGACGATAATTTGAACTAAGATGTTTGTCGAAGCATTTCATGCAGCTGAGGATTTCAGAGAGTCCACAGTGTAAAGACACTATTATATTTATACAGATAATGAATTTGGTTTAGAAAATGACGATGATGAAGGGTATGAGGCGCCACCTGTCATGGACGATCTGCCGCTTATAGACCCGTTAACCAATCGTAAGTTAGACTTCTGTACATTTTATCTCATTTCATTTGAAATATATTTAGAATATGTAAAGCTTAGATATGCTGATATATTTTTTTAGACAGCAAAGTTTTGTAGTTAAGTGACCCTCAAGGAAATTGTAATCAATTATTTTTTTAGTAGAAAAAAGTCTCCGTCCCTACTGGAGTTTGACAAGTAGAGATCTTCAGACAACTGATCTATTTCAGTCTGTATCTCTACTGAAGTTTGACAAGTAGAGATCTTCAGACAACTGATCTATTTCAGTCTGTATCTCTACTGAAGTTTGACAAGTAGAGATCTTCAGACAACTGATCTATTTCAGCCTGTATCTCTACTGAAGTTTGACAAGTAGAGATCTTCAGACAACTGATCTATTTCAGCCTGTATCTCTACTGAAGTTTGACAAGTAGAGATCTTCAGACAACTGATCTATTTCAGCCTGTATCTCTACTGAAGTTTGACAAGTAGAGATCTTCAGACAACTGATCTATTTCAGCCTGCATCTCTACTGAATTTGACAAGTAGAGATCTTCAGACAACTGATCTATTTCAGCCTGTATCTCTACTGAAGGTTGACAAGTAGAGATCTTCAGACAACTGATCTATTTCAGCCTGTATCTCTACTGAGTTTGACAAGTAGAGATCTTCAGACAACAGATCTATTTCAGCTGTATCTCTACTGAAGTTTGACAAGTAGAGATCTTCAGACAACTGATCTATTTCAGCTGTGTCTCTACTGAAGTTTGACAAGTAGAGATCTTCAGACAACTGATCTATTTCAGCCTGTGTCTCTACTGAAGTTTGACAAGTAGAGATCTTCAGACAACTGATCTATTTCAGCCTGTATCTCTACTGAAGTTTGACAAGTAGAGATCTTCAGACAACTGATCTATTTCAGCCTGTGTCTCTACTGAAGTTTGACAAGTAGAGATCTTCAGACAACTGATCTATTTCAGCCTGTGTCTCTACTGAAGTTTGACAAGTAGAGATCTTCAGACAACTGATCTATTTCAGCTTGTATCTCTACTGAAGTTTGACAAGTAGAGATCTTCAGACAACTGATCTATTTCAGCCTGTATCTGCTACTGAAGTTGACAAGTAGAGATCTTCAGACAACTGATCTATTTCAGCCTGAATCTCTACTGAAGGTGGACAAGTAGAGATCTTCAGACAACTGATCTATTTCAGCTTGTATCTCTACTGAAGGTTGACCATTTCTCTATAGTCAAGAGTAATATATTAATCTATGTAATTTTTTGTTGATATAGATGATTTTAGTATACAAAGAGATGAATTAACAAGTTATGAAGAACTAGCTAGACAGCATATTGTAAGTACAATCACTGTAAACTTTTTATAGTGTCCATTGTTATATGTATATTAGAGTTATGTCCCTCTAGGTAACAGGAAAAAAAAAAGATGGCCGCGCCCATGATCAAGATGCATGCCGTTATGTTATAAATAAAGTTATGATTTAAATCCTATCTGTATATCTTCCACATCACCCTATACCGATAAACATTAAACTTTTTTTAATGCAACCTCTACCCCTAAGATGTTTCTAAGAATTATTTTTGTATGTTCTAGGAAAGGTTTATGGCATGCGGTAACAACTTTCATACGTCTGAAATCGCTCAGAAAGTTGCAGAATGGGAAGAGAGAATATTACCTCGTTTAGAACAGGAGGTTTGTTGGGGTTTTATTTCTTGAATAAAAGTTTCCCTCATTACTCACTGCATGGCTTGGCTCCTCTTCATCAATTTAAACAGCATTGTTTCTCAAATATGTGTTTTAACCTGTATTAAATTGAAGCCCACTACACTTCGTTTAGTAGACGTGAAAATGGGAACAAAGTATCTATATAATGAATTGTTAGATTTGATTGTTTGAGATTTCCTAGAAAAATTCTAGGCAAAATTTGATTTGACAATATTTTTGAGCTGTAAATCTGGAATTACCTTCACTTGTATTACCATGGTATCAAGAAAGTATGACCAGTCGGATGTGGTTTTAGGATCATAATGCATGTGCAGAAAAGAAGGGCGTAAATGAAGTGATCAAAACGTCTCGAGACTAAAGTTTACTCAAAGTCAAGAGTGATAGAGAGTTACGAGGGGAAGGGCAGTAACTTGTGTCAATTTTTAACTGCTGATTTATTTTTGATTTTCAGGAGCAACGAGATCCATTTGATATTCATGTCTATGGGACTAAAATCCTGGATAATTTAACGCCGAAATCTAAAATTAAATTTGCTAAGATAGTCCAAGGTCACAGCGATTATGAAGTTTGTAGAATATTTTCTGCCTTATTGCAATTGGTGAGTAGACTTATTAAATTTATGATCATCTGAAACTCTTACGTCATAGAAATAACAGACCTGAACCTAATTGGAGTCAATTAAATTAAAATGCCAGAATAAATCAGTCGAATGATGCAAAGATTATTGGACACAGTTTGTAGTAACTTAACATTGTAAAGATGTGATTCAAGTAAGGTGGTAATTACAGTCAAGGTATAAGACTAAGTGTGTAATAGCTTGACAGTGTGAAGATGTGATTCAAGAAAGGTGCTATTACAGTCAAGGTATAAGACAAGTTTGTAATAGCTTGACATTGTGAAGATGTGATTCAAGTAAGGTGGTAATTACAGTCAAGGTATAAGACACAGTTCGTTATGTTTTGATATTGTAAATAACCCTATATTAAACTATATATAAACTACTAAATATGAAAATTACATCATTTATTGGCCCTGTATTGGGTTGAAACACCAGGACTAGGTGATAAGGTCAGTTTATTGACAGTCAAGAAGTATTTTATATAACACAAGATTAAACAAATCAATCATGATTAATAAGTCTTGACCTTTAACCTTTTAACCTGATGAAATCTTCAGACATATAACAAATCTTATTATTTCTCAATCAGCTTCATTGATATTAAACCATAATTTATATTTGATTGACTGTCGACCAGTCATGTCTGACTACAGCTTCAAAGTGGCAGACTATGTATAGTTTAAAAGGGATTGTAAAGTTTTTTTCTAAATTCTGTATGAGTATCAGGAACACTGATGGCATCAACTTGCACCATTCCAAAATCAGAAGCTTGTAGTTCCTGCAATTCTACTAAAACTAAGTGTTTGATGACACTGAAATCATAAAACGTCTAGTTTTAGTGGAATTTCAGGAACCACAGATGTCTGATTGAAAATCAGAATGGAGTACATGTAATTTGATGCTATCAGTGTCCCTGATACACATAAAAATTTTGGAAAATCTCTTTACATCTCTTTATTAATTATATTTCATGAAAAAAATAAACTTGAGGAACATAAATTTAAAGTGGCCCAGGCTTTATTTGTTTCGTGACAGACTATCTGTTATCTTATCTCAAACATGTGGGAAAAAAGTTCGGTTTATCTTTCAGAGAGTCCACGGGGATCGGTATACAATTTATACCATTGTACTATGTTGTTAAACTGTCACTTGATAATGGCTACTTAATAAATCACACGGAGAAAATTGACATCAACTTATCATAACTTGTTCTAGGGTTTGCAAATGATAGCACGGTATATCGAACAAATAGATTCTTCAATATGTTGAGACTTCAAAGAATTATAGACTAAAGACCTTCAGCACATTTTTTTTCACGATAAAAATTTATAGATAAACTTGAGGACAATTTCAAGCCTTAACATGATTTCAAGGTTTTTTGTATTTACAAAGTTTTAAATATCAAAAAAATACCATGATAGCCTCTTATCTTAGATCTTAAGAGTTTAAAATATGATATTTGAAGTGTAACATGCCTCAATAATAAATCAGTTATTTCATTGACTAGAGCTCATCTCATGCAGTTAACACATGTTTCAGATACACAACCCTAATCAGTTATTTGAGAAAGGGAAATTAGCTAATATATTTTAAGATCTCATCTCTAACACATGTTTCAGATACACAATCCTCATCAGGACACAGAGAGTTGTTTGAGAAAGGGAAATTAGCTAATATATTTTAAGGCCTCGTCCCTAACTGATGTTTCAGATACACAATCCTCATCAGGACAGCTAATTGTTTTCAAAAATGGAAATAAGTAAATGACTAGAACTCATCCCATGCTGTTAAGACATGTTTCAGATACAAATCCTCGTCAGACTCAGAGATTTAGACTCACAATTAGATTTTAGCTTTTGACATTGTGAATACTTGATAATTAAAAATAAACAAAATTGAATCAAGCAGATAATTAATCTAGCTATCACAAACTCAAAATAATTTTCTGATCACAAGATGAAAGTGACGACAAAATTTCAGAGGTTTCATCAGATCGAAGTTAAGTTTCTAAAGTTAGAAACAAGATCTTGGATATAGAGTGTATGTAAACACACTAAAGTTTAGGAAAACTGCCAAATTCAAAACAAACACAAGACTAACCTATATTGTTTCAATTATTATTTAATGGTGGCTACTGGTTTTTATATTTTAAATATGTGGTCATCTTCACAATATCAAGTTATTACAAACATTGTCTTATACCTTGACTGCAATAGCCACCTTTCTTGTATCACATCTTCACAATATCAAGCTATTACAAACTGTATCTGATACCTTGACTGTAATAGCCATTTAGTTTATTTTACGTCAAAAAATTCCATTATAGCTAAACTTTATAAAAACATCCTATTTTTCAGGTCAATGCCATGAATGTAAAAATCCATAAAGACGACAATTTTCTGCGGGCCATGGACGAATTCGAGCTAGAATTGTTATCAACTCGTCGTCATCACGAAGAACTAGCCAACTGTCAATATGAAGTGGGCGGAACACAATCTAATATTAGCCAATCAGAATTAGTGAAATGAATTTTAAATTACGATTCTTCAAATCAGAACACAATCTAATATTAGCCAATCAGAATTAGTGAGATGAATTTTAAATTACGATTCTTCAAATCAGAACTTGATTGATGAAATTAATTTTAGATTCCGTAAATTTCGATATGTTTGAACTCAAATTTAGGATTTAGCCAATAGGAGCAAATAAGATGAATTTTAAATTTAGTATTAGCCAATCATAACCTATTAAATAAATTTGACAGCCAATCAAAACAAGTGAAATTGATTTGAATTCAAGTGACAGCCAATCAGAGACTATCAGACAGTTTTCGTAGTTCTTCGATCAATTAAAGACTCGTTCAAATTACAGCGTGAACCCAGATTACATCCAATTTCTAAATCACATACCGAAGAAAAACTATTTTAGTCCCAATATGGTTGATTTAAATATTTTCTCGCCCGACCCCTACCGTTAGAGGAACCACATCATGTTATGTTTTAAGACAATTTATTTATTTTCTTTTAGTAAATCAAGTTTTAAAGTAAATGATGGAGTTTTTAATGTAATAGACGATGTATAAATTTTGATATTATTTGTAAATATAAATACTTTTTTATTCTGATCTGATTATTTACATAGCCTGTCCAAGAAACCAAGTGAGTATCTCGTATCTGGGTCAAGCATCTATGGAAAGAATGAATTGAAGTCCAATGTATGAAAAATGGATTAAATATTGATTATTATTGTGTACAAACCACAATCCCATTTGTCATACTTCCTTGTATTCGTGGATAAATATTGTCCAATCAAAATTGGTCCTAGAATTTTTCTAGGAAACCAGATAATCAAATCACGCACACACTCTTTGTGCACATTTCCATGCCTAAAAAAGTGAAGAGTAGTGGACTTATTTTAATGCATATTTGCTCTGTGATTGACTGTTTGGTTGGGGTCTGTTTATTTACTGCACGTCAAGCCACATTTCAGACAAAGCATCCGCCAAAAATAATTCTGTACTTGAGAGACAGCGTACGGTAACACTCTACACTGACAGCCAACCCCCTAAAATATATTTTGTGGGTGTCTTTTTTACAGAATATCTTTTCACTGGAACTTTGAAATAATTCAGAAAATTTCAAGTAAAATAACAGAGTCTTTAACAGAATAATTTATTCATATTTACAGTATACATTCTCATTCAGAATTTAAAAACCTTGGTTAAAATCCCAAATACTAGCCCAATTAAACAAAAATCCTACATGATAAATCACTATGGTAACCTAATTTTATCCTCTAAGCTAAACATATGAATGTGAAAAAATAGATTGCATAATTTAACAATTAGTAGCAAACCCTAGCTCGTAAATTTATAAACAATTTGAGAATGGTGGGTTTACAAATTAGAAAAATTTCCATAATTTAATGTTATGATAAAAGCAAATCCAATCACCATTTACCCAGTACAAGCTTGAATGATGATATTTCGATAAATCTAAGATTTCAAGGATTTCTGTTTTTGCTGCCTGACAAAATATTGTTTGTGTACCAAAATTCTGTGAATGGCCACTTTTGGAAGTTGCTACAGAATTCATGTAAATGGCAAAATAACTGGTAACCTTAGAGTGTTCAATGAGGCAATTTATTTCTCTAACAAGGGTAAACTTAATAAGCCTACTTTACAATTATTTAATTGTTACTTAAGACTAAAAACCTACTATCCTTGATAAAATGATAGCGATGGAAAATTGCGGGGAGAAAGAAAAGGGGGACAACTCTATTCTATATAAAGAAAAAATTAAAATTAATCAGTCTACGCAAATATAGAGTTATAAATCTTCGATCTATGATTGGGTTCCAAAATCTCTGATAAAACTGCTTCCATGTCGCGAATTTTTCTATGAAATCTTTCTCGGTCCCGAGCATACTGTTCCCAGGGTCCTTTGCGACTTGCTCTGTAGGCGTATGACCAAGCCACCATCCGATAAACTGTTGTTAATTTATCACCTTCCTCAAATCGGACCTGAAATTAAAAATAATAAACAACAATTACATTATTGATAATGAAAAGGAATGGAGTTTTACATCCTATTCTTCTGAACCTAATGGACTAATGACGTCAGTGCATTATTGTTAAAAAAGTCCTCAATACAATCAATTGTGGACCAAGATAGAAATATTAAACCAGAACCTAAAACATGTAGTTACGGCATTTCGCGTTTCAGACAATGCAAACAGCTCAAGAAACTTTCAGTAACAATATTTCAGGGTCTGTTTTTATACTTTCAATCCAAGTTTTTCATCATAATAAATTATAAATTTAAAAAAAAAACAGCTAGAACTATATTTTGTGGTCTGTGTTGAAATTAAAACGAATTCCAATAAAATACCAAAAATTTATAAATTTTCCAATGATTTTTAGTTACAGCTGTGGTATATTATATATGATATTGATACTGAAAATAATTGCAATAATTAAGCCATGTAATTAGCTTGTCATGGTTTATTGAGTCAATTTATAATAGAATCAACACCAAGCAGTTATTTTGTCTTTTTTTTCCATTAAATATTATTAATCTACCAAGGAATGCTGATTCGGCTGTTATTGCATTTAACCTGTTTCGTTAGGGGCTCAGGTCATTTTTGAGACACTTAAGACCCAGGCTACGTATTCATATAACAGTCTTCGATTGATTCAGATTTAAAAGGATTCAAGCAATTACCTTTTTCTGCGTTTTTGATTTCTGAAAAGTCGAATCTTTTGATTGGTTCTGAACTATTTGAATATTCCAGGAAAGGTTGATGGAATCGAGATAATTATTGGTTGGACTAGAGGGATCCGTGGTTTCGGAATCCGACTGAGATATATGGACGTTAAATTTCATTGGATTAAATAAACCATTGCTGCTAGGAAACAATTTGTCCATTTCTAATTTCGACCAATCACAAGCAGCTGAATCAGTTTCATCTTCATCATCACTAAAGCTATCCCATGAATCATCAGAATCGCTGACGTTTGAAAAGAATTGAAAAATATGAGATTTCTCGGGACTGTCGGACGAATTCACACCAACGATGAAGGTCGAAGGAGATGTTTTCTTGACGTCTGATTTTTCTTTATGGTTTTTACGTTTTTTCGTTTTCTTTGGAGTGTTGCGAACTCTGAGTAATATAGTGGAATGGTTACAACCAGCGCTTTTAGGGAATTCTGTACATTTTGGATCTACACGGCTCATATAAGCCATACACAGAGAACAATTCTTTTCTTGAGCACTTTTGGAATCACAGTTCTTTTTCGATTGGTTAGAATCTGAAGGTGCAGTCTGATTTGATTGACATTCCTTGTTAATCTTTGATTGGCTACAAACAGAATTAGGAGGAGTCTGTTGCTTTGATTGACACTTACCACCGATTATGCTTAGATAGATTTGAGGTTTGGAATTTACACTTGAAGATTGACAGCTAATTGCACTTGGGATAGAAGACGAGGATGGGGTAGCCATTTCTGTAATTCTAATTTGCTGACTGTTTGGCTCACACTGAATTTGAAAATTCCCAGTTTCTTTTGAATTTGAATCACCATCTTGAAAAAGATCTGCCACGCAACTGTCTAATGAATAGGTAACATTTAATACTTCTGGACATTTTGGTATTCTACTTTCATTTTCACAAGAAGCTTTTATATCCTTGACGACTTCCACTTCCTTAGCAACAGAAGCAAGTTTGGTTTCATGAGTGTCGCTAACGGATTCTTGAGAAATCTCGCTTTCTGATTTACTACACACATCACTAACTGTAGGTTTGGAGGGGATACTTGGACTAATGTCTTTAATCACTGGTTTCATTTCACTAAAATCTTTACCACTAACATCACATTTTAGAGGTTTATGTTCCACTATGGAATGACTCTGGGCCTCTTGCACAATTTTCCTTTTTTCATCAGAAACTTTTTTATGCTTTGTTTTAATTTTATGAGTAGAACTATTATTTTTATCACAAAAATTATTTCTGGGACCCCAAAAATGGGAATAATTATTGAAGCTGCCGTTGTGCGGTTGATTATACCCAGAGTTCACCTTTAGCCAGGGTGAGTCTGCTGGAACTTTCAACGAATTAAAGTTTCTTGGATTTCTCCAAAATCTATTTTGTGTCTTTGGCGTTCTTCCATGGTTTGGTCGAGAACGCCAAGACCGAGTCTCTACCTCAACACCTCTCATTTTTCCGTTTGACATCTTGTTATCTACTGCGTTTCCTATTATCTCCCTTTCTTTATCCCAATTTTTACTGGAAAAACTATCCATGAACCGATACGGAGGTACGTTATTAACAAACTTGAATTGCAGGGGTGAAAAATCGAAATACGATTTTCTCTCTTTCGGTACGTATGAAGATATCACTTGGATAGGTGGCATATAATCACAATTCTCTTTAGTTGTCTCCCCTGTACTGTCCAATCGTAACAGTTTCGAAGGTTTATTAAAAGTATTATTGATAGAATTTAACGAATTCTTAAACCACATGATGATCGGCTTCGATATTCCCGAAATTGAATTAATCACCTTGTATATTTTATCCTTCCATATTTTAAACTTTTAGTACCAATAACAAGGTGTTAAACCATTTGCACAATGTTCAAAATCTAATATATATTCACAACTTGTCTCCATTATAAAATGTGGGTGGTTCATAATGACTTCTGTATTTATCAATGTTCCGCCAAATTGTCCCATAAAAATAGAATCAACTTTCCAACTTAGGTGTCTAATTTGGGACGAATCTAATTCCACAACTTTTGAACTTTTCAAAATTCTTGGTTTGGTTTCATTTTCCATCTTGAAAACACGGAAATTATAAAAATGAATTGCGCCTTGTATCTGTAGTAACTGTAAACATATTGTGAGTTTTAGAATGTGTCATGCCGGAACAACTCTATTTTTAGATTACACCTAGTTACTTCTATATTCTTACACTATCAAATAGTCCTCATTATTAATTAAAAATTTATTCTCGTTTACTTCAAAAATATACAAATTGAACCAAAATTAAATTTAAAAATGTAAATTGAATTTATAAATCAGATTTTGCATCCTAAATAAATAATTTTCACAAATTTCTCGCGTATTAATATGTGACCTAGTTACAAAACAAAAGTGTGTCAACATTTAGACATTGCATCAGACGATTTGATATTTTTAATACGAAGTTAATGTCACGTAATTTTGACTTTTCACCTGACAATGTCGATAAAGGACAACCATATTTTCCATCATAATTCATTTCAAAACACATAAGTGCATAAAACAGTTGATATTAGTATATTATTTCCTGGTCCGGTTTCGATTCTATTTTTAGTAACTGAGAATATTCCAGTATGACGTAGAAAATTCTAAAGAAATTCCCAGAATGATTTATGGCGAACTTTCTACACCTAAATATCGATTTTAATATCTGTGCCGTCTGGCACGTATTCAACAGTTTCACATGTATTCAATTACTTCAACATTAAAAAACATTACATTCTCAAACATTTATTCAGATAACCTTGAATTAAATTTTTTTTTTGGAGATATAATATTGTAAAGATTTATTGCGAAATATGCATCAATTATCCCCATATATTTGGAAAATCTTGAATGTCCTTGAAATGTTTTCCTCAATGATTTTTTCGGTTTGGTGACATTGATCTTTTGGTTGTGATTTTTAAAGGCAATATTGATTTCAAATTTCAAAATATGGTGATAAAATCAATGAGGTGGACATGAATTAAGTCGAATAGCCATATTGGATAATTCTAGATGATAAAATCAATGAGGTAGACATGAAATGAATCCAATAGCCATCCTGGATCATTCTAGATGATAAAATCAATGAGGTAGACATGAAATGAGTCCAATAGTCACCCTGGATCATTCTAGATGATAAAATCAATGAGGTAGACATGAAATGAGTCCAATAGCCATCCTGGATCATTCTAGATGATAAAATCAATAAGGTAGACATGAAATGAGTCCAATAGTCATCCTGGATCATTCTAGATGATAAAATCAATAAGGTAGACATGAATGAGTCTAAAGCCATCCTGGATCATTCTAGATGATAAAATCAATGAGGTAGACATGAAATGAAGTCCAATAGCCATCCTGGATCATTCTAGATGATAAAATCAACGAGGTAGACATGAAATGAGTCCAATAGCCATCCTGGATCATTCTAGATGATAAAATCAATGAGGTAGACATGAAATGAGTCCAATAGCCATCCTGGATCATTCTAGATGATAAAATCAATGAGGTAGACATAAAATGAATCCAATAGCCATCTTGGATCATTCTAGGTGATAAAATAGAGTACTATACATTATCAATATACCATGTCACGAAAATCCGTGGATAAAATGAATGAGGTTGACATGAAATGAGTCCAATAGCCACCTGGATCATTCTAGATGATAAAATGAATGAGTGTTGACACGAATGAGTCCAATAATAGCCATCCTCAAATGAAATGAAATTGAGTTTGTATATTTTATTATTGAAATGATTGCTATTCTGCATCATCCATAATGACAACGCTTGGCTGAACTCGAATGACCAATGCAATTTTTAATCCCAGAATTGTAATAACTTTTAATTTGTTGTTTTCTTTCCTAATCAAATCACAAATGTTAGCAATTGTCAATAAATGAGCAGTTCATTTGGAAGATATTTTGCTGAAAATAGCTGTCCATAAAAATTGTCGATTATCTGCCCTTGACGTACTATTATCGCCCTCTTTTTCTTCGTCCACATTGACGAAAGGTGTAACTGTCCTTGGTCGTGCCAATCCAGGCTCATCCAACACTTATTCGTCAACATTAGACATTGAAGTTAACACAAAAGTACCAAAATGCCCCCTAAATTCGATCCAACCGTTGTTCATGAAAGTAAGCTATCAAAAAACATTCATTTTCAGCTATGAAAGTCGAGGGCCATGCCTCGCGAAGATTTCACCATCATGGCGGATGGCTTCGTGCCAATAAAGAAATTCAGGTCTGAATTATGTAGAAATTGAAGCTTATTTATGATTTTCAGAGATCGACAGGTTGTTTGTGTGAATATAGCCTTCTCATTAGTCTCGAAAGTCGACAACTTTTTGCATATGGTGATCTACCGTAAATGAATACACACAACACCATGCAGTGTTCAATAATGTGAAATAGATATATTAGTTCTATTTGTCTACTTTTCAAGAATGAGGTCATCTAGCAAGTTATGTTTATCAGGAAAAAGCACAGTCTGATCAGTGATCCTGCTGTAGTAATAGCATATTTTTAAAACATTGGCTCAGTTTTGTCAGTTGACTTGGTCTTGGGTTGATAAAGATGTCTAAGTAAACTATAACATGACCTTGCCTCACGCTCTTTTGCCTGTTGTGAGCCTATGGCAAAACTCTTAACTTAAATCAACATTAGATAGTTGGTCTCTCAATCCGTTGATAGTAAGCAAGAAACTAAAATAGGTAGAAACCACTACATGCCCCTCTTCTTACTCCCTTGTGCAAATATGATATTTTCTCATTTTCAGTTTTTGTTCGAGCCGTAGGAGGGGAAGTCCCGGCAACTGCATCCTTGGCTCCTAAAATTG
Source organism: Nipponacmea schrenckii (assembly GCA_030562195.1). Lineage (NCBI taxonomy): Eukaryota > Metazoa > Mollusca > Gastropoda > Lottiidae > Nipponacmea > Nipponacmea schrenckii. The sequence goes on from CM060201.1 coordinate 22,241,182, forward strand.
GTCCAATGGGTTTGGTAAGTAATTGTATGACAATGATGTCCAGATTTTGAGTTTGTGAAGTATTATTTAGAAGATAGTCTCAAAATATTAGGGAATGAAACAAAATTCGAGTTTTAACTTCAAATAATTTTTTTCTACCATCAAAATGTCTGCTGGACTGAAAATGATTAGACTGGGTACAAAGAAACACTCTTAGCTACCAACTGAATGAATAGTTAAGTTTTTTGCAAAATGCTTTAAGTATTAACCAAATTTCCCCACCCTCGCAAATCAAAAGATTTCCTTACTTGTATTGCTTCAATAATCTCAATCTATTTCTTTCAGTCTCCCAAGAAAATTGGTGATGATATTGCAAAAGGAACAACCGACTGGAAGGGATTGAAAATCACAGTCAAATTAACAATCCAAAACAGACAGGCTCAAGTTTCAGTCGTCCCCAGTGCTGCTGCTTTGATTATTAAAGCTTTAAAAGAACCACCACGAGACCGAAAGAAGGTTAAAAATGGTAAGTAGCAAAGAAACATGGTTTAAATCTATTGAGAAATATATTTATAATTTATGGTTCTAAACTTTGGATAAGTAATGGACGGATGAAAATGTGATCATAAACTACTGAAGTGTTTCTGAAGAAGGTATTTAGCTGAAACTCTTAATTGAAAACAATATTTTTAAATCTCCTTTAATTGCTGTCTTTTAACGGCAAATTGTTCAATAATTTTGGTAAATTTTTCAGTTAAACACAGTGGGAACCTGACATTGGAAGACATCATCAATATTGCCCGACAAATGAAACACAGGAGTATGGCTAAATCTCTAGCTGGTACAGTTAAAGAAATCTTAGGTTAGTATAACTTGGGGTTGGTTTTATAAAACTTTTTAGTGTTCCAGTCATCGAGGCCATATTCTCTAAAACTTAACTTAAAATACAAATTTTAAGAAATGCAGTAATCCGATTTGATATCAAATTTAAATTAATTGTATCGATTGACCAATAAGATGACCGGAAAGCTATAATACTTCGGTCAAGTTTGCAAGAATAAGTCGAGATTGGTAATAATATAAATAAATTTAAACTGCACAAAGCAAATAAAAATGTTAAGGAAAAGCTTTGTTTCCTAAGAATGGGAGACTAAATGAAAGCAAACAACTAAGAAAGCTGCTGCAGTGGCAGAATTTACCTCATTGCTCACTGCATGTTCTTTATCATTATCATTATTAAATGCAGCGAAGTAGAAAAGTTAAAGATTTGCCATTTTGTTTACTCAGTGTTTGAGCCCAGCCTAAATTTACCAATGTATTGTTTCTTGTAGGTACAGCTCAGTCTGTCGGATGCACCATTGAAAAATCTCATCCACATACAGTCATTGAAAATATTGATGCTGGGGAGGTCGAAATTCCAGACGTAAGTATGCCAGTCAAAAAAAAAAACATTGCCCCCAGGAACATGGGTGTAACTTATCTTCAAGTGATGCAAAAATTGTGTCTTAGTATGAGTCCGAACATTATGCAAGATTTTGTTTCTCACAAAATGCAGACTAGGAGTAATGAACAGTAACATGTTTTGAAGAAGTGGAGTTAAAACAACTTGATATTTACAGAGAAAGACTTGCTTGTATGGAAGCCTATTTTACAAGCAAAATTTCCCCCATTGCGCATTGCTAGGTAACATTCATCAGATAAATTGTAATATTTTTATTTTGTATTTTTTCAGGAGTAAAGCTGGTGAAGGAAGAAATCTTGAAGATTTTTTTTTAACTTAAAAATAAAATGTTCTTGATTTCAAATTGTTATTTATTGATTTATATGCAAAATATTACAATGTAAAGAAGTCGATCAGTTGAAATGTTTATGATGTTGGGGATGTGGGAGAGTTGATAAAGGGGTGGGTCATGGCACTTTTGGGGGGCTGATCCAGTTTTCTCTTGCCACTCAATGTTAGGAACCTCAGTAGTTAGATACCTTGACATCATAGATACTTGTCTTTCATTGTATGTCAACAATATATTTGAAAACATAGTACATATCTGCAGATAAACGTAGGGCCACTTGAGTTAATTTACATACATTGAGAAGAATAAAGCCTGGGGCCTGTTTCTCGCAAAACTTAACCTAAAATAAATATAAATTTGAAGAAACCGTAAACTGATTGGATAACGAATCTAATTTTCAAATCATTTTAGTGTTTGACCAATCAGATGTCAAGAATATTAAAATCATTTTAAGTAAAGTTTTCTAGAATAAGGCCCTAGGTTAAAAAGAAAACAAGTTTTGAGTCCTCCGTCAATGGATTTGATTGGACTACGCAAGAGAATTCTGCTAATCAAAATAAATCTTCCTATGAAAATAATAGTGTTGATGGTGTCAAGGTAATAGACAAGGTTCATAATACAGTATGAAGGTAATCTTTCCCCCTCTCCTCGACTGGTCAAAGTTAACACACAACAGCAATACCAACTTCAAATCGCTGTAACTAAAACAGCGAAACTGATTTGCTCCCCCAACCCCCCCTCTAAGTGAAGAGTAGTAACCTACAGAAATGGCATGACATAATTCCTGATTTTACAGAGATTCTGTTACTTTATGACACCAGGTAAGTTCACTGATGAATATATACTCATATTGACCATACAGGGGAACTTAAATTTTCTATTCATACTAAGACAGTATCACTTTCAAGTCTTTAGAATGGGGCCTCAGATTTTTGATTTTTTATTAATTTTGAAAAATAAGACCCCAGATTTGCATCTGTATGATAAATAACAAATATCTGATTTCTAATTTAACTATTTCAATTTACCAACTAAACAAAATAGGCAGCTAACTGTGACATTTTATCTTTAGGTTTGCCCCTTCCACGTCCCCCTCTAGCACCACGACCCCTCCCCCCTCGGCCACGTCCTCTTCCACCTCGACCTCTACCTCCTCCCCCACGACCTCCACGATTCTGGAAAAAGGATGTAGCGTGATGTTTTTCTACTAGAGGTTTCAGAGCTGGGTCACAGAAAACGCACCCTGTATGTTCTTCAGCATTATCTGGTAATTTGGACTTAGCCTGAAAAAAAAAGAAACAAAATCTGTGAAATCCAGTCAATTCATTCAAAATCTAAACTAAGAACTGCCTGTTTTATGCGGTGTGCAATGAGGGAAATTTCTGCAAGTACATTGGCATCAACTTTTGAGGTAGTCTTATAACATGCACAGCCTGTATCACATAGGAGCCTCGGTTTATTGTCCCATCCTAACAACTAGACGCGTTTTCCATGTCAGCCCCTCAGATCTGCATCACTAACAAGGAATCTTAAACATGTACAGGCCCTCAGTTTATTGTCCCATCTAAACGAGATGTGCTCTAGTCCTTTGAATGACCGGTAACATACCTTGGTAAACGAAGCCTCAATCAGATTCGAACCACAATCACAGGTATCTTCAAGTACCGATATTTTAGTAGCGTGTTCCAGAAAATGGATCACTACATTGCATCTGAAAATAAACAGGATTTTGAATTCATTCATGAGATGTGCTCAATTGTTCACTTTCATACAAATACCCAGAAATTGCCTTCAATAACCTATGACAAGGCCTGTTTGAAAATGAAATGAAGCCATTTAAAGCTGCACTTACTGTGAGTAGTTTTCAAATATTCAAACAAACTTCCATGCTTATGTTATGAATGTTAAAAGCTGCAAGGTCTAAAAGGATTGAATTCTAAATCGCTCTTTTCTTACGTCATAGAATTAACCGACCCAAAACTAATTAGAGTCCATTGAACTGCCAGACTGAATCAGTCATGCATTTCAGTGAGGTCACCCCTTTAAAATCTCCTAATTATCGTGATCCAAAAAAGGCCTCAATTCTGCTATACTTACTTGTTACAAGCCATCTTCCATTTAGGACCAGATGACTGATCGATGACCAGAATTCCGCGATCACACTCGACACATTCTGATACCCCGTTCTTCGAGAAGCTATGTGGACAAGTCGGATGGGTACATTCGTTACAACCCATACCTTTCCTCATATCATTGAATGGTGAGTTGTTATAACAATATGGACACAGAGGGTAAGACTGAAATATACATAGAATGACTTGATAACCTTGCCTAAAGTCTTGCTTAATATTGAAATATTGAAACAATGATAACATGGTGTTGAAAAATAAGTATTTGATGACGTCACTAATCCCAAGCTTGTATCACATACGACACTTTGTGATCAATGACATCAAACACTTAGTGGAATTGCAGGAACCAGACATCTGAATAAAATTTGAATGGTGTAAACTGATGCTATCTGTGTCCCTAATACACATTTTTTTTTAGAAAAACCTCTTTACAATGCCTTTAAAATTTGATTTTTAATAGTAGTTCACTTGATCAAACATATAAAAAGACCTATTTCAATGCTTAACCCAAAAAAAGGTAAACTTTCTCTCACCTTTCCTTTTGGACCAGTTGACCATAAAACAAGTTCGAATTCATCAAGGGGGCATTTTAATTCTTTATATAGTTTGATGTTTCCATTCTGTGGTAGAGAGAAAGTCTCGTCACAGTTAGCACAATGTAATCGACTAGGTTTAGCTGGGATTAACTTCATATATCTTCGACATTTACCACACCTTAAATTGATAATATACAATAAATAATATACATATACATTATATAATATACATATGCAATATAGTCATATACAATAAGACATATTATATACATATACACCTTATGCAATTAGATATATACATAAACATACATTATATAATATACAATAAAATATACATATACAATATACATAATACAATATACATAATACAATATACATATACAAATAAAATATACCATATACAGATACAATATACATAATACAACATACATAATACAATATACATATACAAATAAAATATACCATATACAGATACAATATACATATACATAAAAAATACACAATATACATAATATACAATATATAGTATTATATACAATATACAAAAAAAACATAAACCATATACAATATACAATGCAATATACCTTATACATATAATACGATAAGTATTTCAAATGATGGATGTCAGATTATATAGATTAGTACTGATTAGTGTCAGAATTCAGAATAAACAGAATGTCTGAAAACTCAGACGCCAATATCAGTGTCCTTTTGAGGAAAGTCAAAAGTTTTTCTATATTCTTTTTGAAAATATTAAATTTAACAGTACTGTTTGTTTTAGAATGTATTTACATTGATAAAAAAATAAATTTCTCAGATAATAGCTTGACATTGTGGAGATGAATAAAAGTATGAAAAAAAAGTGTTTCCCCACCTGGTGAAAGGTTTTCCGATGGCAGCCAGGGGAGAGAACGACACCTCAAATAACTGATCCATGCCATTAATATTCTCTACGAAATATTTAAATTTTCTATGAAATATGTCGATGGCATGTTGTTTGACGTCGAAGAAGTTGGCTTTCCCCAGAGCGATCAGATTTAACTGCTGTTCTATAGACGACCTCATTGTACACAATACTAGGTCAGAATCTATCTGAAATTATTAACATTTATTATCCAATTAGATTACTGTATTTCTTAAAATCTGCATTTAATCTTGCTCTTATTTGAGAATAATGCCCAAAGCAAAGGTTGTTAAACTTAACCTTTTCTGCCAGTCATGTATTATTTGGGCTCTAAAATGACTGGCTACAATTTTGATCTTTAGGACAATTGCTACGCGCATTTGGTAAATTGTTTGCATTTACATTGTCTGTTTCTAAAGTAGGGTTGGTTCCCTTCAAAGAAATATTAACATTAGTATTTATCTAGACCGGAGGTTATCTATATCGTAAAAATTCCATTTACCTTTTGATATCCGTGGACCAGTACGATACCCAGAGGGGTTGGTTTTAATTTACGACCAGATATAATATTCACGTAGTTTCTCTCACAGATATTGTTAATATGTACTGGAATACTCGCATCCGTTCCAATTCCATTTTTCTCCATCAATGAGATTAACTCCGCCTCCGTCAGGTAATCTGGGGGAGACGTCTGCCTCTCAGATAATTTGGCCTGAAAATAGTATCATTCATTTCAAATGGTAACCATTCCACAAAGAAACTATCGATTAAGTAACAAAAAAATCAACTAGAATGTCCTTAGATCTTATCTTCTAACAATGTTTTTTAGGATATCCTAGGATCTTAACTTCTTACACTGTTACTAGAATATCTTTTGCCAAGATCGTTTCGAAAAAATAAGAATTAGGACAACATACGTGATCCAATGGTATGGTTTGTTCTTTGGTAAATTTGGGTAAATCTTCATCATTGCCTAACGCCTGCCATGTCATAACAGACGTATAACCAGGATCAAGCAGCTGATGTCCTGTCGTTGTAAACTTCTCTAGTCCAATCTCAAAATGTACTGTAGTCTGGAGATATTTACAATCTGGAGACAACTGAAAAACAAAATAAATTTACACGTCCCCATAGGAAGTAATAGAACACTCAGTTAACACTGTTACTAGGCAGCCATTAAGGTTTTACACTGAAGATTAAGGGTAAGGGGAGATAACTTATATTAGACAGAGTAAGGTATCAGACAACAAAGGTATGATAACTTAGTATTATGAACACCACATTTGTAAAAGAAACAATCAAACTTTAAAATAGCTTATATTTATTCAAAAATCTTCCAAAATCTCTGCCTCATTTTAACTTAGGTCATGACCTTACAACATGTGACTAACTATAACACTATAAGAGTTGTATAGGCCTAATTTTGTCCTGTCGTCTAATGTTTCAGCTAAATGTCTTCTTCAGAAACACTTTACTAGTTTAGGATCACATTTTCACCTTCCTATTACTTATTTAAACATTAGAATCAAGTGTAAAAAAAAAGTTTAACCCAACTAAATCTTACCGTAGCTATAAAATGCCGAGTAATATAATCATAAACTTTCCACGAATCATGGTCAAAATCACCTTCACGAGCTAATTTCATTGGTGTGATGGGAGGATGGTCGCCAGCATCACTTCCTTTCCTGGGAGAGGTGGAAAAACATAAATTAATAACATTTAGAAGTACATAGAACTTAAGATAAATAAGACTACAATTATAGATATACTACTCTACTCCTTCCTTTAATTTAAACCTTTCAATTCACAGTTTACTAGAGGTTATATGATCTGCTACTGACACATGTTTCAAATACACAACCCTCATCAGGACAGATAGTGTAAAACTATAGTACATGTGAGTTATAGAACTCACAGAGCAAGAGTGAGGAGTCAACAGCGAGAATATTCTACAGTGTTTCAGATTTAACATCCTCGTCATGACAACTGGGATTATCTTTCCAATATGAACATGTCATCAAACTAAGGGAGACAAATAAAAATATCCGAACTTACTTTGCTTTTTGTATTCCTTCGCTTAACAATTTACTCACAAAATCTCCCCAGTTAGGACTGGATTGTTGTTGACGTAACACACCTCTGAAATATAAATTTTATCTTTTATTAATTTCATCTTCATTTTAATAACTTCAACCATCAGAGGGAGCCACGGTGGCTCTGCGAGTTAGATACTGAGGATCCAGGGTTCAGGGTTCAATTCCCGCAAAGGTTGAGATGAACTTTCAGATTTTTCAGCCCAATTTTCAATTCTCAGTGATGCAAGTCAAGGGACTGACATGCAAAAAGCGTCTAGTCGTTCAGATGGGACAATAAACTGAGGCTATGAACATCAGCTACCATTAATATTGATTGGAGAGCTTTGACAACAAATGTTAAAACATTTTGTCACTTTTTGGCAAGCCCTTTGTTAGGATAAAGTTAGCATTATAGATAGATACATGTAACTTGTTTTTATTTTAGGGTAACATTTAAAATTACAGTCTAAACCTTCAATTACATTACAGGTAAGAAAGACGGAGAGAAAAAAAAATGGGAAAAAAAACTTACTTCAGATCAAAATTCTCTGGGTATTGAGTAGTTTCTGTTCGGGGGTAGCTAATATATCCCTGGGTGTACAGACGTTCAGCAATCTGCATGGCATGGTGGGGGCCAATACCTATAAACAGACAATATCATATTATATTGGGGTGGGGACAGGGGGAACTATGGGGAGGGCAAACCAGTGTAGGACACAATTACCAAGAAAACCCAATACCATAAAGTAGATAATAACCAAATACAAACCCTAAAATAAGGAAAATACAAACACTTCTAAAATTTGGTAAACGTTTTAATTATCTTACAGCCTTACAAAGAAACTTTTTACTTACCCAAACCAGAACTAGCCACTCTCAATAACTCAACTGTATTTAAAGCAATAGGCCTAGCTTTAGTCTTCTCCTTCTGTGTAGTGTTAACAACTCTACAATATACAGAAATACACTTTGGTTATACACACCTTGGATACAGAACCAACTGGACAAAAGGTCGTTATATACAATGAATCCACTCCAAACCACATCCTTTATAAACTGGTGTACCTTGTAAACTGACATATTTAAAAAGAAACAACTGAATCACTCTATGATACTTAGGAGATAAATTGGCGCCCCCTCTTAACTGTAATCCAGCTGCGAAATCAAGTCCCAAAGAAGTTAATCTAGTTAATTGGTCTCTCTAAACCGGCATCTGTATTCATATTAATTGAAGTTAATCCGTTGACGGCATGAAAGATGAATATGACACATGCTAATTAATCACTAACCCAATTAATTATGATTTTATGTATTACCACTGCTACGGGTAAACCAGCATTTATCATGGGTCCGACAGCTAGCCTGTTTAGAGGGGTTTCACTGTACTAATTATCAGTTATGCTAATTAATTAAGATGTTGAGAAATGATTATAATAGTTAATCATTCTATTTTCTGTGGTGTTTCATTTTTTTAATTTTTACCTTGCTTCTTCACTTTCTTTCACCATATTTAAAAACATGAGAGCTATTTCTTTATCAAACAACCTGACTCTTTCCCAGTCTAACTTCACTGATTTACCGTTGGGGTGAGTAATCTGTAATAAATACATTAATTACTCTTCGATAATGTTTCAGGTATTCAGACCATGGCAGGACAATAGTTGCAAAATAGCAGTTGAGTTTCTAATATAGAACTTAGCTTATAAGCAAAGTAAGCAAAGTCACTGTAGCTAATACTAAGACTTTAAGTCTGACCAATGATACGCGCTAATGACTCCCAGACAAGCATTTTGGATATAAACACTTCATCAGGGCATCCAGTTAGTAATATTATATATCATGCAGCACACTGTCAATATTGCAACTCTCAAGGTTGACATTCAAATTGCGGTACCTTTGCAGAATCACCATGGGTACAAGCCTTCCATGAAGCATCTAAGAGGTTTCTCTCCCAAGAAATATTTTGATTTGTTGATTTCTGACACACCTTTTCAAACGAAATGTATAAAAATGTGACCCATGTACCTACTGGAAATAAGTCTTGGGAAAAAAAGAAACTAAAGATTGTCTCCCCTACCTGTACGTCCATGACCCAGTAAGGTTCAGGTTTAAATGATTGTATTTTATCGTGACGTTCGACACAGAAACCCAGTGTTGGTGTTTGACAGGGTCCGTAAGATATCAGGGTGCTGTCTAAATCTCCATATTTACCCTAAAATAAAGTAAAAATCAAGTATAATCAGGGATGTTGATTTAAAAAATTCCCAACCGGACATTTTAACACATAAATAATCTTCTCTTAGCCTCATCCAGAATGCATGAACAATGTAAAAAAATATAGCAGATTTGCACAGAAAATGTCCTAAATATCAACTAATCGTAATTAGAATCAAAGTTCAAAGGTCAGGGGTAAAGGTGTCAAAAAATCACTATCAGAAATTTCAGCATCTAAAACAGAAAAATAACAACAGCAAACAGAAATTCACCTGAAAGAATTTAGTTTGGTATCTGGTGAAAGCACATCCAATTCTCAAATCCAATTCTTGTCTGGCATCCACGGACTGAGCTTCGTTTTTATTGGGTGATACAAGATTCTGCATGGCTCGTTTTATATCAGTATCTGTGATAGCACTAAATCTAGCTCGATACACTTGCTACAAAAAACATAAAAATATATTATTGATTAACACATTAAGAGATATAAATTCCTTACACTAGTGAATTTTCTCAAGAAGCAGATAATTTCTTATCAAAATGATGTACCGGTATACTGAAATTCATAGTATAGTCTCTACTTCTAACACCTAATACTTGTGACCTAGGCCAGTGCTTCTATAGGAGAGCATCTCTTATAACACCCTAAAATACTTGATGACTCTAGCCAGTGTATCTGATAAAGAGTATACTATTATATATCACTAAACTTGTGACCTAGGCCAGTGCTTCTATAGGAGAGCATCTCTTATAACACCTAATACTTGTGACCTAGGCCAGTGCTTCTATAGGAGAGCATCTCTTATAACACCTAATACTTGTGACCTAGGCCAGTGCTTCTATAGGAGAGCATCTCTTATAACACCTAATACTTGTGACCTAGGCCAGTGCTTCTATAGGAGAGTTTCTCTTATAACACCCAATACATTGTGACCTAGGCCAGTGCTTCTAATAGGAATTCTCTTATAACACTAATACTTGTGCCCTCCTCTTCTATGGAGAATCTAACCCTAATACTTGTGAACCTAGGCCTGCACTAAAAGACTAGGGGCTGTTAGATACTAACTCTCTTTTGTTGGCTAAACCAGTCTTCATAGAATAAACTTATAAAACCAATCTTGTACCTAGCCATTCTATAGGAGCATCTCTTATAACACCATACTTGTGAACTGGCCAGTGTTCAATATGAGAGTTTCTCTTATAACACCCAATACTTGTGACCTAGGCCACTGCTTCTATAGGAGAGCATCTCTTATAACACCCTTTACAAACCTGCCGTGTATATGATGAAAAGTAGGTTATATATATATATATCACAAACCTGATTAGCAACTCTATTCATTACACCAACTGTACATTCCATCACTTCAAAACAAATATTCTCCCCCTCCTTATCACAATCTAACCATAATACTAAATAATCAGCTCCCTGGGCCTCGCGACGTAAAAACTGGGGCATGTGTAGATTAGCTGAAGCTTCTTTCTTTTGAATTGGGGCATTGAATAACTCAGCCTAATAAGAAATAAAATTCAAAATCAAGTCTAAACTGAACAAAAATCTATAGGTTTGTTCCATGCAAACTAGGCAAGGATGTCAAGGTGGAAACCCACAGAAAATGACAGGGTCTGTTGAGTCAGGACAGTTGAGTTGTGGCTAAGAAGTACCAGAAGTGTCATTTGAGACGTATATGAAAGGGGTTTTCCAGACTTTTCATTTATTATGATAAAACCGCAATAATCTTTTTATTACAAGAGCAAACTTACTGGATCAACTTTGTCCCAACTGTTATATTTACCAACAAAATCACAACTCATGACGTGACCACAAACAGACGTCATCTTGAAAGTGACATTTTCTCCATTAAATTTCCCTCTATATTCATGAATAGAGCAGGCACCATTCGAACCCTTCCGACTGTTCATGTTTCCATTGGAGAGAATTTTGGCCAAGGACAGCGCCAACGACGGCTTCTCAGCCACCATCAAAACCGTCCTCATTTTGACTCTCAAACTACAAATGCAAAAAGTTAATAAACTAAGAACTGTGTGGATTTATAAAGAAAATCTGTAAGAATTAAACTTTTTCAACTTTCATGGGCGCGGCCATTTTGTTGTCTTCCGGTCAAGGGAAAGAACTCCTGGCATCGAATGGCGGGTGATTCAAGAAAATTAGATTTCTTATTTATTACGTTTGTATAAAAATCAGATTAAGTCAAACGTTGACATTGATTAAAATCAATACTATGGCATCTCAGGAACTGAAAGAAACTGAAAAATCAAAATTCATAGGTACCGATTATTGGTTTTTATTACTTGAAATTCGTGACTGTCCAGTTAGTTGTAGTCTTGATTATCATTTATAAGGCCTATACAGTTTATATTTCAACTCTAATTAAATTTAGACCTTGTACCAATTTCATCTAAGAATGAATGAAAAAATCCAGAAAATTTAGCACATTTATAGAAAGAGACCTAAAGATCAAAATAGCAGTATGTTATTTTGGAGCTCTACTCAGACATGACTGGCAAATGTAAGCCTTGAAAGACAATTTAATGTTTTATATTTTTAGAAGTAATAAAGATATACGCTATAGATGTGCATCGTCCAGAATTGATTTCAGTTTTACAACACGAGGATGAAGGGGAACATTTCTCTATTTCATTTGAGTAAGTTCAATCCGTTTAAAGTAAAATTGTGTCTTAGAATGGACATGGAAGTTAAGTTCTCAAGAGAGGTCAATATGAGTACATAGGCTATTCATTAGTGAACTTACCTGGTGTCATGTAACAGAATTCCTTAAAATCTGGAAAACTCACAAAACCAAGTAATTATCTCTTAATGAATTTATCAAGCGCTTTATTGATATTTTGTTTTAGTGCCCTGAATTTATTTGAATCAAACATGTCTATTTGTGATGGGTTGTTATCCAGTCCTCTACAGATTCTACCACTATGTGATATGGCATTGATTGAAGCTCAACAAACTATCAAACAAGATATGACAGACCCTACACTGGTATGTTAATCTTATTGAAGTTAATAAAGACAGAGTGAGATTGTTAGGCTTTATAAAAATCATTTGCCAAGAGGTAAACTGGCTGGTAGATCCTTGAGAACTTAAATTAAATTATTGTAGAGAAGTTTGACCAAAGACCAGCTGATAGAAAGGATCCTTGAGAACCAAAGTTGTTATCCTTGTAAAATCAATACCAAGAGGTTTGACCAAGGACCATCTGATAGAAAGGATCCTTGTGAACCAAAGTTATTATCTTTGTAAAATCATTGTAAAGAATTTGAGCAAGGACCAGCTGGTAGAAAGGGTCTTTGTGAAAGTAAGTTGTTATCCTTGTAAAATCAATACAAAGAGGTTTGACCAAGGACCAGCTGGTAGAAAGGGTCTTTGTGAAACTAAGTTGTTATCCTTGTAAAATCAATACAAAGAGGTTTGACCAAGGACAAGAGGGTAAACAGGATCCTTGTGAACCTAAGCTGTTATCAGTGTAAAATAAATACCAAGAGGTTTGACCAAGTACCAGCTGGAAGAAAGGATCCTTGTGAATCTAAGTTGTGATTGTTCTGATATCTAATTGTCTCCCTTTCTGTTTTTACTGCCAGAGTGTAAAGAAGAATATTCATGCCAGAATAATGGCCTTACCAGTTTGTCCTGAACTAACACGAACGACTTTACCTAAAACAGCTGATGTTGGTAACTTCCTGTCCATAACAGGTTACTATTTATTTCATTTGTTTAATTGGTATTTTATTTCCATATTCAATAGTGTCAGTTTATCAGAATTCATAAAGTTCCAGATCCAATTCTAGAGTCATAGACTGGTTGGCAGAATCTTTGAAAATGCAGGTTGTTATCCTTGTAAAATCTAGTCAATGCCAAGAGGTATGACCGAGAACCAGCTGGTAGACAGGATTCTTTTCAACCTAAGTTGTTATCCTTGTAAAATCCATACCAAGAGAATTGATGAAGGACTAGCGTTAACCTTATAAAATCATTGTCACAGAAATTTACGAAGAACTAGGTAGATTCTTGTGAACTTAAGCCATTATTCTTTTAAAATATGGTTATTTCTCTTTTTTTCTGTTTTTGTGAATGAAAATTTTCTGTTCCAGGTACAGTGATTAGAACAACTCTTGTGCGTGTTTTAGAATTTGAAAAAGAATTTAGTTGTAATAAATGTCGAACTATTGTGACAGCTACGGTAAGTTTTAAACTTGAACCACATGAGTTCATTCATTGCCTTATACATAACTATTTAGATAAAGTTAACCAGGGTCCCTTTATTTATTGATAAGGGACTTGTATTTTGTGGTTCTAAAAAATTTAATTTTAGACTTTGTGTTTCTACACAATCCATTTCTAGAATTTATTTTTTGTCCAGGTTGATTTTGAAAGATTCAACACTCTACACAAACCTACCAAATGTCCAAACGACGTCTGCAACAGTACTAATTTTTCACCGTTGAATGAAAGAGGTAATTAATGATAGAATTTGTAGCGTAAGCACGCGATATATTTGTGAATAGCTTATACATACAACACGTCTACGATATGTTTAACAAAAATCACAGTCAGTTACAGTGACATCATTTCCTTGGTTACGATCGCGCGAGAAAGTGAATCACCTTTAATAAGTCATTCATAATTCCAGTCAAAAATACCTCAAACTAGGAAATGACGAGTTGTCATGTAAACTTTCAAGCGTTGATAATTCTGAAGGTTCAAATTTCGAAGGTAAACTGTCAACACTATTACTGATAAGCTTAGGTAAAATATCTGTTCCTCTGAGGTATAATTGGTTGAACGAATGGCAAAACTTGTCCCTTAAACTTATTTTTGAAATAATCTTTGCAGGTTCCTCTCCGTTAAAATGTCGTAACTATCAGGAAATAAAGATACAGGAACAAGTTCAGAAGTTAACGATGGGTACTATACCCAGGTCGATGTGGGTCGTACTGGAAGATGATTTAGTCGATGAATGTAAAGCCGGGGATGATGTCACTGTATGGTAAGAGTTAGCTCCCCTTTCCTCATTACTTCCGTTTATTAACAGTTAGTGCTGATGAAGACTTTATGTCTGAAACATGTTGAAAGGTTAGTGTCCCTTTCCTCAGAGCTTTACTTTCAAATCTTGTAAAACAAACTCCCTATTTAGAGTGGATGTAAAACTCCAATCTCTGTATTTCCAGTGGTGTAGTTAGAAGACGTTGGAAGACGTTATCAGTAGAAAATAAATGTGATGTAGAAATCGTACATCATGCCAATCATGTTCTCGTAACTAACGAACAGAAAAATAACATTCTCATCACACAGGATATGGTGAGTTATTTCCCTTGGTTCAGAGAGTAGTCTCCCTTTATCCTCTCAGTGAAGGCATAAAAAGTATGAAATTTTGTTTTCAGGACATTAAGAAAATTAAAGTAAGATTTATACATAAGTCTTAAAAATAAATTATTTTGGGATTGGGGAAGGCTATGTTTATAATCAAATCAAACCATTTCATTGTTTTGTAGAAATCTGAAATCGCTGAGTTTTGGGAAGAGAATATGTACAGTCCCCTGACAGGACGAAATAAAATACTAGCCAGTCTTTGCCCTCAGGTTTACGGTTTGTACGTGGTGAAACTAGCGGTAGCTGTTTGTCTTGCTGGAGGTGTTCAGGTAAATTTACAGAACTAGCATTGCACACTGCATGGTGTTGTTTGTTTTTTTTTACCCGGGAGCCATGGTGGCTGAGTGAGTTAGATTCTTGATCACTGAGTAACCTATAGAAACAGGGCCCAATCTGAACACTTATTCAGATGAAACTATTTACCAAAGCCCTGTGCGCTACAGATTGGGCATGTTAAAGATCCGTCAGTTGGACAGTGGGAAATCACTAAAAAGATTAGGCAAATGCCACTGTTTAGACAAAATTTCCCTCATTGCACCTTGCATGACATTGCCTGTCTTCATTAGCCTATTAGATGTAGAAAAGTAGGAAGTATCTTGTATTTTCTTCTGTTAGGTAACCATAGTAACTATTGCTGCTCTGATGTTACGCAGAAGAAAAATCTAACTCACATTTTTTTACCATAATAGTGATTCACAAAAATACATATTTATGGAAATATTATTTTGTTAATTATTAAAAATGTTATTTTTTTAGAGAGAAGATGAAAGTGGGTCTAAAGTTCGTGGTGAAGCTCATTTATTACTGGTCGGAGATCCAGGTTGGTCTGATATTTATTTTGAAGCCCCTTTTTCTGGGGGACATTTCACTCTTTATAACATTATACAGAAGGAGGATAACTCTAAGGGAGTAGGGATTCTTTATTTTGCTGAATTTTGATTTTTTTACTGAAAATAAAGTTTTTGCTGAATAGATTTATTCTTTTAAACTGAAATTTGAAATTAAATGTATGTATTTATTTGTTAGGTACAGGAAAATCTCAGTTTTTGAAATACGCCGCTAAAATTACCCCAAGATCTGTTTTGACGACCGGTATCGGCAGTACCAGTGCTGGGTTGACTGTTACAGCTGTGAAGGTGAGAGGGGTGTAGGGATTACCATGGATACAGGGGGTCAAAAGGAAGCAATTAACTAAGAATTTACGGCTTTTATTTTCAGGAAACCCCAATATTTCTCCTATTTGTCCTATTTTTAAAAATACAATTTGTTTTACACCCTGAAAGGTAAATCAGAAAAAAAAATTCAGAAAACCAAATGTATTTCCCTAAAGATCTCGTAGCAGTCTGAAGAATTGCGGCTAGTGTGTCTGCTTTATAAAGCAAAATTCCCAATTTTTTTGTTCCACAAGCCTGTTGTTTATTGAAGGATTCTGGTGAATGGCAGCTAGAAGCAGGAGCATTAGTTTTGGCTGATAGCGGTCTTTGTTGTATTGATGAGTTTAATAGTATCAAGGAACATGATAAAGCTAGCATTCACGAGGCCATGGAGCAGCAGACAATCAGCGTAGCTAAGGTAGGTAACTCTTATCCTAGATGATTCTACTCCCCCTTGTCAGTGTAATTAAGGTAGGTAACTCTACCTGCCCCTCCCTCCCTCCTTGTTAATGTAGCAAAGGTAGGTAACTCTACTTGCCTCCCCCTCTTGTCAGTGTAGCTATGGTAGACAATTCCACTTGAGCGAAGATATAAAGGGTTGATATAGAAAAGTACTATGGGTTTTGCTGTTAATTTTTCCACAACTTTCAGCTTCTAGAAATTCTGACGGCTGGACTAATGATGCTTTTGTGAGGTCAAAATTAACTGTAACCATGTTTCAGGCTGGGCTTGTATGTAAATTGAACACCAAGACGACCATTCTGGCAGCTACCAACCCTAAAGGCCAGTATGATCCTGAACAGGTAATTATCCGAGTTTTATATGTGACAGCCATCAAGGCTCAGTGAGTTACATGATTGCTCACTAACCTGAATGTCCAGGGTTCAATCACAATATAGGTTGAGATGAACTTTCAGATTTTTCAGCGGGTTTGCCCCTTGTCAGTGATGCAGGACTGACATGAAAAAAGCGTCTAGTCGTTCGGCTGGGACAATAAACCGAGGCTCCGTGTCCTGGCTACATTCCCTCATTGCACACTACATGACGTTGCTATTTTTCATTAGACAATAAGAAACAGTAGCTTTTGTTGTTAAAAATCATTTCATTTGAGTTTTATATTATTTCTGTCATTGTTGAGTTATCTTATCTTGACTGTTAATTTCTCCAGTACGTTTATTCCAGTCTATTTGTGTTAACGTAGCTCTGGCCAGTCCGTTACTAAGCAGGTTCGATCTGGTGTTGGTTTTATTAGACAGTCAAAATGAAGATTGGGATAGGATGGTGTCTAGTTATATACTCGAAAACAAAAGTTTAGGAGGTGAAAATTATTTCAACTCTTTATAAGATTCAGAAGAGTAGGACGTAAAACTCCATTCATTTCATTTCAACTCTGTCGAAGACTTGTATTTAGTTAAGTGTTTGGTACCCTGAACCCAGTTATGATCCCTCCACATCTGACCTCTGACCTATTCCCACCCCATCTGACCATTCCACTAAGGATGTCCCATCTGATTCTTATTAAGGCTATCCCATTCTGACCATTCCAAATAACAAGAGCTAATATTTTCAGCCCAAGTAAATTCCAAACATCTGTGGAGTATGGAAAAGATGCAGGCGTATTTAGCGTTGATTAAAACTGTGGTTCCAAAACTAACAGAGGGCGCTACTAGGTAATATATTAGAGTTATCTTTCTTTTGTTTCATAAATGTTTATTATCCAAGAGGGATCGATATATGCATTGACTTGTAAGTGCTTGCAGTTTGCTTTCTGCATCTATCTCTATCTGTGGATGTATGTTTTTGTTTTGGCATTTGATCATTTTCGAATCTAGATTTCATTTTGCCTCTGTATTAGATTGTCTTTGTTTTTTGCAGTTTTTTTTTTCAAATTATTTGAGACAAAGAAAAAAACTTATTTCAAGTTGGCCAACTTAGTCCTAAATTTTTCCATTATTAATTGAATTTTCAACTGACTTGATTTCTGTATTTATTTTAGGGTTCTTCAAGCCTACTATCGAGCACAGAGAGGGGCAGACAATCGTAACGCTGCCAGAACCACAATGAGGCTGCTACAGAGTATGATACGACTAGCTCAAGCTCACGCCAGGTTGATGTTTCGAGATGAGGTCACAGTTCAAGATGCCATTGTTGCCGTGACGTTGATGGAATCCTCGATGCAGGTAATTCAATTGAGTTTAGACCACGACCAGGGTTGGGTGGCTTGCACCTTCTTCTTGCCTCATTTTTCAGACACTGAAAGCGAGTTTCAAAATACAAAATTACTTCATCCATTGAACAGATGATGACTTCAGTCATATGAAGGAATAGCCAATGTGACTTTGCTCAACACCCAATCAAGACATGACTCTCCTAGAAATGTTTGAAGGTAAATTTCATCTGAAAGTATCATTAAATAGCTTAACCAATTCTGATTATAAAAGATTGAGTGGGTCAAGTGGGTGTTTAACAGCAATAACACCATGTTACCTATGTATGTTTGCATTATGGGCCACATTCTGGATGCAATATGGCCAACATGTTTGTAAGGTTTATACTGTGGGATTAATAAGTCAATCATAAACTTTAGGAAATACAATTCTCTATAGTCAGTTATTAATGTCCAGTTTAAATTATTGTTTTTTAGGGAGCAGCTTTATTAGGAGGTGTTAACGCTCTACATACAGCTTTTCCTGACTCCCCAGAGGAAGAATATCAGTTACAAGGTCAGTATAATAACTATATTTTACAAGGATAACATCTTGGATTGACAGTCAAGGATCCTTTCTACCACCTGGTCCTTGACCAAACCTCTTGGTATTGAAATAAGAAAGAAACAACTATGTTTTACTAGGATAACAAACAGGATATCGGTACCCATTTACAGCTGGGTGGACTGGAATTATGAGTGAAGATGACTTATTCAAGGTCATCGAACTTTCACACTCCGATCGAGATAAGAACCCACATCCGACATTTTCAACGTATCCAAGCAAATGTCATCATGACTTAAAGAACCAAAGCTCTATACTGTGCAGAATATCAGTTACAAGGTCAGTAAACTCAAAACATACCTTAATTAACGTGAAGTCATCTGCAGAAAAAGCTTTAAATTTGTCAAAATGTTGCAAATTATTTTAATTTCAGTGGAAATGGTTTTGAAGAGACTTGATCTGTTGGATCTGCTGAAAGACGAAATGGAAGAACTGGATCGACAGACGACCAAACGCTTAGAAAAGTCATCAAAATCATCGAAAACTGATGGTCCAGGTTCACCTGGGTGTGGTTCAGAAAGCCCTAGATGTTCAGCTAGGAAAGGTCAAGGTCGTCGTCAAGATATTCCTGATGATGTTGATGTGATACAGATATCACCAGGGCTACCGGCCAGTCAACGAGCAGACACACTGTCGACTGGATTTAACAAAAGTCAGGAAATTATGGATAACAATCCTTATTCCACGCAGAATCCTCAGAAATCAGAAAATCAAGACCTAGAGCAAAATGATGCTGAAGTGCCTGTTGATGATATTGCTGCAGCTGGTGCAGATGCTGCTGCTGATGATGATGATGCAGATGAAAGCATCAGCTACAGCCCTGACCAATCACTTCTGCACAATTCTTCAAATTTATCCGTCCTGTTGGATTTTTCTCAAGATTTAGATGACATTCAAACTCCCAAATTTCTTAAGAAGCAAAATGGGAATGCAAAATCTTTGATGGAAGAGGTTTCTTTTGATCCAAGATACACTAGTAGTCAATGTGAAACATCCAGAAATGATAAGGATCAGCACAGTATCCTTACAAGATCAATACCAAATCCAAAAGATCCAGAAAACATGGAATCCAAAGGTTCCAACTTTTTACGCATGATCAACACTGACAGAGTCGAGAGCAAAGTTGCAGATACAATACAGACTAGAAAAACACAACAATATTCAGCTCCTGGCTCCATGGAGACAGAATCTGAACCAATCAAATCATCTGTTGCTAAAATGATTTATGTCAAAGATAAGCAGAAATGTAAAAAATCAAAAGTGAACATTGCAGCGAAAGTGCGGGCAAAAATGCAAAATGCATCAGGATCAAGAGATCTTGAGGTCTTCAAAACTCCAAGTGGTTTTTCGGAAGCTGTTTCAGATCCAGCAGAAGCAACAGTTAATTCTGTGACCTCAAAAACACAGGCTGAGGATTCAGATTCTTCTAAAGTTACAAAAGCAGATAGCATCCATGAAGCCTTACCAAGGGTTTCTCCCAAAACCATGTCAAAATTGGACAAGTTTGCTTTTAAGGATCGCGAATCACTTCCTAAAACTGATTCAAACATTTTTGCTTCAAAACATAACGTCTGCAAGCAAACTTTTGTTCCTTCTCCTCCAAAAATTTGTGACTTGGATTCATCAGTTGAAATGTCCACCAGTCTCTTGTCAGGTAATTTATGGGATTGGGCAGCAAGCCAAAAACAACCACCAGACATTGAAGCATCTAAAACAAAAAATGACGAACAAAAAAGCACCACCAACTCCAAATCGGCTTTAAATTTTTCGATTAATCTTGAACTTGAAGAAGATGACATATTTTCTGATGATCCTCCGGTCCAAAAATCTTCAAAAAGAAGATGCATGATGCTTGATGTCCCAGAAACTCGTCCTGGATTATTTTCACAGAATTCCGAGACCCAGTCTCAATTTAAGAGTCAAGATCGTGTTGCTCTACCAGCTGTTGGAGTTACTCCCCCTTGTTCACAAGAAGACTTAAAAATGGATGGCGTAAACAAGGAAAACTCAACCCAAAAGAGAATTTACTCAAAGGATTTGAAAAACAAATTTTCTTTTAAGAGTAAAAATCTTTCAAATTCAACAAATTACAGGAGAAATCAAACAGTGAATTCAGATGAAATTTCTCAAAATTTGGCTTCAATCGCATCTACCTCATGCCAGGGAACAACATTAAACTTAAAAACTTTCAAAAATTGTGGCAATAAGGAACATATTCCAGAAAAATACGTCAACTCTCAGAATCTGCGACCAATTTTAGCTTCTGATGCTGATACAACATCCTCGAAATCAAAAACTGTCTTGAAAAGTTCCAACACTGCCGGGGATTCTGAAAAATCTTTGGGCAGGAATCGGTCAGTAAACTCAAAAACAAATGAAGTGAACTGCAGGAAGATAAGTCCGAACCTGACTCTCAAACCTGACCCTAAACCAAACCCCAAACCTGACCCTAAACCCAGCATGAAGCCAAGTTTAAGACCTGACCTTCAATCCCTATTTACTATTGACAATGATGATGATGAGGACTTAGATTTAGAATTTGATTTGAATCCAACTAAAAAGCCTAAATATTTATGAAAGGATTCTGTTATTGATGTTAATTAAACTTAAGAAAAAACATGTAATTGTTGTCATTATCATATTAGTTATTAAATTTTCCAAAAATATAGACAAAGAAAATTTAGGATTGTTTTCAGTATCTTGAAGTGAAAATTCAAAAAATGGACTGTTGATTTATAATACACCCACACGTAAATAGGGGCGTATATTGTTATCGCCCCGTCGGTCCATCCGTCGGTCGGTCGGTTCGTCCGTTCAAGTTAACTCGTGCTCACTATACAGGCTACACTTCTTCAAGGATTCTTTTGATTTTGATTGTGTGGGTCAGTGTCATTATGCAGATGATCCCTATTGCTTTTCGTGATGATCGGATAATTTTTCACCGAAATATTGTGTCTGACTTAGCCTTTTTCACTTCATTAACTGCAGGGTGCAACTCGTGCCCTTTCTACACTCTACAATTCTCTATGGATTCTTTTGATTTTTATTTTGTGGGTCAGTTTCATTATGAAGATGATCCCTATTGATTTTCGTGATGATCGGATAATTTTTCACCGAAATATCGCATCTGACTTAGCTTTTTTCACTCCATTACCTATAGGGTGCACCCTGCTCACTCTACAGTCTATAATTCTCTATGGATTCTTTTGATTGTTTGTATGTGTGTTGATATCATTATGAACATGCACACTATCAAATTTAGTGATGATCCGATAATTTTCTTCTTAGATATATGCATTTAGCTTGTGAGTTTTTGCCTTTGACTTCAATATTCATTCAGTGAATGTTTTTTGAGTTATTGCTCAATTTATTTTTCAAAGTCAATGCTGCCAGTGAACGTATGTTACCTTGCCTGGCAAGCTATCTTTATTTTACCTGATCCAAAACTAGACTTTCACTATCGGTGCTAATGGTAAAGTAAAATTTAAACCGTTGAGTTTTATATATGATTGAAACACACGTATAGTTGTTCCGAAACTTGAGTATCTATGACGTTCACTATCTGTGGGCAATGGGTGCATTCCCGATGTCAGGGTGGGGTCCACGGGGGCTTGGCCCCGACTAGTGAGAATATTGGCCTCTCTCAAAACCTTCAGTTAGCAGATATTGATTAATTTACCAGAAAAGGAAAACAGACAGATGAAAGCAGGTCAAATATAAGGGCCCCTAATACCAATTCCAGTCCTGGTTACGGGACTACTAAATGGGTGAGAATAATTGTCCAGTTATATTTTATTGGAACCTGATATATTATGAACAAACATTTGAATACTAATATAACCACAGTATCCCGAATATGGATTTAGTCTAATAAACTGAGTATATCGAATCAGGAAACGTTTTGGACACGAGGAAACATGATATAATTTAGTTTATTTATTGTGACGGCGGTTTGGCACCAACTTTAGTATGTATAGCTCGTATATGACTCCCACCGTCCACACAGATTACCTCCCCTGTTATATAAGACGACTCGTCAGAGATAAGGAATTGGACCAGCTTAGCAACATCATCAGGTTCTCCAAGTCTTCCCATTGGATTCTTCACCGCCACATCTTTCTCTATCTGGAAATAAAATTCAATACATCATAATTATCTTTCAATATATTCTTACATAAGCATGTCAAGTTTCTTTCTATGAAAACTATCCGAGAGCCGCTGTGGCTCAGTGAGTCAGAACATTGCTTGCTAACCTGAAGATCCAAGATTCAATCCTAGTATAGGTTGAGATAATCTTCATCCCTGTCAGTAGAGAGCCGTAGTTGCTTTCTATCCTGAAGATCCAAGATTCAATCCCTGAAGACTATCCGAAAGCCGTAGTGACTCAGTGAGTAAGATGCTTGCTCGCTAACCTGAGAGTCCAGGCTTCAATCCCTGCGAAGGTCGAGATTAACTTTCGGATTTTCCAGCCCAGTAATTAAGTAATTAGTAATTAAGGTCTGACGGACTGGCATGGAAAAAGCGTCTTATCTATATATAGTTGTTCGGATGGGACAGTAAACCAAGGCCCCGCGCGCTAAAGGCTGTGTACGTAAAATAGTTGTATAGTTTACCTTGTCAACGACTGGTTGTGGTAAACCAGATCGAACTGAAAACTCGGATTTAGTATAACCAGGACTGAAATAAAAAAGAATGAAATTGTTAGGAAAAGAAGCGATCTGATGAAATTCAAAATCGTTCGTATTTCTCTATGCAGTTGGCAGCTCCAGGCCTCAAGGACTTCGGGGCCTGCTCAGAGAGACATGTTGTAACATTTTGTATAGAAATACTTCTTACCTGACGCAGTTAACTCGAACACCAAACTCAGCCGTATCTGTAAAAAAAAAGAACAAAAAGCCGATAAATAAATTACACGACACAATTACAATGCTACGACTTTTCAGACTAACCCTTTGATCAAACAAAAAAATTTTAACAAGTGGACGATGAAAAATCGGACTTCGTCGTGCCCCGAAATCCGGTATGCATCTATTCATAGCTTCAAATCACCCAGCAAATCTGGCCCGACAGTGATACATTTGCATATCACGTCCACGGGCCATTTCTAGTATCGACTACAGAACAACTATATTTTACAAGGATAACAACTTAGGTTCACATGTCCGCTGTGACAAGGATCATTTCTACCAGCTGGCATTGATCGTTCCCGGATTATTCGTATCCAGCTGGGTGGACTGGAATTGTAAGTGTAGATGACTTATTCCAAGTCATCGGATATTCACATGACTGATAATATATACGTGTTGAATAAATATATAAAGGCAAACTCTTACCAGCCGCCAAAATGCGGGTAAAATGATGCCAAGTTGAAGCCTTCACATAGATATACGTCAGAGCGCGTAAGCTGAACACTAAACTGTGTTTTAAAATATTTAAAATATATATTATGTCCGTTAATAGCGCGATCAAGCGTTAAACTTTACCTGGTTTTATTTAATATTAAAAATGTTCACTTATAACGTTTAACTGTGAGAATAAATAATAAAACGGTGTCCGATATCTTGAACGATATCGTACAATATCTTGTAGTTGATTTTAATACGGGTACGAATATTAAAAAATAGTGCACTTACTAACGTTTCACCGTTATAATAATAAAACGATAGTATATCTCAAACGATATCGTACAATATCTGAGTTATTATCACAAATATTAAAAAATATTGATTTACTAACGTTTCACCGTTATAATAATAGAACGATTGTATATCCCAAACGATATCGTACAATATCTGAGTTATTATCACGAATATAAAAAATATTCATTTACTAACGTTTCACCGTTATAATAATAAAACGATATCGTACGTATTATTTATCACAAATATTCAAAAGTGTTCAATTTTCACCGTTATTATAGAAATATAGTAGACCTCTCATCTCATTATCTGGTAACATATCGGAGATTAAGTAACTCCAATTTACGATGTGTTAACGAATCCAATACTTACTAACGAATCTATCTGTTTAAATGTGTTCATTGTGGTCTGTACCACGTGATCTATATCAGAGTCTTTGGTCACGTCACAGGAAATTACCAAAATCTATAAATTAAACCAAGTTAGAACTAAATAATTTATTGAAAAAAAAACAAGTAATGTTTATAATACATTCAGAATGTTTTCAAAAAAATTTTGTTTCTTAACCTCGCCTACAGGCTTGATAGATATTAGACTACTCACATTGTCCTTGTGTAGTCCCTGTTTCTGACACATTTCGCTTGTTTCATTCAGTCGCTCTACGTCTCGAGAACAAAGGATTAGTTTTGGTTGAAACTGGGATAAATGAACAGCGATTCCTCGTCCGATACCACTGCTAGCCCCTGAAATAAAATTAAGCTAAATTTTGGACTAATGAAATAAAATAAAGTTTTATGAATGAATGAATGAACGTCCGAATGGATGAATGAACGTCCGAATGGATGAATGAACGTCCGAATGGATGAATGAACGTCCGAATGAATGAATGAACGTCCGAATGGATGAATGAACGTCCGAATGGACGAATGACGTCCGAATGGATGAATGGGCGTCCGAATGGATGAATGAACGTCCGAATAAATGAATGAACGACCGAATGAATGAACGACCGGATTAAAACTTACCCGTAATGATGATAACTTTATTCTTTAAGGAGGCCATTTTAAGCTTATATAATATCTCCTACACTGTCAGGCTGACTTGACTGTTTAACCTACCGGTAGTTAGTGGTAACGGGACTGACTGCACAGTTCTCACAATTTAATATATCTGAGTCTGACCGCCTCAATATAATCTTGGTGCTGTATACGCTGAAATAAAGAAGTTTACTCCCACATCTACACTTAGTATGAACATGTTGACCATTTGACCTTACGGGGTCAGAAGAAGGGCTTAAGATATTAAGATATCATTCCGATAATATATATATGTAGAAATATTTACTAGACACATTATATTTCATTTCAATAATCAACGTAATATGATCCGATATCGCCTACAATTAAACCATGGGAAGTGGTAGAAAATAACACATACCTCTTACACGTCCGGTGAAAATTAACCGAAACTATACCACTAGCAGAATTTTAAACGCTTTTATCACCATCCTGGAGCAATTCAAATTATGACACGTTCGATAAATACAGACATATAAACCGGCCGAATATACAATTGTTAAAACACAATAGAATTAACAATTGCCTTGACAGAGATTCGACAGAGAAAGGATTAATTAATCTTATTGTGTTAAAATTAGGGTTTTATCTGTGATAAGCTGTGATAACACACACAAATTATCAGATCTTAATCCTTTCAATAATCCTTCAAAATCGAATTAAGGATGATTTCGACCTTGTTGGCGAGACGCGCTTTCCCCCAATAAGCATGAGCCTAGATCACAGGACAATAGATAAGCTTATTGATTGTGTGACAATAAATTAAAAGTTTGATTTTAGCTTAAAAGCATTGTGTTAAGTTGATATGAGACGCGCATTTCCATAAAAAGCACGGGCCTAGGTCACAGAACTAAAACTATGTATTCAAAGTACTGTTAAATTTATTTCAGTTGGTATATTCAAACAGGAAAAAATAATTTGACTCATAGATATCTTCTTAAAGAAATCCTGCTAATCTTTCGGTTTATTTCGTTTGTTTACCGCAAAGAAGAGTTGCGTTTGAATTTACGTTTCTCGCGACTTCATCGATCTACGATACTGGTCCTTGGCTTGGGTAAACGGCAATGGGGTAGGTATGATCAGGGGTAATCCATCTTCAGATACCTTGGTCTTTACTTTAGGCTTCGCCATAATTAGAAAAAGAAGGAGAAATCTCTAGTTTGAGGTATATTAGAATGATTATGATTCATTTATCAGTTGTTTTGTTATGGGTTCATGCTTTATGAAAGAAATATTTGTGGTCTGAAATATTTTACTACTTCCGGGAAGATAACTCTCAACATCTAAACGGGAATTCCCCTGCACTTTTCAAAACGGCGTTATTTTCACGTGTTTCGTTTTCAGTGCTAAATTCGAAGAAAATTGTGTTGCAAGTGAATAACATCTTTGTTAGGTTTGGTTTATTTATTCAGAAACTTGTTAATATTCTGTCTGTTTTCCAGGAAAGGTCCCCAATAGCTCCGATAGTTGATTAACTCTCTACAAATTCACTGTCGTATTGTTGCTAAAAAGCATTATTGACATTGTAATTGAGCATTTTTCTGTACATACTTTTCAAGCTGTTACAATTTCCTTTCTCAAAGGGTATTTGCAATGTTTGGTGAAAGCATGCAGTTGATCGTTCAGGGGCAAACCATACTAAATTTGTATGAAATATTTGTATGATCCGGTGGAAGGCCTACAACTACAACAAATATTCTGTCCTTTTATTTCAGAAATATTGTTACAATATTGAGATCGAAAATGGCTGATGTTATTGCTACTTCACCTCCATTGAAAAAGAAAAAAGTTCAAAAACTGATTGGTACCCATAATGGTCAGTTTCATGCTGACGAGGCGCTGGCTTGTTTCATGTTAAAACAGTTACCAGAATATAAAAATGCTGAGATCATCAGGTTTGTGAAACCATGGCAGAAACTAAAATTAATATGAACAAAATATGTCTTTATAGAATAGAATTATGAGAACTATAAATCTAAACATCGTTTTATTTGCTTGGGAATTTTGTCTCCGAGTTGACTCACCAATAAAGACTTGTCTCCGAGTTGACTCACCAATAAAGACTTGTCTCCGGGTTGACTCACCAATAAAGACTTGTCTCCGAGTTGACTCACCAATAAAGACTTGTCTCCGAGTTGACTCACCAATAAAGACTTGTCTCCGAGTTGACTCACCAATAAAGACTTGTCTCCGGGTTGACTCACCAATAAAGACTTGTCTCCGAGTTGACTCACCAATAAAGACTTGTCTCCGGGTTGACTCACCAATAAAGACTTGTCTCCGGGTTGACTCACCAATAAAGACTTGTCTCCGAGTTGACTCACCAATAAAGACTTGTCTCCGGGTTGACTCACCAATAAAGACTTGTCTCCGAGTTGACTCACCAATAAAGACTTGTCTCCGGGTTGACTCACCAATAAAGACTTGTCTCCGAGTTGACTCACCAATAAAGACTTGTCTCCGGGTTGACTCACCAATAAAGACTTGTCTCCGGGTTGACTCACCAATAAAGACTTGTCCCAGGTCGACATGTATCTGAATTGACCCAAGTTCCTCAGGAATTATATTTTTAAACCAACATTCAATAACATTTATCCTGAGTAGGAAATGTCATGTACAAACGAAATATCTTGAATTTTTTGATGAAATTTATTTCTAGGACCAGAGATAATAAACTACTGGACGATTGTGACATAGTTGTTGATGTGGGCGGAGTTTACGATCCAGCTAAAAATAGATTTGATCATCACCAAAAGTAAGTACTGACTGAACATGTATTCTTTATCTGTGGTGCTGGTACTCTCTATTATTGATGAGTTGGTCAGATGGGTCAGCGAGTTGCCTAGATACTGTACACTCTGGCCTACCATCAACCAAACATGTGTTCAATTAAAATGACAAAGGTCAAGATGAATTTTAGATTTTTCAGTCCGGATTCCCATTTTCAGTGATGTGGATCAGAGGGGGTGACATGGAAAAAGTGTTTAGTCGATTCCTTGACAATTAGAAATCGCAGGAAGAGTAGGCTAATGCAGCTGTCCTGACAAAATATACGCCATTGCATGGTGTTATCTGTCTTTATTAGCTCATAACGTTCAGAAGAGTAGGATGTAAAACTCCATTCTTATCATTTACACCAGTCATGTAAGAGCCAAATCAAAAGCCAAGACTTGTCCTTGATTTTTGAAAAAATGAATTTTTCTTCTTTTCAGGACCTTTAATGAAAACTTCAATAGTTTGGACCCAAATAAAACATGGGTGACCAAATTAAGCAGCGCTGGGCTGGTCTACTTTCATTTTGGACGACAGTTAATATCCCAGACAATGGAGAAACCGGAAACGGACCCTGTAGTTGAGATGATATTTGATAAAATTTATGAGCGGTTTATCGAAGAAGTTGATGGAATTGATAATGGAATAAATCCAACAGATGAAAAACCACGGTAAGCTAGATCTCACCATTTTTTAGGAAATTTGCAAAAAATTTATCTCTTGTAGACAGGGGTGTAGCTTGACCATTCTGAATGGGAGGGGGGAGTGTAGTGTCTAAAGTTTTACTGGCGAACACCCTTTCAGCGAAGACTTAAATGACTGTCACTAAGTAAATAACCCCGACAGTTTAAGGGGTTGAAATAGTTTTACCGACAATAATTTTCAAAGTAGATGAATGTTTACTGATAACATCATAACTGACACACTCGCTCTCTCAATTTTACCGACAGGCTCCATCCATTATCGTTTTTTACTGATAACCTTTTTTAAAGTTGATGAACAGTTTACTGATAACATCATAACTGACACATGGTTTTCACTCTCTCAGTTGACCAATCCATTTTACTGACAGCTCCATCCATTATCGTTTTTTACTGATAACCTTTTTTAAAGTTGATGAACAGTTTACTGAAAATCAAGGATTAGTCAGAGTTTAAATAAAAAATTTTCAGGTATCAAATAACAACTGGTTTAAGTTCCCGAGTTGGAAAGTTGAATCCCGTCTGGAATGAACCACAGGGTAACAGAGATGTGAGTTGTCTTTCCTTTATTAAAGTCTTAATCTTAAACTATCATGTCGTTCTTATGTTATAAAAATAACAGAACCGAACCTAATAATGCCAGACTTAATCAGTCGAATGATGTAAAGGATCATGATATTTTCTGGAATAGAAAAGTAGTTTGGAGAGGTCACACCTTTAAAATGTCTCCTAATTGTCCTTGTGTCCTGATTCTAGGACAAGTCAGACATGTTCTCATTTGTACATACTGTGATGCTATATATTATTCAGTCAAGAAGAGAATAACCCTGTCACACCTTGAAATTATCTCCTTATTTCTGTCCTGATTCTGGTAACTAGGTCAGACGTGTTCTTGTATGGTAACACTATAAACATTTTTTGTAGGAATTATTTGTGAAAGCCATGGAACTGACAGGAAGTGAACTAATGGAAAGAATTAATTATTATAAAAATTCATGGTTACCTGCCCATGATATTGTTGCAAAAGCCGTGAAGAATAGACACGAGGTAGGTATTCTACGTTAATTTACATAAACACTTCATCATTAACATTTATCGGAAATCCCTAATCATGAGTTATTGCCCTTGTTTTTGAAAACACATTTAATTTACATAAACATTTGCTCATAAACACTTTAGAAATGACAATTCTTCATGAATTTTGAAAAAAATTGGTCTGTTTGTTATCACTCAAGGATAACCCCTATTTGAAATCTGGAAAAAATACTTAACATGAGTTATTGCCCTTGTTTTTGAAAACTCATTTCATTTTTTTCTTATCACCTCAAAAAGTCTCAAAGAAGTGTATGACTGAAAGTTAAATATACTATGCTGTCAAATATTTTTTTTTTTAAAAATCAATGCTGCCAGTGGGCATATATTACTTTGTCTGGCAAGCTATCTTCTAATAATCATTGGATGTTTTATCACATAGTTTTGTTTTAATATCATATTTTGTTTAAAGATAGACCCTAGTGGAGAAGTGATGTGTTTTGAGGAGGGTGGGTTACCCTGGAAGGCACATTTATTTACTCTGGAGGAGGAGTTGAAAATTGACCCCCCTATAAAATATGTTTTGTATAAAGATTTAACCAGTCAATGGAGGATTCAGTGTGTCCCTGTAGAAGATGGTGGCTTCCAAAACAGGTCTGTTCATTTTTCTTTGCTACATTAAAGTGATACCGCGTCTTAAAATAAACATGAAATTTAAAAACTTGGCCAATAGTTTCATCAGTAGATAAACCTGCTGTCATAAATAACAAAACAGAATCCATATATAATCTGATAAATCTAAAAAACTTCGTAATTATCTTAAAAAATAAAATTAGTTATTTAAAAATACCAAATTGATTAAGAATTTTCAAGAATTACTTAGTTTTGTGAGTTTTCCAGATTTTAAGAGGATTCTGTTACTTTATGACACCAGGTAAGTTCACTGATGAATATATACTCATATTGACCATTCTTGAGAACTTAAATTAAACGCAGTAATATCTATTTTTAGATTATCTTTACCCGAAGAATGGCGAGGGATAAGAGACGAGGAATTGAGTGAAAAATCAGGAATTAAAGATTGTGTGTTCGTACATGCTAGTGGTTTTATTGGTGGAAACAAGACATACGAGGGTGTCCTTGAAATGGCACGGAAAAGCTTGGAGCTGAATAAAACGAAGAGCAGTGATTGAAAAATACATTGTGATTTTACCAGTTACATTCTTGTCTATTGAGACAAACATAATCTCTTTTTTTTTTTTTACATACGTTGGAATTAGGTCTAATACACAAGGACATGGTCCTCTAACATTTAGTCCATGGGGACAAACATAGACTCTTTTATTTTACATGGGTCAGAATTAGGTCAAATACACAAGGACATGGTCCTCTAACATTCAGTCCTATAATCTCTTTATTTTACATGGGTCAGAATTAGAACCTGTCTAACATTCAGCCCATGGGGACAATATAATATTGCTGTATGACCTTTTTTCTAGTGTTACTGCCATTTTTACTTTCAAATATTGTCCAAATACTGAAACTTGGGAACAAACAAATCAAGAATGAAATTTACAGTTGGTATTTAAGTAATTTGTAATAAATGATTTTATGACTAGTTAATATGGTGTTTTTATCTTTAATCCTTAAAAGTGGACTATACCAATTGAGTAGTAAAACTCCAGCCATAAAGAAATAGAAATAAGTATAAAATAAACAATATATATATTTTTATTAATAAAAGGCATAGAAACAAAATATATCTTGCTTTAATTTTAATACTCTCTTTTACTGACCAGTAGTACAATATGGCCGCTAGCTTAAATTTTATTCAAAAAAATTCTGAGGCACATCTAATGAACTTTGATTTTTTTTTATAGAGCAGTCTTTTATTGAAATACTGATTGGAACAGGGTTGTTGATATAACTATATTTGCCAGTCATGTCTGATTGGAGTTCCAAAATGAATGACTGCAATTTTTATATTTAGGACATTTTCTATACAAATCTGCTATATATTTGTCATATTTCATACATTATTGCTTTGGAATTTATTGCATCACCAACCCTGAGTTGAAATTACCAAATATTAATTTTGTCAAAAAATGTGTTATAAAACACTTAATATACAAATTTCAATAATCAGGCTAATAAAATAAACCTAGTTACTGGTTACATTTCAACCACTCTAAACCTGTACCAGTACCTTCTGTTGACTAGTGACAAGTTACCAATAGTTACAGGTTTCTTTCAACCACCCTAATCTCTAAACCTGTACCAGTACCTTCTGTTGAATAGTGACTAGTTACCAATAGTAACTGGTTTCTTTTCAACTACCCTAATCTCTAAACCTGTACCAGTACCTTCTGTTGAATAGTGACTAGTTACCAATAGTAACTGGTTTCTTTTCAACCACCCTAATCTCTAAACCTGTACCAGTACCTTCTGTTGAATAGTGACTAGTTACCAATAGTAACTGGTTTCTTTTCAACCACCCTAATCTCTAAACCTGTACCAGTACCTTCTGTTGAATAGTGACTAGTTACCAATAGTTACAGGTTTCTTTTCAACCACCCTAATCTCTAAACCTGTACCAGTACCTTCTGTTGAATAGTGACTAGTTACCAATAGTTACTGGTTACTTTTCAACTACCCTAATCTCTAAACCTGTACCAGTACCTTCTGTTGAATAGTGACTAGTTACCAATAGTAACTGGTTTCTTTTCAACTACCCTAATCTCTAAACCTGTACCAGTACCTTCTGTTGAATAGTGACTAGTTACCAATAGTAACTGGTTTCTTTTCAACCCCTCTAAACCTGTACCAGTACCTTCTGTTGAATAGTGACTAGTTACCAATAGTAACTGATTTCTTTTCAACCACCCTAATCTCTAAACCTGTACCAGTACCTTCTGTTGAATAGTGACTAGTTACCAATAGTAACTGATTTCTTTTCAACTACCCTAATCTCTAAACCTGTACCAGTAGCCTTCTGTTAATAGTGACTAGTTACCAATAGTAACTGGTTCCTTTCAACTACCCTAATCTCTAAACCTGTACCAGTACCTTCTGTTGAATAGTGACTAGTTACCAATAGTAACTGGTTTCTTTTCAACCACCCTAATCTCTAAACCTGTACCAGTACCTTCTGTTGATAGTGACTAGTTACCAATAGTACTGGTTTCTTTTCAACACCCTAATCTCAAACCTGTACCAGTACTTCTGTTATATAGTGACTAGTTACCAATAGTTACTGATTTTTTTCAACTACCCTAATCTCTAACCTGTAAGACCTTCTGTTGAATAGTGACTAGTTACCAATAGTACTGATTTCTTTCAACTACCCTAATCTCTAAACCTGTACCAGTACCTTCTGTTGAATAGTGACTAGTTACCAATAGTCTGATTTTTTTCAACTAAATCTTAAATGTACCAGTACTTCTGTTGAATAGTGATTTACCAATAGTAACGCTTTTCAATACCCTAACTCAAACCTGTACCAGTACCTTCTGTTGAATAACAGTTAATGTTACATTTTTTCAACTACCCAAACTCTAAACTGTAAGTACTTTGTAATAGTGACTAGTTACAATAGTTACTGTTTCTTTTCAACACCCTAATCTCTAAATGTACAGTATTCTGTTAATATGACTAGTAAAATTAATTTCTTTTACTACCCAATCTCTACCTGTATCTTTTGAAAACTGAAATAGAATGTTTTTTTAACCACCCTAATCTCTAAACTTACAGTACTTGTTAAAGAAGTTACCAATATAACTTCAACTACTAATCTCTAAACAAGTATTTTGAATATGATATTCCAATTTACGTTCATTTTCAACCACACAATCTGTGAATTACATCAAAATACTCAACTTTTCAAAATAAGTTTATAAAATACACTAAACAAAAGCTGCTAAATTGATCTTTTGGTAAAATCCTTTTGAATAGTGAACAACATTAACCAGTTAGTTTTATTGAATTATAGTGACCAAAGTTATCTGATTAAAATTTCAATATTAAACTTCCATCTTCAGTGTCTGACTTACAAACAATGATTTCAGTTTGATCAATCCTTATTTTAAATCTTTTTTCCAATCGTTTATAGTAATATTACAATATGAACTGATTTCTGTACTAACAAGATAAGAAATATCTAAATGTGCAAGAGTTTCTAAAATACTATTCACAAAATATATGGCATTATTTCCACATACCAATTTATCAAAAATCTGTGTTCTGCAATCACTAAATAAGTTTCTAACTTCCTAATCACAAACTTTATTGTAAGCCTTTTGTATAGTAAGTACAAACCATTATTTTATGAATTTCAGGAACCACAGATATCTGATTGAAAATTGGAATGATGTAAATTGATGCCGTCAGTGTCCCTGATACAAACAAAGATTTTAGGAAACCTCTTTACAATCTCTTCAACTTTATAGATAAAAAATTCAATATAACTGGCAAGGTGGCTGACTAAAAAATGTAAGCGAAATAATCTACATTGCTAACATCATATACAAAAATACAACAATCATATACAAAAATACAACAACATTTTCAAAAATATATTATAATAACAATATCGTAAACTTCATAAATGCATACAAATGATTTTTGGTAAACCCAAAACCCATTCTGAAAGGGACAACTTCACCATTCAATTTTTATTGCTAAGCTAATCAGTAAAAGTGATCACAGTTAACCATAGAAATTTAAGCCTTCAAATCCATGCATGTCAGAGTTATAGAAATAAAAAATAAAATTTCTAGTTTGAGGTATTTTTTTTCCAAATTATGCAATTTTTCGTGCATTTCTAGTACTTCTGAAATCTATTTAAAAGACTTTTCAAGACTCAAATGAAATGGTGAATCTGTCCCTTCAAGTTTTAAAAGAATACAATGGTGAAAAGGAGGCAAGTTTTTTTTTCCAATCTGAATGATTTTTGCCTAAAAAGGAAATCCTTTCAAGGCTGAAACTTTTATAAAAAAAAAATAGAGGTAAATATATTTAAAATATTATTTTTATGTCACAAAGTTTGTATAACCTTCCTTCACTAAATATTAGGTAAAATTCCATTTTTAGGAAGAAAGTAAAAATAAAAGCCTTAATATTTTTTGACTAGTTAGAACCAGGTGACAGTCACCAAGCTAGGTTTCCATGGTTTTTTAGCTTTTTGAACGACTTAGAAATTGTGTTAAATGGCGATGAGAACATAGTCTTATAAGAACTTAGGACCATCTGACATCCAGGCGATAAGATTGTTTCTAGAATACAAGGTCAGGTGTCCTTAGCAACAGATTTCCTCTATAATTTGTTAAGTTCTATTGAGGTGACTCATGAATACAAACTCTTATAGGCACAGATTGTATTTTTGTGTTCAATTTTAGAGGTAGTCATCCTTAAAAGCAAGACCACAGTAACTTTTCCTGACTAGGTTTATAAAGGCACTTTAGAAAGTCTTCTGGCACAAAAGAATGGTCTTCAAACGCAAGATATTTAAAGAAAAAAAGTATAAAGAGAAAATCCTTAAAGTCATAAAATAAATGCAAATTCAAATAAAGGTAGACATTAAAAACAAACATACCAAATCATCGAATAACCATCACTTGAATTAAGAAATTAAGGTGGACCACATATACAAATCACAAACATACCAAATCATCAAATAAACATCACTTGAATTAAGAAATTAAGGTGGACCACATATACAAATCATCAAAACACTATCACTTTTTGTTAAGTAATAGTCGGCTTCAAATTAACTTGTAATTAAGGTGGAATGTTTTTACAAATCATATATTTACACAATACTTTTTAAGTTAAAATTAAGGTGGTCAACTAATACAAACCAAAATCTTCAATTTCAGATAAAGGAAGACTTCATTTACAAACTACTAAACAATCCTTCACAAGTGATTTCTGTCAAATTAGTACAAAATATTTTTAAATGTCCTTCCATAATCCATAAAGGTGGGCATCAACAACATATCCCAAATCACCACTATAGTGAACACTAAAATATCAGAGAGTGGTAGACCAGAAATACAAATCACACATCAATTTAAGGTAGACAACAAAAACACATATAAAACTATAGCATGTGTATAATTGAAAATGCAAAAGAAAAAAAGGTTACGACCTGAAAGAAAAAATAGTTATATAACTAGAGAACACAATATTGCAGTCAAAATCAGTTAGGTTTAAGGTAGACATTATTTACAAATAACTAATATCCAGCAATCAATTCTGAAAAAACAATAACAAATCATCACAATTTTTGCATAATGTTAGAAATATAAATACAACAAAACAAACCGCCATAAACTAGTAACCAGTAACAATCATTTTCTTCGGAGCTTGTCTTCATATTTTCTTCTCCTAGTTACATTGTTACATCGTCATGGTTACATCATCATGGTTATTTCTTTAATGATTTTCAGTTTCCATCTTCTAAAGGGTTTAATGTAAATGTCTGTGATTCTATTGCACCGCCAGACTGAAAAATAAACCAATGAAATTCAGAGTTGAAGAAATACTGTAATCTGATTGAATAATGAAAACCTCAGACCAGAGCGATTATCCCTTTTTACAAATAACATTAATGGTCGCAGTTCTTGAGAATTTTAAGCCCAGTATCGCTTAAATGTGAACTTTAACCCTAAATGGAATAATCTATAAATAGAAAACTTACTTGTTTAAGTTCCACTCTGGGCCCAGTGAGTTTATATTTTTTAAAATCAGGAAAATAGGTCAGAGTAAACAGAGCACATCCCATTAATACAGAGAGCCATTCCATGATGGTTGACAAGAGATACGGCGCTCGTAATGTATCCTGCAATACACAAACGAACGTGATAGTGCGTCAAAAACTTGGTCAATAAGAGTATATATTCATCAGTATGCCATAAATAACATAACAGATTCCTTATATAATTTGATAAATATTAAAGTGATACTGTGATTTAGAATGAATATAAATTTTTAAATTCAAAACCTAGCCAATAAGAGTACCGGTATATATTCATCAGCAGATAAACCTGCTGCCATAACATGACAGAATCTTTATATAATCTCATAAATCCAAAATAACTAAGTAATTATCAAAAATGAAAACAACTGATTACTGAAAAAGGCGTAATAAATTGATTAAGCATTTTTTAATAATTACTTAGTTTTGTGAGTTAAAATTATAAATCTTAAACTTGGTCAATAAGAGTATATATTCATCAGTTAGACATACCTGGTGTCATGACTAAAGCATAGAATCTCTATATAACACTATATATCTATTAAACTAAGTTATTATTGAAAAACACTTCTAACTTAAACTTGGTCAATAAGAGTATATATTCATCAGTTAGATTTACCAGGTGTCACGACTAAAGAATAGAATCTCTATATTACACAATATATCTATTAAACTAAGTTATTATTGAAAAACACTTGTAACTTAAACTTGGTCAATAAGAGTATATATTCATCAGTTAAGATCTTACCAGGTGTCACGACTAAAGAATAGAATCTCTATATTACACAATATATCCATTAAACTAAGTAATTATTGAAAATAAAAATAAAAGCAAAAACAAACCAGTTCCCAAACTTTACCCCAAAAGGTTCCGACTAAAATAGGGTTAGGGAAATAAAAATAGGGTCCATTAAACAAGAGTAAATGTGATGAGAATGTGAGGGGGGCAGAAGAAATGGCGATTGAACACTATGTACTATATTCAATTATTCATGTTATTTTTAAAAAACATCGTAATGTTTTATCGATATTTATACAAAGGGTATATGCGCAATAAAATCTATCCAAAATTTATCCAGGGGGGTTGGGGGGCAAGAAAGCATTGTACACACCCCGCACCCCAGGCTACGGGCCTGCAAACACAATTAGATAACCAGAATGACAAACTTTCTTACTTCACATTGCAAATTATAAAGGCAGGGATGCCAGGTACCAGTTTGAGACAAATGAAATACAAACCAAGATTTCAAAAGATCTGTAATATACAAATTGAAATACAACTTAACATTAGAGTCAAGGGAAATAACTCTATTTAACTGTCATAGTGTACTATCATTATCTTCTTTATTCCTTTGGCTAATTCTCAAAACACTTAACTGTAATGCATTTCAGATTTTATGAAATATATTAATGTGATTGGATAATAAAACTAACCTATATTAACAATTGACCAATCAAATGACTTACAATGGACAGATAAACAGATGGATGGATCATGATAAGATTAGAAATGTTGATATGTAAAAGGAATACAGGTAATATGGATCTAGGGGCAGATGAACAGATGTAAAAGGAATACAGGTAATATGGATCTAGGGGCAGATGAACAGATGTGAAAGGAATACTGGTAATATGGATCTAGGGGCAGATGAACAGGTGTAAAAGGAATACGGGTAATATGGATCTAGGGGCAGATGAACAGATGTAAAAGGAATACAGGTAATATGGATCTAGGGGCAGATGAACAGATGTAAAAGGAATACAGGTAATATGGATCTAGGGACAGATGAACAGATGTAAAAGGAATACAGGTAATATGGATCTAGGGGCAGATGAACAGATGTAAAAGGAATGCAGGTAATATGAATCTAGGGGCAGATGAACAGATGTAAAAGGAATACAGATAATATGGATCTAGGGACAGATGAACAGATGTAAAAGGAATACAGGTAATATGAATCTAGGGGCAGATGAACAGATGTAAAAGGAATACAGGTAATATGGATCTAGGGGCAGATGAACAGATGTAAAAGGAATACAGGTAATATGGATCTAGGGGCAGATGAACAGATGTAAAAGGAATACAGGTAATGTGGATCTAGGGGCAGATGAACAGGTGTAAAAGGAATACAGGTAATATGGATCTAGGGGCAGATGAACAGATGTAAAAGGAATACAGGTAATATGGATCTAGGGGCAGATGAACAGATGTAAAAGGAATACAGGTAATATGGATCTAGGGACAGATGAACAGGTGTAAAAGGAATACAGGTAATATGGATCTAGGGGCAGATGAACAGATGTAAAAGGAATACAGGTAATATGGATCTAGGGGCAGATGAACAGATGTAAAAGGAATGCAGGTAATATGAATCTAGGGGCAGATGAACAGATGTAAAAGGAATACAGGTAATATGAATCTAGGGGCAGATGAACAGATGTAAAAGGAATGCAGGTAATATGGATCTAGGGGCAGATGAACAGATGTAAAAGGAATACAGGTAATATGGATCTAGGGGCAGATGAACAGATGTAAAA
The DNA here is from genome assembly GCA_030562195.1 of Nipponacmea schrenckii. Classification (NCBI taxonomy): domain Eukaryota; kingdom Metazoa; phylum Mollusca; class Gastropoda; family Lottiidae; genus Nipponacmea; species Nipponacmea schrenckii. The sequence continues at coordinate 22,280,653 of CM060201.1, forward strand.
GGAATGCAGGTAATATGGATCTAGACACAGATAAACCGATGGATGGATCATGACTACAGATTAGAATTGTTGATATGTACAGGTAATGTGTATCTATGAACAGATAAACAGATGAACAGATGGACAGACAGACCTAACTCTACTCTCATACAATTGTAAAAAGGATACAAGTAATAAGAAAGACTGTTAAAATGCAACTCATTGCCAGTTGTAATTTTCCAATGTATAGAAAATGTTTATAATCATCCACTTTATTCAATTTCCAAGTGACCCACGATTGGGCCCAACAGTATAAAAACCCAAAACCAAATGCCAGAGAAGCTCCAGTATAGTGCATGCCCCTCATATGGACTGTCTGAAAGAAATTAAATGAGAAGATAAAATTGAATGGGAACAACACTTAAATTGAAATGAATGCCATGCAACGTGCAATGAGGGAAATTTTATACCAGGACAGCGGCATAAGCCTACTTTTTTGTGATTTCCAGCTGTTGAGGATCTTTAACCTTCACAGCATGTAGAACACATGTCCCACCAGAATGACAAGACACTTTTTCCATGTCACCCTCTCAGGCATGCATCAATGACAAGGGGCAACTGGACTAAAAATCCAAAGATAGCTTGCCAGGCAAGGTAACATACGCCCACTGATAGCTTTGATTGTAAAAGTAAAAGTCCAATTACAGCTGGTTCCTGATTTACAAGGAACTTGGAAGTTAACTATATTGTATTGCATTCAGAAGATCCAATAAAAACTGTAGTCTCTACAGTGTCCACAAACAATTGTTGACAGACGGATGAGAAACAGTACATTCGAAATTCCAAGTTCCAGAATTCCAGGAATTTTTTTCAGAATCATATCAAAATCAATAGGGGTCTTCCTTGGATGTATTCCAGGAATTTTTTTCAGAATCATATCAAAATCAATAGGGGTCTTCCTTGGATGGTAATAAACAAATATACCAAGTTACAAAAAGATTCATAAAGAAATGGAGTCTCTACAGTGTCCACAAGCTTTTGTTTACAAACAGAACAATTTGAAATTCAAATCCAAGAATTCCAGGAATTTTTTTCGGAATCATACCAAAATCAATAGGGGTCTTCATTGAATGATAATAAACATGTATACCAAGTTTCAAGAAAATCCAATGAAACCTGTAGTCTCCACAGTGTCCACAAACAATTATTGACAGACGGATGACAAACAGTACAATTCGAAATTCCAAGTCCCAGAATTCCAGGAATTTTTTTCAGAATCATATCAAAATCAATAGGGTTCTTCCTTGGATGGTTATAAACAAATATACCAAGTTACAAAAAGATTCATAAAAAAATGGAGTCTCTACAGTGTCCACAAGCTTTTGTTTACAAACAGAACAATTTGAAATTCAAAGTCCAAGAATTCCAGGAATTTTTTTCGAAATCATACCAAAATCGATAGGGTTCTTCCTTGAGTGATTATATACAAGTATACCAAGTTTCAAGAAATTCCAATAAAAACTGTAGTCTCTACAGTGTCCACAAACAATTGTTTACAGACGGACCAACGGAATTTGAAATTCAAAGTTCAAGAATTCCAGGAATTTTTTTCGGAATCATACCAAAATCGATAGGGGTCTTCGTTGAATGGTAATAAACATGTATACCAAGTTTCAAGAAGATCCAATAAAAACTGTAGTCTCTACAGTGTCCACAAACAATTGTTGACAGACGGATGAGAAACAGTACATTCGAAATTCCAAGTTCCAGAATTCCAGGAATTTTTTTCAGAATCATATCAAAATCAATAGGGGTCTTCCTTGGATGGTAATAAACAAATATACCAAGTTACAAAAAGATTCATAAAGAAATGGAGTCTCTACAGTGTCCACAAGCTTTTGTTTACAAACAGAACAATTTGAAATTCAAAGTCCAAGAATTCCAGGAATTTTTTTCGAAATCATACCAAAATCGATAGGGTTCTTCCTTGAGTGATTATAAACAAGTATACCAAGTTTCAAGAAATTCCAATAAAAACTGTAGTCTCTACAGTGTCCACAAACAATTGTTGACAGACGGACCGACGGACCGACGGACCGACGGACCGACGGACCGACGGACAGGGGCGACAACAATATACGTCCACATTTCTATGTGGGCGTATAAAAATGCATCACAACCTTTACTGGGATTAAACCTTTACTACCCTAAGGGTAGCGAGGAAGCGTCTAAATCACGGAGTCACCCCAGCTTCCAGTTTATTGAAAGCAGTGAATAATCAACACTTACATACCTGAAAATTGGCCACCATCGACAGCCCAATGGCTGATAACCAACCAAACGTTAAAAATAATTTATTTAAAATAAGAACACGTTTTGCTTGCACGATGATATGACTGGTTGCCTGTGTTTGACTGGTGGTTTGAACAATGTAATCAATTATCAAATAACGAATATATAGGTTTATAGCCACTGAAATACAAAATATTCAATTGATCAATTTAACACTCAAATAATATTTTTACCAAACATAATCAAGACAGAAGCATACCAGCTGGTCCTTGGTCAAACCTTTAGGCATTGTTTTTACAAGGATAACAACTTAGAATCACAAGTGACAGGGATCCTTTCTACCAGCTGGTCCTTGACCAAACCTCTTGGCATTGACTAAATTTTACAAGGATAACAATTTAGGTTCACAGTTAAGGATCCTTTCTACCAGCTTGTCCTTGGTTAAGCATCTTGGCTTGACTAGATTTTACAAGGATTATCCGTACCAATTTACAGCTGGGTGAACTGGAATTATGGGTGAAGATGACTTATTCAAGGTCATTGGACTTTCACATGCAGATTGATATGGGAACCCTCAGCCACGATTTGGTAGATGTAACCATAGAAACAACGACATATAGGTAAACAATAGCGTTGACCATTAGCGAATAAATGTGAATATTATGGTCCCTCCCCCCATGCCCTCCTTGCTTTTAACCCCCCCCCCCCTACCTTTCTCCTTCAACAAAGAATTATAACTTACTTAATATGGCTCCCACGTTGACCAGTTGAGAGAACCAGCCTCTTTCTGGTGGATAGACGCCTGTATAACTAGAAATTTAACACGAATAATATTAACTTATGCCTTAAGGAATTCTCAACAGGACAGTTATTTGAAACTCTACGGCTCATCTCAAGCGGCCAACAGATGTTTCAGATAAACAATCCTCATCAGGCCAGTTTATTTGGAATTTAAGTGGCAACATACACCATCAGAACAGGATTTTACATATAAAGATACTTCATTTCATCTGATGACGACACTGAAAATTGTGTTGAAACCTTGTGTACTTTGTTATTAAAGAAGTGTGTTATGTACCTTGTTATTAAAGAAGTGTGTTATGTACCTTGTTATTAAAGAAGTGTGTTATGTACCTTGTTATTAAAGAAGTGTGTTTTGTACCATGTTATTAAAGAAGTGTGTTATGTACCTTGTTATTAAAGAAGTGTGTTATGTACCTTGTTATTAAAGAAGTGTGTTATGTACCTTGTTATTAAAGAAGTGTGTTATGTACCTTGTTATTAAAGAAGTGTGTTATGTACCTTGTTATTAAAGAAGTGTGTTAGTACCTTGTTATTAAAGAAGTGTTTATGTACCTTGTTTTTAAAAGAAGTGTTTATGTACCTTGTTATTAAAGAAGTGTGTTATTACCTTGTTATTAAAGAAGTGTTTATGTACCTTGTTATTAAAGAAGTGTTTATTACCTTGTTATTAAAGAAGTGGTTATGTACCTTGTTATTAAAGAAGTGTATTATGTACCTTGTTATTAAAGAAGTGTGTTATGTACCTTGTTATTAAAGAAGTGTGTATGTACCTTGTTATTAAAGAAGTGTGTTATGTACCTTGTTATTAAAGAAGTGTGTTATGTACCTTGTTATTAAAGAAGTGGTTAAACTGTTTTACCTGATTAGGGAAAATCTGGTTAACATGGCCATAACCACAGAATCATATTTAACATATAAAATATTCATTTTATAGAGTTAAAATTAAGACCATTACGTTATTAAAAATGGTTTTTACCTTTTTAAAAAATATTTAGATTGTTTTTAAAGAAGTGTGTTAGTCCTTTGTTATTAAAAATTTGATGCCCTTTTTTAAAAAAGGGTTGTTTTTGACCTTTTAATTAAAGAATTTTAGATGTTTTAAAGAAGTGTTTAAACCTTGTTTTAAAGAAATTTTAGATTGTTTTTAAAGAAGTGAAATGACCTTTTAAAAAGGGGGTTTAGATTTTTAAAAAATTTAGAAAACTTTTAAAAAAGGGTTGAATTAACTTTTAACTGTAAAGAAATTTTAGATGCTATAAGAAGCTGAAACCCTGAAAGCTCTATAGCTTTTTAAAATAAATTTAGAAAACCTATACAGATAGCTGAAATGAGCTCTATCAGCTGGTAAAGTAAATATTTAGATGACTATACAGATAGCTGAAACTGAGCTCTATCACTGGTAAAGTAAATATTTAGATGATATAAGATAGCTGAAATGAGCTCTTATCAGCTGTAAAGTAAATATTTAGATGACTATACAGATGGGTGAAATTAAAGCTCTATCAGCTTGTAAAGTAAATATTTAGATGACTATACAAATAGCTGAAATTAGCTCTATCACTGGTAAAGTAAATATTTAGATGACTATACAGATAGCTGAAACTAGCTCTATCAGCTGGTAAAGTAAATATTTAGATGACTATACAGATAGTGAAATTAGCTCTATCAGCTGGTAAAGTAAATATTTAGATGACTATACAGATAGCTGAAATGAGCTCTATCAGCTGGTAAAGTAAATATTTAGATGACTATACAGATAGTTGAAATTGAGCTCTATCAGCTTGTAAAGTAAATTTTTAAAGAGACAATACGGGTAGCTGAAACTGAGCTCTATCAGCTGGTAAAGTAAATATTTAGATGACTATACGGGTAGCTGAAATTAAGCTCTATCAGTTTGGTAAAGTAAATATTTAGATGACTATACGGGTAGCTGAAATTGAGCTCTATCAGCTGGTAAAGAAAATATTTAGATGACTATACAGATAGCTGAAATTAAGCTCTATCAGTTTGGTAAAGTAAATATTTAGATGACTATACAGATAGCTGAAATTGAGCTCTATCAGCTGGAAAAGTAAATATTTAGATGACTATACAGATAGCTGAAATGAGCTCTATCAGCTGGTAAAGTAAATATTTAGATGACTATACAGATAGTTGAAATTAAGCTCTATCAGCTGGTAAAGTAAATATTTAGATGACTATACAGATAGCTGAAATTGAGCTCTATCAGCTGGTAAAGTAAATATTTAGATGACTATACAGATAGCTGAAATTAAGCTCTATCAGCTGGTAAAGTAAATATTTAGATGACTATACAGATAGCTGAAATTAAGCTCTATAAACTGGTAAAGTAAAATTTAGATGACTATACAGATAGTTGAAATTGAGCTCTATCAGTTTGGTAAAGTAAATATTTAGATGACTATACAGATAGTTGAAATTGAGCTCTATCAGCTGGTAAAGTAAATATTTAGATGACTATACAGATAGTTAAAATTTGAGCTCTATCAGCTGGTAAAGTAAATATTTAGATGACTATACAGATAGTTGAAATTAAGCTCTATCAGTTTGGTAAAGTAAATATTTAGATGACTATACAGATAGCTGAAATTGAGCTCTATCAGCTGGTAAAGTAAATATTTAGATGACTATACAGATAGCTGAAATTAAGCTTTATCAGCTTGTAAATTTAAATATTTAGATGACTATACAGATAGCTGAAATTAAGCTCTATCAGCTTGTAAAGTAAATATTTAGATGACTATACAGATAGCTGAAATTAAGCTCTATCAGCTGGTAAAGTAAATATTTAGATGACTATACAGATAGCTGAAATTAAGCTCTATCAGCTGTAAAGTAAATATTTAGATGACTATACAGATAGCTGAAATTGAGCTCTATCAGCTGGTAAAGTAAATATTTAGATGACTATACAGATAGCTGAAATTGAGCTCTTTCAGCTGGTAAAGTAAATATAAAGACGACTATACAGGTAGCTGAAACTGAGTGAAAGAAAGAATGAATGAATAAATGAATGAAAGAATGAATACTTACGTGATGAAGAAAACTATAACAAAATAAAAAGCAGTAAATATTGGCAGGATGTGGATATTGGAGGTCAGCCATGTTAAAATACCACACTGAAATTTCAACCCTATCTTCTGTTCACTTTCTTCTTTCTGAAATTATAAATAAAAATATTATGATGACAAACATAAATAGCATTTATAACAAGTGATTTGATTGGTTGAGAATTCCTAGAATGATTCCAGGGCCAATTTTGATTAGACAATAATTACCTGCATTAGAGTCATCTTAATAAACCCCATGATTGATGAAATTCTATAACGTGATACTGTTCTATTTTATTCAATAAACTTTTAACAAATCCAAAACTTATCCTTAGTCTTGACCTAAACCAGGCACAAAAAGAACCAGAAATATGAATCTATTTATGCTGACCAAATACACAAAAAACTTTTCCGCAATGAAAAAATTACACATTAACTTGATTCCATTTAAAACCTGATGTTAAGCTATTCCAAGCAAATGTAGGAAACAAATCAAATAACGATGGTAAAATCCAATATTTAAAGTTCCAAGGGGACAAATATTCCAAAGAAATTTACAGGATAACGTCTATAGGAATGAGCAGCTGCTACTAAAATCCAGTAAAAGTCAAATATCCTCTTTATCAGCTGATAGAGCTAGAAAACTGCAGCTAGCACTGTCTCTACTTGTGACCTAGGCCAGTGCTTCTATAGGAGAACATCTCTAATAATACCCTTAACTAAACTTGTCCAACTGGAGATAAATTTAGTTTTAATACAAGCTAATAACAGACGTGAGAAATCCTGCCGATTCCAAAACAGAAGGCGGCAATCCCAGAATACTTTCTGAAAATGACGTAAGAGGTAAAATCTTGTAATCTTGTTGGTCGATAAACACAAAGATAACAAAAACCTTTCAGACAAGAACGGTGTGAAATGACACATTGCCAGTACAGGAAGAAAAAAGTCAAATTAGATTACCAGTCTTCTATAAAAAATTAAGTTATTACGGATTGTGTATTATCATTAACTTCTTTAAGTGGCATTTAGTAACTGGGTAATAATTAACTCAACACAATTATATGGATAACAATTCCTTTGATAAATAACTTGCGCCGTTTCGACGAAGGTACTTCCGTCTTTATCAAGCAATGATACAAAGAATTATTGTATTATCATTGCTAGGACAGTCAAATTGTTTACAGTCTTTCTATTGAAGGCTGTGATTGGGTGTATTTACTAGCATACAGTCCAATTAAATTGCAGCACTTATAAACATTTGTAAAACAATAAATGCCTCCAACACCCCAGACAATTCCTTGCCCATTTCTTACCCCTCACATATATAAAATAGAAACTTAATGGCATGCCCTATCCTGATGAAAGTTTGACAATGGGGTATTTCCCCTCACCCAGACAGTCTATGAAAGGAAGTGGTAGTAATTTCCCCTGGGTGGGGATTTTATTCATCCATTGTTTTTATTCAAAACTTCCTGCTGCTCATAGAAACAATATTTGGTAATGAAATTCAAATAAAATGAAATGAATGGAGTTCATCACCTAACCTTCTGCACCTACTGGGCTAATGAAGACCCGCAGAATCACATTTGAATAAAAGTTACCAATAGAGCAACTTTGAGCTTACCATAAGCTAACTCAGAAAAAGAAATACAAATGGTATTAGGCCTATAAAGTAGGCTAATAAACTAAAAAATAACAATTGAATTAACTCCATCTGTGACCCATTATAAACCAGTAACTATTTCTTTAAACAGCTGATAACAATCAACTTTTCATTCAACAAAATTACTACTCTCTAAATGTTAGTACTTCTTACTCCCTTGACAGGATTAAGGTATACAGTCTTCTAGTTGCTTTATAGGACAAAAATACTTCAAGTTAAAACCCTGTTTACAATACAAAATTTATTTTCGTTATCAGAACAATTCTCAGAACAGTACAGTGAATTTTGTGTAAGGTAAATGGTAGAGCGTTCTTAGAATGATTCTAATACTGGCACACCTCAGATTATCTAGGAACCGTTCTCAGACCTTAATAAGCTAACTGTAACACATTTTAAAATACCAATCCTGCATCAGTTAGTCCACAATCAAATAAAACATTACTTGAAGGAATGTTGACAAGCCTAATTGACAGGGCGCTGTCAAAATTGTCTGTAAATGCTTTGATTGTATACAAACCAGATACTAAATTTTCATTATCAAAAATGATAAAAGATTTTTATTTAGATAAGAATAGGCCTACCTGTTTCAGAAATGAGGAATCTTTAACATAAGCTTATCAGTAATAGTGTTCACATTGTCGAAATTTGAGCCTTCAAATCTATTTGTGTCCTGAATTGTCAGGGTGTTAAAGGGAAGTATTTAATGAGGAAAGTCAACATTGGAAAATGAAAAACCATGACCATCTTGTGCCCATGGGTTTTAAAGACAACTTTTCTTGCACTGACACCCTTAAAAAATATCTCATTCAAAGAGCTGATTTTATTGAGACATCTTAAAACGTATTGAATAATCACCTGTGACTTATTCCTTAATGGTTGCCGTTCTTCTGTCGTAATAGTGTCTGTAGAATGCACATTATTATCATTGACAATCCTCGTGTCCACCATCAAATGACCATTGCCATTGGTCACAGTCGAGACCATCTTTAGAGCGTGACAATACCTATTCACGATTGCAAGGAACTAGCTTTTTAAGAATTGGCAAACAGATAATAGAAAAGATGGAAATTTCAATTAGAAATGGTCATTCGGAAATCCGGGTTCATTCTTAGAACATGATTTATAATCATCCAACATCCGCCATCATGGTAAAGGTCATGGCCTTGACCTTAGAATGGAAACAGACCACCACTTACTACGACTTTTTAATCTGCTTATTACAAAGGACTGAGTTTAATATCCGGATTAATAAGGATTGTGTATGTAATTTAATGTAAAGGAGTACTTCACCTTTGCTCCATCTTGTTTGCTGGCCCCTCCCATCTAAAAATTGACAACCCAAAATCTTAAACTTGAAGTGAATTGGGCACGCTTAAGCCATTGCTAGAACACATATTAGGGCTGCAATGACTGACGTGGCGTTAGACAGGGTATGCTTACTCTCCAAAGCTTACAGTACACCTTGAGCCACTGAGAGATTATGTTGGTTGAAAGGTATCAGTATTCAACAGTACCCCATTTGATTGACAGCTGAAGGCTACTACGAGTCTAGATATAAAAGGGGTGTGTCTGGAATAAAAGGGGCGTGACTGTGTTAATCCTACCATGTGTCTAGAACCTGGAATTGAAAGGTGAAGGTCGGGAAAACACCTTTATCAATGACCTTCACATCGTAACCTCAAGCTTTAACCCGAACCATCATGGCGATGAGGAGACGAAACAGCTTTTTTAGGAGTTTTAAAAATGTCGAGCCGGACTGGGATGAATGTGTTTTCGACCAGGGACACCTGGCAGCTCACCAGAATAAATGGGTTTTTGAAATTGCATGGGAGGTGGCGAATAAAGGTAAGAATGTTTTCAATAATCCTGCAAAACATAGAAATGTCAAAGACAAAATGAAAGTGATCGAGAAGCGAAACGGAGTTCAGTGACCCACTGACGTTCACTCAGTCAGTCCATGTATCGTTCATGTGGATCTTTCTGAAATCTTTAAGTACAAGCTTCAAGGGCCATTTTTGTCTTTAAAAATGGATAAAATAGATCGAAATTGAATTGGCATTTACACTACGTCTGCTGACTGACAGTCAAAGTGACACTGACAGACCCCTGCCCTAGCCTAGGACTAGGTGCTGGCGCGATCCAAACCAAGCCCAAGGTCCCTTCTACTACTTAACAATTACATAAGACTTATTTGGGCCCAGATATAAATTAAATTAGGGCATGGATATTTTGGCTTAGAAAGCTTTATTATTATATGTAGCTACAGTCTGTCTCTTTTTAGCTACAGTAGGCAAGGGGGAAAGGAGAGGGGGGGGGGGCTTATCCTAGCACAAAATGGTTTTTCCCCTTATTACATGGATGGCCAATTTGAATATCTGTCAAGGGCTAGCTTACCACCCAATTAAATGCCTTTTCAGTTGTTCATTTCACATTCATTCATTCATTCATTCTTTCATTCATTCATTCATTCATTCATTCATTCTGTTTATAGTTGGAGGTATATATACAGTCATAAAGTCTAAAGCCCCTACCACAGCAGATGAACTAGGGGAGCAGTATTTTTTGATGGGACCGTACAATGAATCGTGCGTTCGAACTGAAGTTGAAATATTAGAGCCACATAATTCTGTCGTCAGGGACGCTTTGACTGCCATGAGAAATGCTGGAATTAAGGTAAGGCCTTTTTGCTTTGTTCTTGGCATTTTCCATTTTTTCAGCTATTTGCTGATACTGGTGATTATATCAGAAACATGTATGAGCTTATCATATTGGTAGTATGGTAACTGCACATGAAAATAGAGAGCCACGGTGGATTAGTTAGTTAGACGCTTGCTTGCTTAACAGAGAATCAAGATTCAATCGAGGAAATATTCGAAATGATTCTTTCGGGTTTTTCAGCCTGGTTACCCCCATTGATGCAGGTTGGAAGGGCTGACATGGAAAGAGTCTAGTCGTTCAGATGGGACAATAAACCAAGATTCCGTGTCCTACACTTAAGGCCCCTCGACAGTTGGAAATCGCAAAAAGTTTAGGCTTATGTCGCTGTCCTGATAAGTTTCCTTGAATGCACACTGCATGGTGTTGCCTTCATTAGCCCATTAGGTGCAGAAGAGAAGGATGTAAAACTCCATTATTTCAATTTATTTGCTCATGAAAATGTTATATTAAGTTAAGTTACAATATGTCTGTTGACAGTTTGGATATAAAAGTTATGAAATGTGATATTGAGGTCAGGGTTGATATTGGTATTGTATGACTAAACTAGGGAATGTGTATTGTACTGTACATGGTGTGGTGAAAGAGGTGCTTGCTTAAAGGTCCTGCGTGCTACAAGGTGTGAGTTTAACAGTTAGAGAGCTGACACAATGAGAGCATTTTGTTTGGATTGGACTGGAAATGAACCAAGTCTAAAATTGGTCCCTAGAAATTTTCTAGGAAAAATTAAACACTCGTTATAAACGCTTTGTTTTCATGTCCACACCCACTTAACGAAGTGTTGTTTAGTTTTGACTATTTAAAGAATTAATATTTTTACCAAGGTGTGTTTTTTTTTTTGTAATTTGATGAAGATATAGACATTATGTATGTTTGTTATTTTTGTAAAATTTAAGAACGTTACTTACTAACCTTTAGTACAAGACTAGTCAGCCCTCGGGGTGGGTCCTAGGGGTTGGGACCTTGATCACTTCACCCTAGATTGATTAAGTTTCAGAGAGCTTACTTCATACAAAATCAAAAATATAGATTTGTGAAAGAAGTTTCTAATTTTCTAAACTTTTGAACCCTTACTTTGTGACCTGGACCAGTGCTTTTATGAGATTATATTGAGTATTCTAATTGTATAACTTGTATAATCTATTTCTGTATATCTACTTTAAACATCTGATTAATTACTATTTTAAAACTGATGATTTATGAGATAATCTGATGTAATTACTGATGTTAATTACTGATGATAATTACTGATGTATAATTACTGATGTTAATTACTGATGTTTAATTTTTAAAAGATATAATTATAAACTTTTTTTGTTTTGTAAAAAAATTTTTTTTTAATCCCTTAATTAGGTGCAGAAAAGTAGGATGTAAAACTCCACTCCATTAACGTTTCAGCATGACTGCCAGTCATGACTGGCAAATAGGGCCAAATCAACAGCCCTGTTTTTACCATATCACTATTTGTTGTGTGTATATTCTTAAAGGGATTGTTAAGAGGTTTTTCTAAAAAAATTATTTTGGGGACACTGATAGCATCTATTTGCATGATTCTAATTTACAGTTCCTGCATTTTAACTTAGCTAAGTGTTTGCTGACATCACAATGGCAATTAAGGCGTTTATGATTAGTCATCAAACACTTAAGTTTTAGTGGAATCGCAGGAATCACAGACTTCAGATTAAAAATTGGACTGATGTAAATTGATATTATCAGTGTCTCTAATACACTTAAAAAATTGTAGAGACCATATTTCCAATCTCTTTAATGCCAAGTCAGACTTGAAATGGATGAATGACAAGTGAGCAATGTCAAACAGATTAAGATGTTTAGACAATGTAAAACCGTTTTGTATATCAATTTATTCCAGGTATATTTCGGAAGATGGTTGATAGATGGGTATCCACAAGTTATATTATTTGATATTGGGTCAGCGGCGTGGAAACTAGACGAATTCAAACACGAGTTATGGCAGAACGCCAGTATTGGTATACCTATACACGACCGCGAATCTAATGATGCTGTTATTTTCGGGGCGTTAGTCACCTGGTTTTTGGGACTGGTAAGTTTTTGACTGGTTGTCCTGGACTACAAGTATGACTAAGAAGCAGACATCTTTTTGTTTCATATTTTTTCTGTGAGTAACTCTCAGTAACCTATATCTTTCTTCAAGCTGAGGTCCAATTTTTGTTAAAAGTTTAGACAATTAGGCCAAGACTTCTATTGTCCACTACTCACAGATGTATACACATCTATATTGGTGTACGCGATCCATAGTATACTAACAATGTACGTAATTTACCATGTTTAGCTGCACGATCCATAGTATCTGGACATACTTACTACAATGAACGTAATTTTCCATGTGTAGAGATATGTCAATGTAACTATTTTAAGATCCGTACAGCATCAATAAGAGTAAAAAAATAGCTTGATTTCTATCAGCCTGAGTCTGAGTATGTACAACACATGTACAACTAAGGACGATGTAACTAAATTGATGACAAAATACCTTTTCTCTCGTACAGCATCAATACACGTAAAAAAAATAGCTCTATTTCTATCACTATCATCAGCCTGAATATGTACAACACATGTACAATGGATTTTATGCTGCTAGAACTTGTAAATTGATGACAGAATGCCTTTTCCGGCATTACCCTGGTTTTTGCTATTTAAAGATCCATACACGATCTATGAGCCTGAAAAATAGCTCAATTTTTAACTTTTAGTGTATGTACAACGCATGTACAAAGCTTGTACAACAATGAACTATGATCTTAAGTACTTACATAATATGAAATTTATGAAATGAGTTGACAGATTGAATATTACCTGAACCTTGGCGGGCTACTCTGTCGTATCATTTTCCTGACTCGCGTTCTGAACTCTTAAACAGTAATATTGTGTGATAAATAATTTTGTTTCCTTAATTTCAGTTTTTAAAACTTACACCTGGAGATCCTCTCGTCATCGCTCACTTTCACGAATGGTTGGCAGGAGCTGGGTTAATATACACCAGGACGCGTAAACTGAATATCAGTACGATATTCACAACACACGCCACGTTACTAGGGCGATATCTGTGTGCTGGAAACACAGATTTCTATAATAATCTGAACAACGTAAGTAGGCTTTGTATCACCCCTGTCAGTCAAGTCGTTTTCATTTATCTTGTGGAATGGATGCTAAAGAGTCGGCCACAGTTTTAATCCAATTTGTATGATATTTGGTTCAGAAAAATACAAGTTTAGCATCATTCATTGAATTTATAGAATTTATTTGTTATTTTTATTTTGTAGTTTAATTTAGATAAAGAGGCTGGTGATCGTCAGATTTATCATCGCTATTGTATGGAACGGGCGGCCGTACATTGTGCCCACGTCTTTACGACAGTGTCAGAAATTACAGGCATTGAGGCGGAGAGTCTTCTCAAACGTAAACCAGGTTAGTTGGGGTTTTATTTGTTATCAAGGGGTAGAATTATTCTTGAAAAACTTTCCGTTAAGTCTGGATATCAACAATATATTAGTTTGATAGTGTTTGATAACCTAAGTTGTTATCCATGTAAAATTACCAAAGGGTTCGACCAAGGACCAGCTGGAAGACAGGATCCTTGTGAACCTAAGTTGTTATCCTTGTAAAATCAATACCAAGAATTTTTAACCAAGGACCAGCTGGTAGACAGAATCCTTGAGAACCAAAGTTGTTATTCTTTTATTACCAAATGGTTCTACCAACAACCAATTGGTAGACATGATCCTTGTGAAGCCAAGTTGTTATCCTTGTCAACTCATTACCAAGAGGTATGACCAAGGTAGAGAGAATCCTTGAGAAATAAAACCTAAGTTGTTATCCTTGTAAAATCCTTATCAAATGGTTTGACCAAGGACTAGCTGGTAAACAGAATCCTTAGAACCAAAATTGCTACCAATGTAAGATCATTTCCAAGAGATTAAGACAGATTGGTAGACAAGATTGTATTCGCAGACGCTATGTTTCTAAATCTTATTCTCAAATGTAGAGTTCTGATAAAAGAAAATAATTCTAAGTTTATATTTTATAGACATCATTACTCCTAATGGTTTAAATGTGATCAAATTCAGTGCTCTTCACGAATTTCAAAACTTACATGCTGTTTCCAAAGAAAAAATCAGTGATTTTGTTAGAGGGCATTTTTATGGGTGAGTGAAGTGCATTTAATGTCTTTTTGATTCAGGGATCTTGAAATAGTTTTATTTGCCAGTCCAGTCTGGAAGTAGAACTCAAATGTCTTGTTGTTAACGGATGGTTTAGGGCTGTATTTTTGTGTGTGTTTAGGTGACAGCCAGATATTGATTAGGCTCGGTGATAAAAATGAAGTTCCACACTAGCGACAAATTTTTATCGTAAGATTAAGGACTTCGAGGGGAAGATTGGTCTTGGAATTTTAAGTTGACACGTAATGTAACAAAAGCACAGACACAGGTCATACTTATTTTTCGATAATCTTACACACGTCGGTAATTTTTTTTTTTTTTTATTTCAGTCACTACGATTTCGACCTCGATAAGACGTTATATTTTTTTAGTGCAGGGCGATACGAGTTCTCTAATAAAGGTTGCGATATGTTTATTGAATCATTAGCTCAATTAAATTATTTTTTAAAGGTAAGTCCAGATCAATAGACCTGTAACTTCTTTATTTTTAACAGTCAGTCTTACCTTGATGGCGCGAAAGCTGAAGATGAAGCGCCATCTAGTAACTCCTCTTTGCCCAGACCACAAAAAATTTTTACAATGTAAAAATATTTATTTATTATCTTACAATTTAAAAGTGCTGTTATCTGCTGAATATGCATGAAGTTTAATGTATGTTTATCTTGTACACATGTTCTTGTGTTACTTTTGTACATTTGTTGTCATGTACCGGTACTTGATCACAGGAACATAGATCTGTCCATCTAATACAAATGTACTTGATCACAGGAACATAGATCTGTCCATCTAATACAAATGTACTTGATCACAGGAACATAGATCTGTCCATGTCATGTACTTGATCACAGGAACATAGACCTGTCCATCTAATACAAATGTACTTGATCACAGGAACATAGACCTGTCCATCTAATACAAATGTACTTGATCACAGGAACATAGATCTGTCCATCTAATACAAATGTACTTGATCACAGGAACATAGATCTGTCCATGTCATGTACTTGATCACAGGAACATAGATCTGTCCATCTAATAGTAATAATACATGATTTTATTTCCAGTCAAGTGGAAGTGATATGACGGTTGTGGCATTTTTAATTTTTCCCACTCGAACCAATAATTTCAACGTAGATTCTCTACGAGGGCAAGCCATCGCTAAGCAACTGAAAGATACAGTGTCCAGTGTACAGAACCAGATGGGTAAAAGAATTTTCGAAATCTGTTTACGGTATGTATTTCTAGAATATACACTGTTTCTAGGATATCATAGAGTCTTATCTTCTAACACTATTTCTAGGATATCCTAGGGTCTTATCTTTTAACACTGTTTCTAGGATATCCTAGGGTCTTATCTTCTACCATTGTTTCTAGGATATTCTAGGGTCTTAACTTCTAACACTGTTTCTAGGATATCCTGAGGGTCTTATCTTCTAACACTGTTTCTAGGATATCCTAGGGTCTTATCTTCTAACACTGTTTCTAGGATATCCTAGAGTCTTATCTTCTAACACTGTTTCTAGGATATCCTAGAGTCTTATCTTCTAACACTGTTTCTAGGATATCCTAGAGTCTTATCTTCTAACACTGTTTCTAGGACATCCTAGGGCCTTAACTTGTTTTTTTTTTAATATTTCAGGGGTAAACTACCCTCTGGTGATGAAGTGTTAACACAAGAAGATATTGTCAAATTAAAACGCTGTATATTTGCAGCTCAGGTAAGCCTGGTTTTAAAATTCTTGGAGACACTGCTCACTTGCCTTTAGAAACAAGTCATGAATGAGGATGTATTGGACCTGATTCTTGATAACTTATCTTAAGATGATTTTATTGTTCCTGTCATCTTAGCAGTGTTTTTTATTTTCAGAGAGCAAGCTTACCTCCGATATGTACACACAATGTTTCCGAGGATTGGAAAGATCCGTGTCTGGAGGCTTTAAGGAGATGTAAATTATTCAATGCACCTTCAGATAGGGTCAAGGTCAGTGACTATTTTTTCAGTTACCCTTATTGCACACTGTAGCATTATATATTATCCGTATTTCACTTTCACTTACCGTGTTTCACTTAAGAAGGGAAACTTCGTATTTTACACTAAGCAGTGAAAAGTTTTAATTTTAATCAGAATGCATGGAGAATTCTAAAAAGTCTGGTTCATTAGCATGGAAAGTGTCCTAAAGATCTAAGCTGAAATTGGACATTTTAGAGCTCCAATCAGAAATGACTGGCCAATATAGATAAATAAACAGCACTTATTCTTAGCTCGATTAAAGTCTTACAAAAAATTTTTGTTTTTTAGAAATTTAGCCCATAAGGTGCAGAAGAGTAGGATGTAAAACTCCATTCATTTCATTTACAATAAAATTCATTTTTTTATTCATGTTTATTTTGCATTTCATCTTTAGGTAATATTTCACCCGGAGTTTTTAAATTCAACCAATCCTCTATTTGGGTTGGAATATGAAGATTTTGTACGAGGATGCCACCTGGGTGTGTTTCCATCGTATTATGAACCATGGGGCTATACACCAGGTATGCCTACGATTCTTTGTTTGAAAACAACTTTTTGAAATTCTTCACAAACTATTTTCTTTACACCTGGAAATACCAAAGGAGCATTGTTTAAAAAATAGAATATGTTTACTAAAAATCATAAATTCAGTGGGATGCAAATTTTGTTGTGTTCTATTTATAGTGCAATGTACAGTTATCTGTGTGTTCTATTTATAGCTGAATGTACAGTTGTCTGTGTGTTCTATTTATAGCTGAATGTACAGTTATCTGTGTGTTCTATTTATAGCTGAATGTACAGTTATCTGTGTGTTCTATTTATAGCTGAATGTACAGTTATCTGTGTGTTCTATTTATAGCTGAATGACAGTTATCTGTGTGTTCTATTTATAGCTGAATGACAGTTATCTGTGTGTTCTATTTATAGCTGAATGTACAGTTATCTGTGTGTTCTATTTATAGCTGAATGTACAGTTATCTGTGTGTTCTATTTATAGCTGAATGTACAGTTATCTGTGTGTTTTATTTATAGCTGAATGTACAGTTATCTTCGTGTTTTATTTATAGCTGAATGTACAGTAATGGGAATTCCAAGTATTACCAGTAACCTGTCCGGGTTTGGATGCTTTATGCAGGATCATATCGCCGACCCTAAATCTTACGGTATTTACATCATTGACAGAAGACATAAAGCACCTCACGAATCTGTTAATCAGTTGGCTCAGGTTAGAAATTAATTTAATAATTAAACATCGGTATGTATTTTTCGATAAAACTCAAGTTTGTCACGAGATTCCGTTACAAAGGCAAAAAGCACAATTATGACGCAATTTAAGATTTGTGGAAAATTTATTTAACAGTTCATGTCAAACAGTGAAATTGTATTAATAAAAGTGTCTTCAATATAAATATCAGAATTAAATGTTAGTCTCATTCTTATATTTATCTTTAACCCTTTCAACCCTAGAAGCCCGTAAACCGGCTGTTGTCAAGTGACGTCATACAACGTTAACGTCATACAAGTTAAGAAATATTGCTGGGAGCTCAGGGTATATGAAGTTCTATCTAAATTACACTCAGGGTTCAAAGGGTTAAGATATTTGTGTTGTTAACTATCGTAATGTATTTCTCATTATTTCAGTATATGTTCGATTTCACCTGTCTAAGCCGACGACAGAGAATCATTCAAAGAAATAGAACGGAACGACTAAGTGAATTGCTGGACTGGAAAAATTTAGCTATGGTATGTTTTTGATTTTTAAAGAAAATATATTAGCAAGATACCATATAATTGTGTATATACTGCTCACCATTTCTTACCATTGAGTTGCTCTGGAAACAAATACTGTAAATAATGGTGGTTGAAGTTTATTAAAATCTATTACCTCCCTTTCATTTTTTAAGTGAACTGCATAATGACCTGTATATACCAATTCCCTATTACAAAATACCTACAAATACAATACAAAAGTTCCTATTAGTTCTGTTTCTATTTTCATGAATGTATGATATGGTATTTTGTGTTGTCCAAAGCTCAAAGATCTTTCAACCAATAAACTGCCATCTTTCTACTTTCAGTTTATCTCGATTAATTTTTTTTTAGAAATCGTTACTTGGTCTCATTGATGTAGGTTAGTTATAAAATTGCTCTCACTCAAGCTTTCTCACCTTAGGAATTGTGGGATAGTCAGAAAGGATGTCAGTCAGCTGCCGATAAAACTCCTTCTTTTCTACTTTCAGTTTTATCGTAAAGCTCGTCTGCAGGCTGTTACAATAACTCACCCAGACCGAGCAGCTGAACAAACTACAGCTGATAAAAAATTCCTGTACCCTAAACCTGCTTCATGTCCCCCATCCCCCTCCATGTCACGCTCATCGACACCCCTCCCCTCAGATGATGACGACAATGAAGAAATTGAGGAAATTGATAATCAACATCTTTATTACGACGAAGAAAAATAATAAATATCTTCGTTAGTCAATTTTAATTTTAATTAATTATACAATTCTGGAAATAATTTCATAGTCATAGTTTACATCCCCTAATTCTTTAGTGAACTATTCCTAATATACATTTTTTTGATCAATATATGAAGAGCTCATTTGTTAAATTAGGGGTGACATTCCTCAACTCTTTAATGAAGGCTTCCAAACATTGTATATTTATTAGTATGATATAGTCTTGTGTATGATCAAGTAGAGTTCACTTTAAAAAATTATTGATGACATCCCTTGATCTGATGCATTCTGTCATAGTGCTATGTATGTTTAGAAGTTCTTGACCCCCTAAACATTTTATTTGAACTCTTCCCCATGTTCTTTCTTTAATCTATATAATGCAGTGCTTGTGTTTGGTAGAGTTCATTTATAGATGTTGGTGATTTCCCTAAATTTGACATTGGACTATTCCACACATGCAATTTTTCAATGTATATGATTCAGTGCTGTGTATGTTTAGAATAAGACATTTGTAAAAGTAGGGACGTTTTTCTGCTGGTGAAACTATTTCCACACCTTGCTAATATAACTTTATATTATTCTAGTATAATGCAATATTTTATCTGACCATAGTATACTAGTATAATCAGTTTCTAATAAAATTTAAAGAAAAGAAATTTCAGCAAAAATTGAATTTTTACCATATTTATCTGATTAGAATATGTTGATATATGTTCTTTCTGTTTGATATTCTTTTTTTTTTGTGTGAGATTAAAACTATTTTTTTTATTATTGCATGGCAATAGATTTTATTTTGATTATTCATTTCTTTTGTTAATGTAGCAGTGTGCGTCAATTTACCAAGTAAATTTTGAATATTTATATTATAATATACCAGTAATAGAATAATTTAATATAATGAATATATTCTTGTTCATTGGAAGACAGGAATTGCACATCCGAAACTATCCTATCATTTTTACGATATAGAAATAACGGACCCGATCCTAATTGGAGTCCATTAAATTACAACGCCAGACTAAATCAGTCGAATGATGTAAAATTTTATAGAAAAGTAGTTCGACGAAGTTATGATTCTAAAATGTCCCATAATTATCCTCGTGTCCTGATTCTTATGAATAGCTTTCATAAACCTTACACATTTTAATATTTTTTCATACCTTATCTGAAATATAAAATGAGAATTTGTGAAAAAGAAAATCAGTATTTAAAGAGAAATATTACTTACAAGAGATTGTAAATAGATTTAATAAAAAAAAAATCTGTATCAGCGACACTGTTAGCATTCATTTACATTATTCCAATTTTCCATCAGATGTCTGTTGCTTGTATCACAGTCATAAGACAATGGCGATGTGACGTTATCAGACACTTACATTTATTGGATTTGCAGGAACCATATACGTCTGATTGAAAATTGGAATAATGCATATTGATGTTTTCAGTTTTAGATACACATACAAAATTTTTAAAAAATCTCTTATAATCCATTTAATGTCAGTATTTTAAAGGCGAATTCCGTGAAAGCACTCAACCAAAAATAACCTCCAATGTTTTTACATCTTTTTAGTTTTTCATATCAAAATAATACAGCTTTATTAATTTATTAATCCTAAACCTATTATCTATTTTAATGCTATTAAAAACATATTAATAATACGTCTTTATATGAAGTTGTGTTGTCTACCTTTTCAATAAAGGACCATAGTCAATTGTTTATTTAAATTCAATGTAAAATTATAACAGAAGAATAAATTATAAATGATCATTGTATAAATTAATCTTTTTTTTGTGTAATTAGTCATTAAAGATACAATTAACTTTCATTATAATAAAGTTTAAGTAATTGGTCGTATAATAATAACTAAGTTAAGTAATGCAATATACGTATGTGAATCCTCTATAGATGCAACTCGATTTTATGCATTAAGTAAACCCATTAGTTGTGATATCTTGAACTTTGTAAAATATCGTGGAAATTGTAAAAACATTTATCTTATTAAAAAGATTGACCAATTACGAGTTATAGCAAAGTTGTAATTGAATATCATTTGGGGAAAGTTTGCAAAAGAAAATCATTTGAATTGTAAAAGTGTATGCATACTTAGAAATAAATGTGATTTTTCAATATACGTTTCAGTTTTTGGTAGAAACATTCAAGTGATATCCCTCACCAAACTAGGACCTGCTTTCAAAAAGGGACTTGTGTTCAAATATGTGTCAATACAATGGGGTTGCCTCAAGAGGCTGTTTTCATAATATGTGTTATTACCACTATTAAGCACTGATAAGAAGGGATTCGACTGATCTGTGATTTTATTTACGATCATCAAGACTGTTTGATAACAAATATTTGATTAACCAGGTGGATTATTTCTTAGTGATAAGAAAATGTTATCTTTTAACCAAACAAACCAAATTATGGTCAACCTTTTCAGACAAATTTTTATAACTTGAAATTGAGTTTTATGGTTTTATGTAATGCGCGATTGTAGAAATATTTCAGTCGACATTAACTCTTCCATCAAATTGCTTATTACAGTCGACTTCATTATATTTTTTTCTAGTTTTATTTATCAGATAGCAGTATTGCTTCAAATTAACAGGAGGACTTCCGATTAGAGGGTAAGGCTAGAATAGAGAATATTCAGTTCCACATTATACTGTTTTATATCTGACAATGGAAATTGTCGAAACGAACCAAGCACACAGGTAAAGCTCCGTTATCATAAATTGATCTGGTTGTATCTCGCGATGTTGACTATTATAGTAGTGGCAGATGTCAATGGGAAAGCAGGTCACACTTACTCTTTTCGAAACACTTAATGATACTTCTCTTTACTCATAATTTTGACATACTTAGGACTTGATTTTGTTAAAGGAATAGTCGTGTTTGCATCGAAATAGTAATTGAGTTTAACGTCCTACTCCCCAACACGTTATGGGTTAACAAAAACGAGCAACGCCATGCACGGTGCAATGAGGAATTTTTCTCAAGTTAGCGGCATAGGTCGACTCTTTTTGTGGTTCACAACTGTCGAGGGATCTTTGACGTGCACATGGGGCCTCGTTTTATCGCCCCATCCGAACGACGGGGCGCTTTTTCCATACCACCCTGAGAAGCCGAGTTGAAAATCCGGAAGTTCATCTTAACCTTTGACAGGCTTGAAAGCGTCCAACTCACTGAGCCACCGTGGCTCCCAGACACAAAATATCACTGAACACTAAATATATTCTAAAGCCTGACACAGACACATAGGTCACTTTGTCGCAATTCAATCATCATTTCAATGATATTCAAAACTTAATTTTTTATTTAAATATGTAGATTGAAATAGCTGTCCATAAATTAAACCAAATTCTCGTGATATCGATTTTACTGAGAGATAACGAAATATTGTTTTGTCTTTTTTCAGGTACGTATTTGAAATAATTAAGGTTTTTGGACGTAAAACGCCATTTCAAATCGGGACTTTTTTGGTACTTAAGAACTAGTTCCACGACCTATTTGACAGAACTTCTTTGATCGTCGTTACCAATAAATAATTCAAGCCTTTGGTAGTGTCGGTGTTGCGGAGAATACACAACAAACGATCGTATGGCCGCGATTATCGTTCCCTGTAATGTATCTAAAATGGCAATCATATGACGTTTTGTCTTACTGTTCTAGGCTCTATGGACGTGTAGCATGGAGTTTTACGTTTTACAGTACGGTACGATCTGTATCTTATTGGACTAACGAAATGAAAAGTTCTACTGTTCTGTATCTTATTGGTACAATGAAGTAGTGTTTCATATTCCACTTTTAGACTAATGAAATGAAATGGAGTTTTATATCCTACTGTTCTGTATTTTATCGGACTAATGAAATGAAATAGAGTTTCATATACTACTGTTCTGTGTCTTATTGGACTAATGAAATGAAATGGAGTTTTATATCCTACTGTTCTGTATCTTATCGGACTAATGAAATGAAATGGAGTTTTATATCCTACTGTTCTGTATCTTATCGGACTAATGAAATGAAATGGAATTTTATATCCTACTGTTCTGTATCTTATTGGACTAATGAAATGAAATAGAGTTTTATATCCTACTGTTCTGTACCTTATTGGACTAATGAAATGAAATGGTGTTTTATATCCTACTGTTCTGTATCTTATTGGACTAATGAAATGAAATGGAGTTTCATATCCTACTGTTCTGTATCTTATTGGACTAATGAAATGAAATGGAATTTTATATCCTACTGTTATTTAACTTTTGGCCATATAGCCAGTGACTTGCTCTAATGGACTAATACATCTCACATTTACTTTATATCTGTTTTATACTACAGGTCAAAAGAAAGTACTACCAGGACAACTTGATCACCAATATGTGAAGACCTTTCGAAGAGTCATAATTTAACCGAATTACATCACATGGTAGAAAAGAACCAGAACAGAAGTGTAAATCTGGAACATTCACCAAGGGAGGTGACTGGTTGTGGATGTAAAGGGAGAATACTCTGATTATTTATTATATCAAGGGACTCAACTCTGTGAATCAACAGTCTATAAGATGGGCTTTACGTACCGAGGACACTATATTTTAATTGTGGTCGCAGCAATTTTTCCTATCACATGTTTTACATCGTAAGTTTCATTTAATAAATATTTTGGTTTAATGAGAAAATTCTAGCAATATCACAATATAAACCAACTATCTACCTCACATTACATGAGAAAAATAGAGAAATAAGACCCAGGAGCAGTAAAAACTGATGAAAGTGTAAATTGTTGAAACGTTGTGTTCAATAAAGCCTAGAAGAAATCACCATTTCAATCAAGATATAATTGTTGAATGTTTTTCATTTTTATCCCGTTTTGTCTATTCTATAGATATACAATAGCTGTTTTATTGGATCACGTAAATGCTGTCTTCCCGTATATCAGGTAAATGCACATTAATATTCCGGATGATTCAGCTCGTGATATAGTCGAGTAAGGGCAGTCAAAACCATCCGATACAGAAACTTGCCGACTCGTTCCAGTATAAAGTTGTCTTTTTTATTTGGAATGTAGGACGTTAACAATTACAGGACCCGAAACAATGATTAAATATGCCCTGAAAGAACATGCCCTTTTAGGGGGTTGGTTTGATTATTTCGAGTTGTTGCCGATATTAATTTCTGATTTCAGTGACACAGGAACAAGGGCCCCGGAAAGTTGTGTTTTCGGGTTTTTCATGGGAATCTATGCCCTTATCAGTAAGTAACGTCATGGTTGTCGTCATCGTCATCATCTCATCATCATCATCACCATCATCGTCGTCGTCATCGTCATCGTCATCATCATCCAATCCAAATCTTTCTATTATCATTCAGCATCCGACATGATTATCAATCTTCAAAATGGAAAAGATGTATAGTCGTTCCTTTGAACCAATAAACCGAGGACCCACGTGCTACAGGCTGTTCACGTTACAGACCCCCTCGATAATTGGAAGTCGCAAAAAGAGTAGGCTAATGCTGCTGTTCTGACAATATTCCATTCATTCATTCATTCATTTATTCATTCTATAGTTTACATCGTCCATCATTCATCGACCCAGAACCATGATATTTCTCTGTGCCATCTAGTCAACATAATGTTGAACGTCAAAACATTATTATATTATTCTAGCTGCTCGAATAATCCGACTGCGATATCAGCAAGTATATTATCACTATGGTGACAGTAACAGGCGGGCGTTATTGATAGTAAATAAGGTGGCACTATTTTTCGGCTGGGCAGCGGCTTTAGGTGTCTATGTCGTCGGCAACTTCCAGGTCAGTTTTATTTGTGCAATTTACATCACCGACACAATTTCTCGACTCACTGTGAATAATTTTCTAGCCCCGAGTCACAATGCAAACTGTCCAGATAATTCTCTTATTCAGCATTTGAGTCTCGATCCACCGAATCAATCGTTAGTGGCAAGCACGTCCGATTTAAGGGAAGTAAGTACAATTAATATAAGGGAAATAACTCTTTTTAGATATCGGGTAAACTGATGTAAGTAGAATTTTATTGTCACGGATAGCAACGTTTGAGTGTGTTTTCTTTTTTGTTATATTTTTCAGGAAACAAACGTATTAGTAGTGCATTTAATTGGTGCTTTTATGGCTTTTATAGTGGGCAACGTATACATGTGGCTACAGACATTTCTGTCCTATAAAACAAGTCTATTGCCAGGACATAGTCTTGGTTTAACCAGACTTAGACTTGTCCTCACTATTCTGAATACCACTGGTATTGTAGTCTGTATCCTTTTAAAAAGTTAATAGAAAGAAAATTGTTGGAGGGTCTGACACGATAAAAACATCTAGAGGGATGGATGGATGAATAAGCCGAGGGCCCGTTAGCTAAAGGCTCTGCACGTTAAAGATCCCTCGACAGTTTTTTCCTGGTTTATCTTCGCAAGAGATGCCAGTTCTGACATGATATAAACCGAGGGTCCGTGTGCTACCGTCTGTGACAAAACCTTTTGTGAGTTTTTTTTCAGTTTTAATTTCCTTAACGAGATTCAGTTCTCATTTTTGCCACAATAGCAAGTAAACTGAAGCCAGACGACCCTCTAAAATGGGGTCCTGGTGTTAAGGTAAGGTGCTTGTTTCAGAAGGATGGTGATTCGTTTGGGTATATAGCAATAGGGCAGGGCCTACATGGTTCATATATATCCAAACCTTGCTTTAGGAACATGAGAAGGGTGGTGCTTCGTTTGGGTATTTAGGGCCTACATAGTTCATGTATATCCAAACGTCGCTTTAGGAACATGAGAAGGGTGGTGCTTCGTTTGGGTATTTAGGGCCGACATGGTTCGTGTATATCCAAACCTTGCTTTAGGAACATGAGAAGGGTGGTGCTTCGTTTGGGTATTTAGGGCCTACATGGTTCATGTATATCCAAACCTTGCTTTAGGAACATGAGTAGGAAGGTGCATCGTTTGGGTATTTAGGGCCTACATGGTTCATGTGTATCCAAACATCGCTTTAGGAACATGAGTAGGAAGGTGCATCGTTTTGGTATTTAAGGCCTACATGGTTCATATATATATCCAAACCTTGCTTTAGGAACATGAGAAGGGTGGTGCTTCGTTTGGGTATATAGCAATAGGGCAGGGCCTACATAGTTCATGTATATCCAAACGTCGCTTTAGGAACATGAGTAGGGTGGTGCTTCGTTTGGGTATTTAGGGCCGACAGGGTTCATGTATATATCCAAACATAGCTTTAGGAACATGAGAAGGGTGGTGCTTCGTTTGGGTTTTTAGGGCCGACAGGGTTCATGTATATATCCAAACATAGCTTTAGGAACATGAGTAGGGTGGTGCTTCGTTTGGGTATTTAGGGCCTACATGGTTCATATATATATCCAAACCTTGCTTTAGGAACATGAGAAGGATGGTGCTTCGTTTGGGTATTTAGGGCCTACATAGTTCATATATATCCAAACCTTGCTTTAGGAACATGAGTAGGGTGGTGCTTCGTTTGGGTATTTAGGACCTACATAGTTCATGTATATCCAAACGTCGCTTTAGGAACATGAGTAGGAAGGTGCTTCGTTTGGGTATTTAGGGCCGACATGGTTCATGTGTATATCCAAACCTTGCTTTAGGAACATGAGTAGGAAGGTGCATCGTTTGGGTATTTAGGGCCTACATAGTTCATGTATATCCAAACGTCGCTTTAGGAACATGAGTAGGAAGGTGCTTCGTTTGGGTATTTAGGACCTACATAGTTCATGTATATATCCAAACCTTGCTTTAGGAACATGAGAAGGAAGGTGCTTCGTTTGGGTATTTAGGGCCTACATAGTTCATGTATATCCAAACCTTGCTTTAGGAACACGAGAAGGGTGGTGCTTCGTTTGGGTATTTAGGGCCGACAGGGTTCATGTATATCCAAACCTTGCTTTAGGAACATGAGTAGGAAGGTGCTTCATTTGGGTATTTAGGACCTACATGGCTCATATATATATCCAAACCTTGCTTTAGGAACATGAGTAGGAAGGTGCTTCGTTTGGGTATTTAGGGCCTACATGGTTCATGAATATCCAAACCTTGCTTTAGGAACATGAGTAGGAAGGTGCATCGTTTGGGTATTTAGGGCCTACATAGTTCATGTATAACCAAACCTTGCTTTAGGAACATGAGTAGGAAGGTGCTTCGTTTGGGTATTTAGGGCCTACAGGGTTCATGTATAACCAAACCTTGCTTTAGGAACATGAGTAGGAAGGTGCTTCGTTTGGGTATTTAGGGCCGACAGGGTTCATGTGTATCCAAACATCGCTTTAGGAACATGAGTAGGAAGGTGCATCGTTTGGGTATTTAGGGCCTACAGGGTTCATGTATAACCAAACCTTGCTTTAGGAACATGAGAAGGAAGGTGCTTCGTTTGGGTATTTAGGGCCTACAGGGTTCATGTATAACCAAACCTTGCTTTAGGAACATGAGTAGGAAGGTGCTTTGTTTGGGTATTTAGGGCCGACAGGGTTCATGTGTATCCAAACATCGCTTTAGGAACATGAGTAGGAAGGTGCATCGTTTGGGTATTTAAGGCCTACATGGTTCATATATATATCCAAACCTTGCTTTAGGAACATGAGTAGGAAGGTGCTTCGTTTGGGTATTTAGGGCCTACATGGTTCATATATATATCCAAACCTTGCTTTAGGAACATGAGAAGGGTGGTGCTTCGTTTGGGTATATAGCAATAGGGCAGGGCCTACATAGTTCATGCATATCCAAACGTCGCTTTAGGAACATGAGTAGGTGGTGCTTCGTTTGGGTATTTAGGGCCTACAGGGTTCATGTATAACCAAACCTTGCTTTAGGAACATGAGTAGGAAGGTGCTTCGTTTGGGTATTTAAGGCCTACATGGTTCATATATATATCCAAACCTTGCTTTAGGAACATGAGTAGGAAGGTGCTTCGTTTGGGTATTTAAGGCCTACATGGTTCATATATATATCCAAACCTTGCTTTAGGAACATGAGTAGGAAGGTGCTTCGTTTGGGTATTTAGGGCCTACAGGGTTCATGTATAACCAAACCTTGCTTTAGGAACATGAGTAGGAAGGTGCTTCGTTTGGGTATTTAAGGCCTACATGGTTCATATATATATCCAAACCTTGCTTTAGGAACATGAGTAGGAAGGTGCATCGTTTGGGTATTTAAGGCCTACATGGTTCATATATATATCCAAACCTTGCTTTAGGAACATGAGAAGGGTGGTGCTTCGTTTGGGTATTTAGGGCCTACATAGTTCATGTATATATCCAAACCTTGCTTTAGGAACATGAGAAGGGTGGTGCTTCGTTTGGGTATATAGCAATAGGGCAGGGCCTACATAGTTCATGTATATCCAAACGTCGCTTTAGGAACATGAGTAGGGTGGTACTTCGTTTGGGTATTTAGGGCCGACAGGGTTCATGTATATCCAAACCTTGCTTTAGGAACATGAGAAGGAAGATGCTTCGTTTGGGTATTTAGGGCCTACATAGTTCATGTATATCCAAACGTCGCTTTAGGAACATGAGAAGGAAGGTGCTTCGTTTGGGTATTTAGGGCCTACAGGGTTCATGTATATATCCAAACATAGCTTTAGGAACATGAGAAGGGTGGTGCTTCGTTTGGGTATTTAGGGCCTACATAGTTCATGTATATCCAAACCTTGCTTTAGGAACATGACAAGGGTGGTGCTTCGTTTGGGTATTAAGGGCCTACATAGTTCATGTATATCCAAACCTTGCTTTAGGAACATGACAAGGGTGGTGCTTCGTTTGGGTATTTAGGGCCGACATGGTTCATGTATATCCAAACCTTGCTTTAGGAACATGAGTAGGAAGGTGCATCGTTTGGGTATTAAGGGCCTACATGGTTCATGTATATCCAAACCTTGCTTTAGGAACATGAGTAGAAGGTACTTCGTTCGGGTATTTAGGGCCTACATGGTTCATGTATATCCAAACGTCGCTTTAGGAACATGAGAAGGGTGGTGCTTCGTTTGGGTATTTAGGGCCTACATAGTTCATGTATATCCAAACCTTGCTTTAGGAACATGGAAAGGATCATATGGTGCTTCTTTTTGGTATTCCAATCAAATTTCTAGACTAATATTCTTCAGTTTCTAGTCCGAAACTCGCTGACTCTATTCCCAGCCTCTGATAGCTATATGGACAGATATGGCTGGGGAGAGTCAGAAAAACTAGGCACTAAAAATTTGGGATTTTTCGCACCTTCACTGATGCCAGGGCTTAAAACGTATTAAAATACCTCGAATCCATCAACCTTTGTTGTTTTTTTTTATTTTTAATCAATTTTAATTGATATATTCCAGGGCTATACAGAACACGTGGTATCCACGTTCTTAGAATGGATGGTCGCCTTCATAGCTACAGCTTTCTTTTTAACGTTCGCTAAAGAATTTCATAAGTTTGAAATAAAAGGCGAAGAATTGAATTTTTTAGACATTGGAAGTAATTTCGAGCTGAATGGTAAAAATGATATTGATAAGTCCTCATCCTCCATAAATGAAGAAATTAAATATTAATAAATAAAATTTATTGAACAATAAATCTAATTTCTAACAGAACTCGGAAAAGGTTTGATAACAGTGGTTTATTTCCATGTACTGTATAATCCTAAAACTAGACCCGGAGTTACATTTACTACGGAGTTTACATGTCAGTCACTGTGCACGTTCTGTCCCTCTTACAATAAACAAATATTACAATTACATGGCGTTGTTATAAGGGTGTTACAGACATAGTAATATGGACACAAGGTAATATAGTCTTAGTAATAATGGTACAAGGTAATATAGTCACAGTAATAATGGTACAAGGTAATATAGTCACAGTAGTAATGGCACAAGGTAATATAGTCACAGTAATACAGGTACAAGGTAATATAGTCACAGTAATAATGGTACAAGGTAATATAGTCACAGTAATAATGGTACAAGGTAATATAGTCACAGTAATAATGGTACAAGGTAATATAGTCACAGTAATAATGGTACAAGGTAATATAGTCACAGTAATACAGGTACAAGGTAATATAGTCACAGTAATAATGGTACAAGGTAATATAGTCACAGTAATACAGGTACAAGGTAATATAGTCACAGTAATAATGGTACAAGGTAATATAGTCACAGTAATACAGGTACAAGGTAATATAGTCACAGTAATAATGGTACAAGGTAATATAGTCACAGTAATAATGGTACAAGATAATATAGTCACAGTAATACAGGTACAAGGTAATATAGACACAGTAATACAGGTACAAGGTAATATAGTCACAGTAATAATGGTACAAGGTAATATAGTCACAGTAATAATGGTACAAGGTAATATAGTCACAGTAATAATGGTACAAGGTAATATAGACACAGTAATACAGGTACAAGGTAATATAGTCACAGTAATAATGGTACAAGGTAATATAGACACAGTAATACAGGTACAAGATAATATAGTCACAGTAATACAGGTACAAGGTAATATAGTCACAGTAATACAGGTACAAGGTAATATAGTCACAGTAATAATGGTACAAGGTAATATAGTCACAGTAATACAGGTACAAGGTAATATAGTCACAGTAATACAGGTACAAGATAATATAGTCACAGTAATACAGGTACAAGATAATATAGACACAGTAATACAGGTACAAGGTAATATAGTCACAGTAATAATGGTACAAGGTAATATAGTCACAGTAATAAGGGTACAAGGTAATATAGACACAGTAATACAGGTACAAGGTAATATAGTCACAGTAATACAGGTACAAGGTATAATAACAGCTAATATACACTATTATAACTTTTACTTCGTAGTTACACATAATTATAATAATTATATGGACGAAATAATTCAATTTCTATATTTACCGACGTTGTTTTGAAAAAAAAATAAAATTAAAGGGCATAGGAAATGGAAAATTTAAAAACGTCAATTTTATCGTTTTTATCAACTTTTTCATATCGAAAATAAAAAATAAAAGTTTTTTTTATTTTTTGCACTCCCGTTCATAAGATATCGGCCGTAGAATTGTGTTAATATTATTAGGTGCTTTAATCTGATCACGCTTACGTCCCTTCATTGTGACGTCAGGCCGGAACATGGCGTCGTATTGGATAGCCTTCTACCGTATACTATTGATTCTGTTTACAAGTTGTATTTGTAAAATAAGATGGTTTTATGTGCTGCCTTCAACTGTGAAGTAAGATCGGAACAAAAGATAGCTGTGTACGAGTTTCCATCGGATCCGAATATAATGTAAACGTTGGGTTTAAACCAAATGAAAATTCAAGATTGGAATCGCTTCGAAAAAAACAGTTCACGATAGATCTTGATTTTGCGAAATCGGTTGGCTACAAGATCGTGCCATTAAAAAATGATGCAATGCCAACGATTTTCGATTTCTTGGTAAAACCCGAAGTGTCCATCAAAAAAAGAAAAACTCAACCGTCCATTGTCGGCGAGGCTGTGGCAGTGTAGGCCTACCAAGAAGAGGCAATCGAAGGCAAATGAAAAGACAATTACTTTCTAAATGGGTTGAGGTTAACAATAAATTGCAAAACAATTTGTTCATATTAGACCAAACTTTCGGTCTTATTAACCTATAATTTTACTCGACAACCCCAAAAAAATCTTACCGAAGAGTAAGAACCCACAGCGTCTGGAGAATAGTTCTACTACTAACGCGATTTGAAAGTGAAAGTAGATTATATATTTTATTTTCTTGGCCCGAGGGGAATAACCAGTGCCCGTGCCTAACCGGAAAACATACTGCTATCTAATATCTTATACAAACTTATTTAGGCCACTGATTACGTTGCAAAACAAAACTAAAAGGCCCAGATACAATTTTCTCCATTCGGTAAGACTAGAAAGTAGAACGATGGTAAAAATTTAGGATTCGATCCGAAGGCCGATCTTATTGTTCCTACAACGTTGCCGTTGGTATTATAGTTTCAAAAACGGCTGATAAATAACGAATCCTCAATTTTCATAAACTGTCATATTTATCTAGTTGTTGTTAATAATAGGCCTAGACGGAATGAATTGGCTACCAAGTACCATTCATCGACAGGGACACCATTATTATTAGCTTGTTGAGTTTCATCGTAGTCGCTAGGCCTATCACTATCACTCCCAGAACCCGATGAATTTTCTTGATCTTCATGAGGCCTATTTACTAAAGGTTTATACATATAAGGTTGAACCCTTATACCAAGATTAATCTCTGGTATTTCTCAGAATTCTTAGAAATAATCAAATGATGCCATCTCGATAAGCTTGAATGTATGTGACGTTACGTCAAGAGTTTCACAGATTGTTCCGACCTGACGTCACAATCAAGGGACGTAATCACGATAGACATATTGAAAAAGCCACATTTCAAATGCTTATTGCAAACATACAGATGCGGATTTGATACTAAAATCGGTTCTAGTTATAGAAAAACACAAAAAATGAATATTTAAAATCATTTCCTATGCCCTTTAAAGACGAAAATAAAAGAAAAAAAATTTGTTTGATAAAAACTCCTGTTTGAAATCTATGATTAGTGCTCATTGAATTCAACATCATCAATCTATTTAAAATTTTGAGTTTCTCATAATAGTTACTTTTCGCTGAAAAACTTAAAAATCGTTACAACTGAAATGAACATCTGATGCCATCATTTAAAACAATCTATTTCCTGTTTCCTAGAAAAAAAAATGAATCAAATCACATTTAAACTTTAATTGAGTTGAGATAACAATCAAGTGGATAATGAAATACAGTTGGATGACTTCACTTCACTAGATAAATAGGTTATCCAATGGCTACGAGTGGATATGGTTTTTATGCCACTCGTGAAAATATCACAAGCACGAGTGGCATAAAAACCATATCCACTCGTAGCCATAGGATAACCTCTATATATCCTACTGTTCTTTATCTTATCTAATGAAATGAATGGTAATTTGTAGTTTCGCTTGTTTCATTCAGTCGATCTACACCCGGACAAGAAAGGGCTAGATTGGTTGAAACTGAGACAAATAAACAGCGATTCCTTGTCCGATACCACAAGGGAATACATTATAATATAACACATTTCTTTAATAACATATTAATATACTATATACTCTCCGTTTCTTATCCTTTTTTTAGGATTGAAAATATTAGTTTGTTAAGTTAAAGGAAAAGTTTACCCCAAAAATTGTTCTGGACATTAGTGGTGATCTAAATTCGTCTTTCTAAAAAACAAAACAAAAACAAAATAGTGATCGCAATCGTAATACGTCCACATATTTTAATGTCAGTCAATGCGTCTGGGTGGTGGACAAGAGTGATTTTTAAAGTATTTTTCTGATTTTCAATAGGGTTCATCCTTGGGTGATTATGAACAGACATACAGACAGACAGAATATACGAACATGGATATAATATCTTGGGATATTGGTATACTATTAATAGGTTTACCTGAATAGCGAATCTCAACCACGCATCATCAGTATTCACTGGTCCAAACAATCTGAATACACTGGAACTTTCGCTTATGCCACTGCTTAAAGGCTGTAAAAAAAAAGATAAATAAAAAAAATGGTAAAATGTTTATCAACTCATCAAGCAAAGTTAAATAACCCACTTTCAGCTGTAATCTCAATGATGTTTATCAAATTTTCACATCTAAATATCGATTGGTAATACAGGTACAAGGTAATATAGTCACAGTAGTAAGGGTACAAGGTAATATAGTCACAGTAATACAGGTACAAGGTAATATAGTCACAGTAGTAAGGGTACAAGGTAATATAGTCACAGGAATAATGGTACAAGATAATATAGTCACAGTAATACAGGTACAAGGTAATATAGTCACAGTAATAATGGTACGAGGTAATATAGTCGCAGTAATAATGGTACAAGATAATATAGTCACAGTAATAATGGTATAAGATAATAAAGTCACAGTAATACAGGTACAAGGTAATATAGTCACAGTAGTAATGGTACAAGGTAATATAGTCACGGTAGTAAGGGTACAAGGTAACATAGTCACAGTAATAATGGTACAAGGTAATATAGTCACAGTAGTAATGGTACAAGTAATATAGTCACAGTAATAATGGTACAAGGTAATATAGTCACAGTTATAATGGTACGAGGTAATATAGTCACAGTAGTAAGTGTACCAGGTAATATAGTCAAAGTAGTAAGGGTACAAGGTAATATAGTCAAAGTAATAATGGTACGAGGTAATATAGTCACGGTAGTAAGGGTACAAGGTAATATAGTCACAGTAGTAAGTGTACCAGGTAATATAGTCACAGTAGTAAGGGTACAAGGTAACATAGTCACAGTAATAATGGTACGAGGTAATATAGTCACGGTAGTAAGGGTACAAGGTAATATAGTCAAAGTAGTAAGGGTACCAGGTAATATAGTCACGGTAGTAAGGGTACAAGGTAATATAGTCACAGTTATAATGGTACAAGGTAATATAGTCACGGTAGTAAGGGTACAAGGTAATATAGTCACAGTAGTAAGGGTACAAGGTAATATAGTCACAGTAGTAAGGGTACAAGGTAATAAAGTCACAGTAATACAGGTACAAGGTAATATAGTCACAGTAATAATGGTACAAGGTATTATAGTCACAGTAGTAAGGGTACAAGGTATATAGTCACAGTAGTAAGGGTACCAGGTAATATAGTCACGGTAGTAAGGGTACAAGGTAACATAGTCACAGTAGTAAGGGTACCAGGTAATATAGTCACAGTAGTAATGGTACAAGGTAATATAGTCGCAGTAATAATGGTACAAGGTAATATAGTCACAGTAATAATGGTACAAGGTAATATAGTCACAGTAATAATGGTACAAGGTAATATAGTCACAGTAATAATGGTACAAGGTAATATAGTCACAGTAGTAAGGGTACAAGGTAATATAGTCACAGTAATAATGGTACAAGGTAATATAGTCACGGTAATAAGGGTACAAGGTAATATAGTCACAGTAATAATGGTACAAGGTAATATAGACACAGTAATAATGGTACAAGGTAATATAGTCACAGTAATAAGGGTACAAGGTATTATAGTCACAGGAATAATGGGTATATGGTAATATAGTCACAGTAGTAAGGGTACAAGGTAATATAGTCACAGGAATAATGGTACAAGGTAATATAGTCACAGTAATAATGGTACAAGGTAATATAGTCACAGTAATAAGGGTACAAGGTAATATAGTCACAGTAATAATGGTACAAGGTAGTATAGTCACAGTAGTAAGGGTACAAGGTAATATAGTCACAGTAATAATGGTACAAGGTAGTATAGTCACAGTAGTAAGGGCACAAGGTAATATAGTCACAGTAATAATGGTACAAGGTTTTATAGTCACAGTTGTAAGGGTACAAGTTAATATAGACACATTAATAATGTTTCACGGTAATATAGTCACAGTAGTAAGGGTACAAGATAATATAGACACAGTAATAATGGTACAAGGTAATATAGTCACAGTAATAATGGTACAAGGTAATATAGTCACAGTAATAATGGTACAAGGTTTTATAGTCACAGTAATAATGGTACAAGGTAATATAGTCACAGTAATAATGGTACAAGGTTTTATAGTCACAGTTGTAAGGGTACAAGTTAATATAGACACATTAATAATGTTTCACGGTAATATAGTCACAGTAGTAAGGGCACAAGGTAATATAGTCACAGTAATAATGGTACAAGGTAATATAGTCACAGTAATAATGGTACAAGGTTTTATAGTCACAGTTGTAAGGGTACAAGGTAATATAAAAACATTAATAATGCTTCACGGTAATATAGTCACAGTAGTAAGGGCACAAGGTAATATAGTCACAGTAGTAATGGTACAAGGTAATATAGTCACAGTAATAATGGTACAAGGTAATATAGTCACAGTAGTAATGGTACAAGGTAATATAGTCACAGTAGTAATGGTACAAGGTAATATAGTCACAGTAGTAAGGGCACAAGGTAATATAGTCACAGTAGTAAGGGTACAAGGTAATATAGTCACAGTAATAATGGTACAAGGTAATATAGTCACAGTAATAATAGTACAAGGTAATATAGTCACAGTAATAATGGTACAAGGTATTATAGTCACAGTAATAATGGTACGAGGTAATATAGTCGCAGTAATAATGGTACAAGATAATATAGTCACAGTCACAGAACTTATATATATACAGTACAAACAAACATAGAGTACAAACAAAACATATAATACATGGAGAGTTTCACATATCTGTTATAAATTTCTTACGTCTTTTATATGATAAATTTAAGTAAGTGCCTAGTTTTTCAATATTAAAATATTTTCTGTAGATAAAAGTTTTATAAGTTTATACACACTAGGGTATTTAAAATAATATGATTTAATAAATTTATACCTATAATCTATGGAACGCCGTAACTGCCTTCTGTTAGTATTTTTGCAGTATCAGCATCTCTTTGTATTATCAGCATCATCTTTTCGTATTATCATCTTTTTCAATTATCATCTTTTTGCAGTATCAGCATCTCTTTGTATTATCATCTTTTTGTATTATCATCTTTTTGTATTATCATCTTTTTGTATGATCATCTTTTCCGTAACTGGCCGTAGGTTTGCGAAAATCAACGGTAATCTTCGTAAGAAGTCGACGTAAATAAGATGCCGTAGACTAGGTTAATGAGTCTGCAGTGTCCGATGAATTTAGTGATGGCATTTACAGATTTTTCTCCAATACTGATTAAAAGGTAGCATGTCACGCTAAAGAAGTTGGAAGTAAGAACTCGCAGAAGTAGAAATGTAGAAAGTAAAAAATGATGGTCTGATGTAGAAAGCTGTTTAAAGGGGGTGGGTTGGGGCAGTAAACAGTCAAATATTTAAGCCTGAAGGAATATAGATTCAGAGGTAGGAAATCAAAAGCTGGTTGGAAGTCTAGCAATAGGAAGTCGGACATGGTAATCAGATTTAGGACGTTGGGAATCACGTATGAAGTTGTAAGTGACAGTCTGATGTAGGTTGTTGGAGGTCAGAAGTTCTATTTTCACGGGGGTTTAGAAAAATGAAAATGCTATGTTTTTTAAATGTGTTCTGACAAAGTATGGCATGAAGAGAAAATTGAGAATCGTATTGCAGCTAATTCTCTAACAATGTCAAAATCATTTGCGTGACACTAAATTTTCTATCGTTAACTATTTGTGCTATGAATAAAAGAATTTGAATATTTCTATTGCACCAGTTTTTTATTATTACCATATGGTTAAATCTTCATGTAATTCCCTTTTGATATTGGATTTGTCTCAACATATTTTCCCCACTTCTTGGAAATTGAAAATGCATCATTTACTTCAGATTTTAACTCAGTATCGTTAATTTGAGTAAAACTGCGAACGGATAAGTCAAAAAATGCCATTCGCCGATATACAGTTCTTTCCGATACAGATAGCAACTTTGAAATTTCAGATATTTTGAAACCTAATAAACTCTCTAACAATTGTTTTGATTCAAAACAATTCTGTTGTGTTTGCATTCTGACTGGGCATATTTAATACATTCTGTTCCGATTTTCATCATATCTGAAGAATTTGATATCCCAAGGCATTCCATATCATATCTGGAAAAATGGCAAACTAAATCAGGAGTTATTTTTTCTCATTGAAAGGCAGTCGTATCCATTTTGACTAAATAAAAGTTGCGTCTCATTAACCTAGTCTACAACATCTTCTTTACGTCGACTTTTTACGAAGATTGACGTTGATTTCCGTAAACCTACGGCCAGTTACGGAAAAGATGATCATACAAAAAGATGATAATACAAAAAGATGATGCTTATAATGCAAAAAGATGATAAAACGAAAAGATGATAAAACGAAAAGATGATGCTGATAATACAAAAAGATGCTTATACTGCAAAAAGATGATGCATATAATACGAAAAGATGATAACCGAAAATGATGATAACCGAAAAGATGATGCTGATAATACAAAAAGATGCTGATACTGCAAAAATACTAACAGAAGGCAGTTACGGCGTTCCATAATAATCACTGTATAAAGGGCAATATAAAATAAAATGAAACTCATCTTCAATAACACTGCTATTACATGATAAACAAAATGGACAAAATCTTTTATTAAGGTCAATTTTTGTGTAACGCCCTGTTTCAACATGTAAAGAATGTGCAGATAAACGTATTTTTGCAATTTTTAAAAGATATAATTTATATATTGGTTTGGTAAGATATGGTTGAAGTTCAAATTTATTAGTTGAATTGATATATAAAGTACCTTTTGGAGAGTCACAGTTGTAAAGGTACAAGGTAATATAGACACATTAATAATGCTTCACGGTAATATAGTCACAGTAGTAAGGGCACAAGGTAATATAGACACATTAATAATGGTACAATGTTTTATAGTCACAGTTGTAAGGGTACAAGGTAATATAGACACATTAATAAGGGTACAAGGTAATATAGACACATTAATAATGCTTCACGGTAATATAGTCACAGTAGTAAGGGCACAAGGTAATATAGTCACAGTAATACAGGTACAAGGTTTTATAGTCACAGTTGTAAGGGTACAAGGTAATATAGACACAGTAATACAGGTACAAGGTAATATAGTCACAGTTGTAAGGGTACAAGGTAATATAGACACAGTAATACAGGTACAAGGTAATATAGACACAGTAATAATGCTTCACGGTAATATAGTCACAGTAGTAAGGGCACAAGGTAATATAGTCACAGTAATAATGGTACAAGGTAATATAGTCACAGTAGTAAGGGTACAAGGTAATATAGACACAGTAATAATGGTACAAGGTAATATAGTCACAGTAGTAAGGGTACAAGGTAATATAGACACAGTAATAATGGTACAAGGTAATATAGTCACAGTAGTAAGGTACAAGGTAATATAGACACAGTAGTAAGGGTACAAGGTAATATAGTCACAGTAATAATGGTACAAGGTATAGTCACAGTAGTGCACAGGTAATATAGCACAGTATAATGGTACAAGGTAATATAGTCACAGTAGTAAGGGTACAAGGTAATATAGTCACAGTAATAAGGTACAAGGTAATATAGTCACAGTAATAATGGTACAAGGTAATATAGTCACAGTAGTAAGGGTACAAGGTAATATAGTCACAGTAGTAAGGGTACAAGGTAATATAGTCACAGTAATAAGGGTACAAGGTAATATAGTCACAGTAATAATGGTACAAGGTAATATAGTCACAGTTGTAAGGGTACAAGGTAATATAGTCACAGTAGTAATGGTACAAGGTAATATAGTCACAGTAATACAGGTACGGTAATATAGTCACAGTAGTAAGGGTACAAGGTAATATAGTCACAGTAATAATGGTAAAACGGTAATATAGTCACAGTGTAAGGGTACAAGGTAATATAGAAAAACATTAATAATGGTACAAGGTAATATAGTCACAGTTGTAAGGGTACAAGGTAATATAGTCACAGTTGTAAGGGTACAAGGTAATATAGACACATTAATAATGCTTCACGGTAATATAGTCACAGTAATAATGGTACGAGGTATTATAGTCATGCAATTGTCAACCTAGGCAATATACTGAATTTCATATGACTTAGTTTTCAAAGTGATAAACTAATTAGGTCACACCTTCGGTAGCTGTTAAAGATGACGACAAATATAAAAAATACCAATTATGTATGTATGTACAAATATCTCTGTGAATTTTTTAAGTAGGACAAATCAAAAAATACTTACATGTACACAATATAATGAACATTATTTGACCTATTTTCAAGGTCATAGATTAAGTGGGTCAACCATTCCGTAGGCGTTAAAGTAACCTTATTTGAAAAAAATTCAAATTCGAATATTTCGAAAATATTTCGAAATTCAAAAATCCATTGGCGTCCAATATGGCAGCTGGAGTTAATTTCTTAGTTCATATCGATTACTATTTACAACTTATTCATAAAACAGTTTGCACTTTTTACCTAGCGGTTATAGACCGGAAGTTAGGCAATTACATCATTTAAGGCCAAACCGGAAATTGAAATTTGTTTTTCCAAATTTGGTTAAAATTGAAATCATATCGCTTTTCAACTGTTGAAGTTTTGAAATTCAACCATTTATATTAAACGAGAAATCAGGGTCTGAATTTTTTTCCGATGACCGTTCAATTTTAAATTGCAAATCGTGGGTTAAAGATTTAACCGAATGGCATAAAAACCTTTAATTTTTAGTTGACAAATACATTGAAGTTTTCAAATATAAAAATCCGATGGAAATCGAACCGACAATAAAGATCAAAAACAAACTCACTTTCCGGTTCTCACTTTCGGTCGGAGACAGAATTTCCGTATTTGCAACAAACATGTCGAAACATCTGACTTTCAGGAAAAACTGACCAAAAGTTTTTTGAAAAACGTTATTTCCTACAGGCGTAATTCGACCCATATAAATGGTAAATTGGAGTTTACCCGGATGTGACACGCCTTTCTCATTTTTCTTTCAATCACTTTCGAAATATATATTCACGGTACAAATTTGAAGCTTTTACATCTAATAGATCACATGATATACACACATACATTTCAAAAAAGCGAAACTACTGCAAAATGTA
This sequence comes from Nipponacmea schrenckii, assembly GCA_030562195.1. Lineage (NCBI taxonomy): Eukaryota > Metazoa > Mollusca > Gastropoda > Lottiidae > Nipponacmea > Nipponacmea schrenckii. The sequence continues at coordinate 22,321,552 of CM060201.1, forward strand.
CTTTTATTTTAATAGTGCAAAAAATTAAATTTTCACTAAAAATACTTTTATGATACATCGTTGGAAAGAGGATAAAAAGCACCTTAAGAATCTGAAAACAATAGCCCTCTAAAGTAGTACTTCTGGTCAAGATTTTTGTTTTAAATCGGCCAGTTTTTTTTTCAAAAGATATTGATGAGCTCAAGTTTCAATGACCTATGACAATTAGACCGGAAGTAGAACGGAAAATAGAACACGGAAGTTTGAACTCATTTTACGGATAAACCGGAAGTGGCGCAAAATACTTGATTATGCCAATTTGTTCAGATTTACCGTCCCTCTTTGCAACAAATATTTGAAATCAATCGGACAAAAATTTAAAAAACGCTAAAAAATTCGAAATTTGGCGAAAAAATGTCTGCTAAGAATTTTCGAAATTAATTAATTGCTATCATATTGCATATTACATGGAGATTCTAAAAATGCAAACCCGACGAAAATCGAGCTAAAATTGCGCCTTGTAGGGCCGAAAAAGTCAATTTCTTCATATTCTTTAAGAGAACAAACGTCGAATAAAACCAATTCGTGGTCTAAGAGACATATCACCTTAGTTGATTAACACAATTTAATCAGTTTATTTAATGTTTATCATCTGTTATTTAAATTTTTGTGGAGTAACATAGGATACCGCAATTTGTCATAAGTTGCTACGCTATAAATAAAAAGAAATATCACATAAATAGCGCGGCTTTACATCTTAAAATGTAATTTGTGGAGTTGCGTCCCTTAGACCAGTATTCCATTATTGTTCAAGAGATAATTTAGAATTGTAAATGTCCTAATTTTCTTTCAAATATCCAATAATATACATCTCCCTAAAGAGGAGATAAGCTAAAATGCCATTCATTTAAGATATATAATAACTTACAATCACATTAACTGAATAAGGGCCATTTATACTCAAAACTAAAACGGATAGCTGAAACTCATATCTTGTATCTTTTTTTTTATTTTCAATGGGGAATTAATCCTTGGTTGATTATGAACAGAATACAGACAGAAAATACGAATATTGATATAATATCTTGGGATCTTGATACTATTAATAGGTTTACCTGAACAAGGGGTCTCCCCAACCGATTATTTCTCGATTGTAACGTTCTCACGGATGCACTGGAATCTCCGCTTGTGCCAGATCTTTTAAGGTGTAAAATAAAGTATACCTTGGTAAATAGCTGTGATTTTAGCTAGTACCAGCTCAAAAATGAGCTGTCATCTATGGGTTATTCATATGATCAGCAAATTTTATTGTCACTGAATAGTTGTCACGCTAAACTTGATGATGAACTACGCTTCACTCTTCAACAAAATGGTATTTTTAAGTTTGAAAAGACAAAGAGAGGAAAGAGAGGTAAAAAAGTCAAAAAATCACAGGTCAATTGAAATCACTAAACAGTCAGAATCTACAGTGAATCATCATAACCTGATTACTTTGACCTCATACTCTAACCATAGTACTCGGTTAATTAAAGACTTTTATAAAGAACCAAAATACAACAGAAATCTTATTTTCATCAAATGTGAATCTGACAGTAAATCTCCATCCCTCAAAACTTTCCTTGGATTAATAAATGCCAGATCGGTAAGAAATAAAACAACATCTCTGCACGATTTTATCTATGAAAATGAATTTGATGTCCGTGGAATAAACTGAAACTTGGTTATACGGAGATACATCTGACTCTTGCACCATTGCAGCCTTAGTCTTTTAAATCATCCAATAAATGCAAGAGAATTCGACATCCGACTTTTGAAAGTTTTGAATTATTAGATTGCTCTTTACTAATATCTCTTAAAACAGCAGGGTAGTAACTGTATATAGCCCACCTCGCGAAAATTTACATCAAACGTTTTTTTGATGAATTCAGTCTGCTACTGGATGGATTTTCTTCTTCTAATTGCCAGACTTATTTTCGGCGACTTTAATATTCACGTTGACAACGCCAAGCGATGGAACCACCATTCAGTTTTGTGACTTACTAAACAACAGATCCTTTAAACAGCATGTACAATCTTCCACTCACATTGATGGACACATTGTGGATCTTGTGATAACAAACTACACAGATTTGAAGCTTGACAAGATTTAGATTTGTGTTGCTGACAAGTTAATATCTGATCCATAGTTTCCATACGGACGCAAGCACACGGAATTACGGACGGAATGTGCATCACAGAAGTAAATCCATGCACAAGTCGATTCAGTGAGTCCGTCCGGACGGACGGACGGATGGGGTGACGACAATATACGCCCCCCATTTCATGCGGGCGTATAAAAAGCGTGGTTTGTGGACTGGTCATTAATACAAAATACTATTTATGACAATCGAGAGAAGGAACAGAAAAATGACTTCAATAACGGAGAATCAAAAAAGGGGAGGTAAATCACATTTAAAAAAACAACAATATCATAAATCTGTGATAATCAGAAACTGTTTTACCGACAACCATTTACAGAGTGGATAATTATTTTATAGATTTAGATTAACAGAGGCTAAGTAGACTATTTAATCAGTTTGCCGATACATGCTCTTTACTTTTTCCTTCAACCCATCGATTTTACCGACGGCTCCGTCAATTACCAACCGATCCCGCGTTTTACCGACCAGTTCAGCAAAAGTACTCTACGCCCCTGTTCATAATATATTATATACTCTCCGTTCAAATCGTATTCCTTATCATTTTTAGAATTGAAAATATCAGTTTGTTAAGTTAAAAACGATGTTTACCCATGCTTTACCAAAAGTATTTCCTCTTCTGAACAATGATTCAATATCGTCTTTCTAAAAAAAAAAAAAATAGCGATGGCCATCGTAATACGTCCACATATTTTAATGTCATTCAATGTGTCTGGGTGGTGGACAAGTTCATCCTTGGGTGATTATGAACAGACATACAGACAGACAGAATATACGAACATGGATATAATATCTTGGGATATTGGTATACTATTAATAGGTTTACCTGCGAGGGAATACTCTTCAACACATCAATTACTAACATCGTGGTTTTTAAAATATCAAAAGATTTTTTTGCAAAAGAGCCTGCATACTGTAAAAAAAGATAAACCAAAACAAATGGTAAAATGTTAACAAACACATCAAGCAATTAACCCCCTTCACGTAATCTCAATGATGTTTATCAAATTGGCTTAGATATCCCTCGTACATGTATGGCATACCAAGTTTCAAAGGGATCAGATAATTGTAATCTCTATATACTGGGAATGTGGACGTATGACATTGCTCTTTTTGTCATGGGGGAAATTTTCAAAATTAACGAAGCAACTCCCATAAAAAAGTCACATTTTATGTTGGATCCTAAACGTGCCCCTATCCCATCTATATTCACGTCTCAGAGAGGGGGAAAGGGGGTTGGGCCAGACTAGGAAAGGGAGCATTGATAAAAGTCAAACCAACCAACCGATAGAATGCTATTGTTTGTATCCTCATCCTGTGGCTTTGGAGTTGCGGTTGTTTTCTATAATTCACAAAAAGGAAAGAAAACAAATTATTTTCCAAACAATGATCCGAGCCCGTCCGTAGTTAAGCAAGTATCTATATTAATTTTGTCATTCTTAGTTTTAAAAGTCTCAAAGGAATACTTGTTCCAATAAGAGCATATATTCATATACCTGCTGCCATAAATATCATAACAGAATCCTTATATAATTCTTTAAGTAATTATCCACAAAAATTCAATTGATTATTGAAAAAAGCTTAATACAATGAATTAGTTTTTTTAGTTTTCCAGATTTTAAGGAATTCTGTTACTTTATGACACCAGGTAAGTTCACTGATGAATATATGCTTATATTGACCTTTCTTGAGAATTTTGTCAACCTTTTCAGTTGAGTTTGTAAAGAGGATTCCTAAACTTTTTATGTGCATCGACGACAATTTTTGACTTCTCTTTGGGTAATCTGTCTTCATAAATCGTATTTTTAAAAATGTTATTCTATTTCAATGAGTAGTAGGTTAACCTATATTTGATTTGGAGGTTCATTAGAAGGTTTGACACCCGACTTATTAAGTCAAGGAAAAGATACAAAATGGCCGAGAACTACGTTCGTATGTGCTATTTCAAAATAAGTACCATACGTAGTTTTGTATGTGTTATTTCAAAATAAGTACCATACGTAGTTTTGGGAATGTTGGCGTATAAATCTATGACAATACTCTTTTTGTCATGGGCGAAATTTTCAAAAACTAACGACTATAAAATGTCACATTTTATGTTGAATCCTAAACGTGCCCCCAAACCCATCCATATTCACGTCTCAGAGAGGGGGGAGGGGGTAGGGCCAGACTAGGAAAGGGAGCATTGATAAAAGTCAAACCAACCAACCAATGGAAGTTTTTCGTCTGTATCCATAACCTTTGGTTCTGGGGCTGCAGGTGAATCCTGTAATTTCATAAAAGAAAGAGAGAGAATACAAATTATTTTCCAAACAATGATCCGAGCCCGTCCGTAGTTACGCAAGTGTCTATATTAATTTTTTCATTCTTAGTTTTAAAAGCCTCGAAGGAATACTGCGTCTTCGGAATTTTAAACGTGGCCTTTAGGAGCATTGATATACCTGATGCCATAAATAACATAACAGAATCCTTATATAATTCTTTAAGTAATTATCCACAAAAATTCAATTGATTATTGAAAAAAACTTAATACAATGAATTAGTTTTGTGAGTTTTTCAGATTTTAAGGAATTCTGTTACTTTATGACACCAGGTAAGTTCACTGATGAATATATACTCATATTGACCTTTCTTGAGAACTTTGTGAACCTTTTCAGTTGAGTTTGTAAAGAGGATTCCTAAACTTTTTATGTGCATCGACGACAATTTTTGACTTCTCTTTGGGTAATCTGTCTTCATAAATCGCATTTTTAAAAATGTTATTCTATTTCAATAAGTAGTAGCTTAACCTATATTTGATTTGGAGGTTTATTAGAAGGTTTGACACCCGACTTATTAAGTCAAGGAAAAGATAAAATGGCTGTGAACTACGTTCGTATTTAATATTTCCAAATAAGTACCATACTTAGTTTCGTATTGTGTTATTTCAATGAAAGAACCATACGTATAATAATGTTAATGAACTAGCTTAACTATAATATAGCCTATAAATAATTCAACTTACGGTGTGTTTCAGTTCGACCTCTAAATCTGCCGCTAATTTATTATAACCAGCCTTTCGTAGAGCCTCCATAAATTTAACAAAAGCATCGGGACCACTTTCTTTTACATACGTCATGATCAAAGTGACAGCCATCTTTTCCTCGGCTTTAAAAACTTCTCTAACTTCGTCAGGATCCAAAATACCAACAGCAATCAGTGGGTTTATTAGTTTAAATGGATTCAAATTATCAACAAAAAGCAAATGGTTTTCATTCAAAACAATTTCCTCACGTTTTCCAAGGCTACCCATTTCTTTACAGGCGTTAAATTTTCTCTTTTTTTCAGCCATCGTACTAAATAACAAAATAACACATTAAGTTAAAGTATACTGCGTCTTTGAATGAACATAAAATTGAAGTTCTCAAGAACCTACCTGGTGTATCAATAATTAATAGCCCCTTTTTTGGATTAATACTAATCTTGGGGGATTTATTGGATTACAGGTACATTTTACTTTTACTCATACATGTATAGTTTCTACCGCTTTTGCATGCTATCTCCTATCTACCGACGGGATGCCCAATTTTGTCGTATTTTATTTTTTTTTAGATACCAAAATTTTCACAGTAACTATCGTTTTCAAAGTCAAAATTCTGTACTGCAAATCAATAAGATATCATTCTTTGCTTGCATTTTAATTGCCCGGTAACACGCTTTATTCCATTTTCACCTGATTAATATGTTTTTATAACAGCATCCGGTACACTCTACTTTCGCTTTCTGATCAAATTTACGGTAGTCTAAATTTTACCAAAAACGAAATATTGAAGCCTTTACAGTACTTTATAATAATTGTCAATACGATCATATCTTTCAATATTAATCACCAACAAGCTATAAAATTAATCTGTAAAAGATTATCTAATTACCGATTAGCGATAATCTCATTGAACCTCACCCACGCGTGACTTAACTTTGTTAAGGAAGATAAACTGGTCGCTTAATTAAGTCATTTGGACTCGGACCAGTAAAACATTTTATGCTAATGACGAATTTAGTTCGTTCTATTTTTAGAAATCCTCTTTCTCCCTTCCTTTGGGAGTCTTTGCATGCCCATTTTTGACTAATTTTTGATCTAGATTTGAAATTTGATGTCTGAAATTGCATTTTCTTTCAGAATTTCTGAGATAATGAGAAATTTAATTGGCGGAAGGTTATTTCTAAAAATAGTGGTTTTGTGTGCAGTGACAGTCAAGCGGATGTTGATAAAATGTAGTGGTTTACTTTCATTTTGTTTAGTTCAAAATTTTCATGGTCATGCTATATTGAAATTTTGTACAGAAAACAAGTATTGGCCTGGCTTTCATGTGACATACAGGAAAGCTTTCAACGAGATTTCTGGAAAAAGTTATGGAAGGTTGAATTTCGTGATTTAACATTGAAACAGATGGCAAATGAATTGGCGGACAGAGTCCATTTTAATCCATTAGGAGTGTAAATACATGGCCGATAATTACATTGTAAACTCGTAGGGGAGAATTTATTGAGGTCGCATATTGAAGGTGGGCTCTTAATAAAGGTGGTTGTTTGAGCAGGATATACTGTATATAAGGATTCTGTAATGGCATCTATGGCAGCAGGTTAATCTACTGATGAATATAAATATGCTCTTGTTGATCAGGTTTTTTTTTTTAAATATTATGTTCATTATCAGACACAGTATTCTTTGAACACAGACATTTTGAGCTCAGTTTTATTTAGGCACTGACTGTGTATAAAATATTTGTTCCTCAATAACAGGGACTCGAAATATTGCTCTGTCGATGATAAGCAGTCATTTAGGCACAGTACTGTAAGCACACTTCATTTAGGCACACGGTCTGATAAGCACTTGTCATTTTGGTGCATTGTTATTTGGACACAGCAATTTAGGCACACCTTCAATTAGGCACATACTCAATTAGGCACAAACATTTAGGCATACTACAATTCGGAACACTGTCATTTAGGCACTGTTATTTAGGCACACCTTCAATTAGGCACACAATTATTCGACACTATATCATTTAGGCACACCAGGCTCCAAAGAGTGGAGTGGGGGAATGACACCCAAAACCTCAAAGGCAGAGGGAGATCATCAAATTAATGTTTAGGAAATCATTATCAGTACAATATTTGTACCCTTAACATACATTGCAATAAATTGGTATTAAAGAGATACTGTGTCTTAGCATGGACATATAATTTTAGTTCTCAAGAATGGTCAATATGAGTATATATTCATCAGTGAACTTACCTTACTTTGATATAAGCGTGTGTGAGCTTACCACATGACAAAATAAACAATTTTATGGACTAGCAATAAGGAGATGTGTCTGGTCATGCGTGAATGCGTGCCTAATTGAAAGTGTGCGTAAATAAATGTTGATATAGTTTAAAGGGTGCGTAATTGGATGAATGCACTATTAAAAGATTGCCTTAATGAATATGTGCCTAATTGAAGATGTGCCTATTGAAGGCGTGCCTAAATGACTGTGTTCAGAATTTTAGTGTGCCTCAAAAGAGTGCCTAAATTAGTATTTGCCAAATTGAAAGTGTGCTTACGACGTTATGCCTAAATAACACTGGATGTGGTATGACCTGTGCATAAATCTAAAGATCTGCCTAAACTTGTCTTATATGAGGTGAGGGTAGGCCTAGAAAGGTCAATCTTTCAGGATACGCAGATCCTTTATAGAGCTAAGATTTTGGTGGCTAGATTAGGCGTGTTCAATTGCCTGCCTACTTTTCCCATTGGATCCATACTGAACAGATATTCCAAATGAGGACGGATAAGAGACTTTGTATATCGGGAGGAACATTTCCTTTTCCAGGTGGCTAAAAGATCTTCTGGTCATTCCAATAAGTCTGTTAGCCTTCTTGATTTTTCCGGCAATGTGTGTGCTGAACTTCAGCTTGTCTTGGAATGTTACCCCAAGGTCTGTTTCTTCTCTGGTTTCTAGAAAGTTGTGTATACTTCCATCCTGTTCTGTTAGGTAGTAGGTGGTTTTAGGGTTGGAATAGCCGAAGTGTAGGGATTTGCACTTATCTGCATTGAATTGCATTTGCCAAGTGTTTGACTATTCTACCAGGTTATTGATATCTTGTTGGATTCGGCTTCTTTCGTCTTCTTCGGCTTCTTTCGTCTTCTAGATACTGTGTCTTAGCATGGACATATAATTTTAGTTCTCAAGAATGGTCAATATAAAGTATATATTCATCAGTGAACTTACCTTACTTTGATATAACTGTGTGTGAGCTTACCACATGACAAAATAAACAATTTTATGGACTAGCAATAAGGAGATGTGTCTGGTCATGCGTGAATGCGTGCCTAATTGAAAGTGTGCGTAAATAAATGTTGATATAGTTTAAAGGGTGCGTAATTGGATGAATGCACTATTAAAAGATTGCCTTAATGAATATGTGCCTAATTGAAGGTGTGCCTATTGAAGGCGTGCCTAAATGACTGTGTTCAGAATTTTAGTGTGCCTCAAAAGAGTGCCTAAATTAGTATTTGCCAAATTGAAAGTGTGCTTACGACGTTATGCCTAAATAACACTGTGCCTAAATGACATGTGCTTATCTGACCGTGTGCATAAATAAAGTTTGCCTAAAATACTGTGTCTAAATGAGGTGATCTTAAAAAATGTGTGCCTAAATGACAGTGAACCACCGCATCCTCCCACGCACACTAAGACTAACAATATGTATAGATGTAGAGTGTAAGAGGCCAGTGCCTACTTAATCCCATGGCCTCTTTACGATTTACTGATTTATTTACTACACGTATATTGCTTAGACTTGTTATATTATTCATTTTTCTTGATAACAATGTCTGTATTAGCATGTGAAACATTCAAGTTTAATAAATATCAGAAATAGTATATCTATATATCTTGTGCTTCTTTACCTACGCATATTTCTATATGTCTTATAAACAGTATATCTATATATCTTTACTTACGCCTATTTCTATATGTCTTATAAACAGTATATCTATATATCTTTATCTGCGCCTACTTCTATATGTCTTATAAACAGTATAGCTTGTGCTTCTTTACCTACGCATATTTCTATATGTCTTATAAACAGTATATCTATATATCTTTACTTACGCCTATTTCTATATGTCTTATAAACAGTATATCTATATATCTGTTTCCTACGCATATTTCTATATGCCTTATAAACAGTATATATATATATCTTTACTTTCGCCTATTTCTACAATGTCTTATAAACAGTATTTTCTATGTATATATCTTTACATACGCCTATTTCTACAATGTCTTATAAACAGTAATCTAGTTATTTTTAAATATTTTTAAAATTACGAGTATAAGCCATATTCTTTTAAAAAAGTATACTAATATTTTTTAGTTTCATTTCTTAAAAAATCGATTCCCAGGGAAATATGTCTTATAAACAATATTATATTGGTTACTTCGCATATTTCTTATATTTTCTTTAAAAGTTTACTATAATCACATAGAAATCAAACATATATTTAGTAAAATAAATGATAAATATTAAAATCAAACCACTATGCAATATCCAAAAAAAAAATAAGCACAGTAAATTTCAAGATTGAGTATTTTGTTTCTGTTTTTTGTCACTATTATATGGGCTACATTTATCCCAGAATACTACTGTTTAAGAGTTCAGAATAGTCGGAAAAAACGATATGACACAGTAGCCAAGGTTCAGGTCATATTCAATCTGTCAAAATTTCATATCACATTTAAGATCCTCTATGAGAGCTGCAGTGGTTCAGTGAATTAGACGCTTGCTAGCTAACCTGAGGGTCCAGGGTTCAATCCCAGTATAGGTTCAGATAATACTTCAACCATGTTAGTAGAGAGCTGTGGTGGCTCAGTGAATTAGACGCTTGCTCGCTAACCTGAAGGTCCAGGGTTCAATCCCGGCAAAGGTCGAGATGAACTTTCGGATTTTTCAACCCGGTTTCCCCTTGTCAGTGATGCAGGTCGGAGGGACTGACAAGGAAAAGCATCTATTCGTTCGGATGGGACATTGCACCTTAAAGATCCCTTGACAGTTGGAAATCGCAAGAGTAGGCTAATGCCGCTGTCCTGGCAAAATTCCCTCATTGCACACTGCATGGTGTTGCCCGTCTTCATTAGCCCATAAATTGCAGAAGAGTAGAACGTAAAACTCCATTCATTTCACTTTTTAAGATCCTCTATTTCCTTTAACCTGACAAGATATAGCCAATATGACAGTCACCATGATATTCCTAACTATCATCGGGAGGGGGGGGGGGACATTATTATAAGCTTTTATTTCTACAAATAGGAAGACTTACTAAGTGTTTTCAGGGAAAACTTTTTTAAACAGAAAGGGTGACATTCAATTGAAGCCATTTAGCTCTTATAGAGCTAATGAAATGAAGGTATATACCAATTTTGAAATATCTACATTTTTTTCAACATTCTCAGCAAAAACCAAAACCAAATATGGCTAAATTTTACAAAATTACGTTACTTACCTTCAAATTAGATTTTGAAATAAATCAAATTGATTACAACGGAGTTCTGAAATCAAGGAAGTTTATCAGCAGAATGTCTTTTCACCATAATGTCATTTAAGTGTTTAGACTACACTTTTATTGTTCCGGAATAATTTAGTCCCCTTAGAAATCCCCTTTCTCCCTCTTTTTAGGGATTTTTTATGCCCATATGCAACTGGTTTTTGGTCTAGATTTGGAATTTGATGTCTGAAATTGCACTTTCAATTCAGATCTTTCAGGTTTTGTGAGATGATGTGAGACGACGTGCGGAAGGATAATCTTAACCGCAATGTTACAACCTACAATCCCTAAAAAATAGTCGAGCTGGCAGAGCTGACACTCCTGTTGGCACATTTCCAACTGAAGTTATTTACAGTGTATGCAGACAGTTTAAAAAAAAAAAACAATGTCTAAAAGAAAGGGAGATATTAAATTCAATGTCAGAGCTGGTATTCCCGTTGGTACATTGCCAACTATAGCCACAAAAAAGGTGGCCTTGGAAATCGGCAAAATATGAAATCATGGTGGATACGATAATGACTATCAGGTCGATGGGAATCGGAATTTTCAGCCTGGGCTTGAATCTTTCGTTGATTCCAACTTTTACACCGAGCAAGATGAATATCGACACGACAGTACTCTATTTGTGAATAGATGTCTATGTAGTGATTTACTTTAATTTTGACTTGCTCAAGATTAACAAGGTCATCATAAATTTATATTGACTTCTTGTCCAATAACTATCTACAGTTTAATTTCTGAATCCTGTCGTCTGATCAACGATTAACTATAAAAAATATCAAAATATTAGTTATACATCCATGCATATACACAATTGAAGAGGATTCGTCAGTTTTATTTATTTGAGAGTCAATTTGATCGTGTCAGTAGATTCGGGTCTTGGTGTATAAAGTGTAGGTTATTTCCCTTTATGAATATGAATTGCTTTTCATGAATATTAATGAGCCCAAGTCCAAATATGGTCATTTATTGTCATTTTTGGCCCAATGTAAACACTGTAAAATGGGTTCTGTATGTATGCTGTACTTAAAGTTAAAGAGACGGGGCAAAAAATGAAATGAAAATGAAATGAATGGAGTTTTACGTCCTACTCTTCTGCACCTTATGGGCTAATGAAGACGGGCAACGCCATGCAGTGTGCAACGAGGGAAATTTTGCCAGGACAGCAGCATAAGCCTACTCTTTTTGCGATTTTCAATTATCGAGGGATCTTTAACGTGCACAGCCTGTAGCACACGGGGCCTCGGTTTATTGTCCCATCTGAACGACTAGACTCTTTCTCCATGTCAGTCCCTCCGACCTGCATCACTGACAAGGGGAAACCGGGCTGAAAAATCCGAAAGTTCATCTCGACCTTTGCCGGGATTGAACCCTGGACCTTCAGGTAAGCGAGCGAGCGTCTAACCCACTGAGCCACCGCGGCTCCAAAGAGACGGGGCAAAGATCTGATAAATTATCACCATCATGTACTGATTTGCCAGGACATAGTCTTGGTTTAACCAGACTTTATGGAACGCCGTAACTGCCTTATGTTAAAAGATGATGCTGATAATACAAAAAGATGCTGATACTGCAAAAAGATGATACTGATAATAGAAAAAGATGATAATTGAAAAAGATGATAATACGAAAAGATGATGCTGATAATACAAAGAGATGCTGATACTGCAAAAATACTAACAGAAGGCAGTTACGGCGTTCCATAAGACTTAGACTTGTCCTCGCTATTCTGAAAATTGTTGGGGGGACTGACATGATAAAAGCATCTAGTGGTTCGGTTGGGAGAATAAGCCGAGGCCCCGTGTGCTACAGGCTCTGCACGTTAAAGATCCCTCGACAGTTTTTCCCGGCTTATCTGCGTAAGAGATGCCAGTTCTGACATGATATAAACATCTAGTTGTTTGGGTGGGACAATAAGTCGAGGGTCCGTGTGCTACAGGCTGTGTAAAGCATTCCGCATAGTCTATCGGATGGGCAGCAAACATCGTGATACAGAATAATACAAAACAATACAAGATATAAGTATGACACCAATATATATATTTATACAAAAGCATGTAGGAGTATATAACTGAGACAGTCGGTATATATGCTTAATAGGAAATACAAAAACTATTTACTTCTGGATTCTATAGACAAACTGTAAGTGTCGGGTCAAAAAACATGAAATTATAGAGGGATATTTAAATTTGAAATGGTAGAAGTGGTAAATTCTTCTCTCAATTTGAAACGTTGCAAAAATTAAAGGAAGGAGTAGTATATCTATTATAGTTATCTTATTTATTTATTGAAATATATATAGTAATAATACTCATAACAACAATGTTTTGATCCACAGTTTACATCTAACAGAAAGTTAGGATTGTCATTTCTGGGTTTTTTTTCATCCCAGGGAAAGTAAATGTCCACAAGCATTTAGATATTCGATATATCTGACTAAGTTGCAGCTGCTGCTTAAGGCGTACCAGACGGTTCTCTGCCTCTCTATAAACTTTCTGGCGAATATGCGGTGCTGCAGCACAGTTAAGTTGTAAAAGTTTAGATCTATCATTGAATTCAACTTTTTTGGATAACTTCAATAAATCGATAAAAAATAGGATGAATATGTGGCAGTCGAAAGTTCAGTCGGTTGTGAAAGGCCTCAAGATTGTTGTTGTTCTGGGTCCATCAGTATCAAAATGGTTCCACATGCTTATAGTATCTGTATCTTATTGGACTAATGAAATGAAAGTAGTTCTATATCCTACTGTTCTGTATCTTATTGGACTAATGAAATGAAACAGAGTTTTATATCCTACTGTTCTGTATCTTATTGGACTAATGAAATGAAATGAGTTTTATATCCTACTGTTCTGTATCTTATTGGACTAATGAAATGAAACAGAGTTTTATATCCTACTGTTCTGTATCTTATTGGACTAATGAAATGAAATAGAGTTTTATATCCCACTGTCCTGTATCTTATTGGACTAATGGAATGAAATAGAGTTTTATATCCTACTGTTCTGTACCTTATTGGACTAATGAAATAAAATAGAGTTCTATATCTTACTGTTCTGTACCTTATTGGACTAATGAAATGAAATAGAGTTTTATATCCTACTGTTCTGTACCTTATTGGACTAATGAAATGAAACAGAGTTTTATATCCTACTGTTCTGTATCTTATTGGACTAATGAAATAAAATAGAGTTCTATATCCTACTGTTCTGTATCTTATTGGACTAATGAAATGAAGTAGAGTTTTATATCCTACTGTTCTGTATCTTATTGGACTAATGAAATGAAATAGAGTTTTATATCCTACTGTTCTGTATCTTATTGGACTAATGAAATGAAATAGAGTTTTATATCCCACTGTCCTGTATCTTATTGGACTAATGGAATGAAATAGAGTTTTATATCCTACTGTTCTGTACCTTATTGGACTAATGAAATAAAATAGAGTTCTATATCTTACTGTTCTGTACCTTATTGGACTAATGAAATGAAATAGAGTTTTATATCCTACTGTTCTGTACCTTATTGGACTAATGAAATGAAATAGAGTTTTATATCTTACTGTTCTGTATCTTATTGGACTAATGAAATGAAGTAGAGTTTTATATCCTACTGTTCTGTATCTTATTGGACTAATGAAATGAAATGGAGTTTTATATCCTACTGTTCTGTATCTTATTGGACTAATGGAATGAAATAGAGTTTTATATCCTACTGTTCTGTACCTTATTGGACTAATGAAATAAAATAGAGTTCTATATCCTACTGTTCTGTTTCTTACTGAACTAATATCCTACTGTACCTTAGACTTTCGAACAGTTTTGTGACTTATACTCATGTACTTAGTTCATCTAAAACAGATCTTAAAACAATGACATCATATTCTTCATTCTCTATTTCGTAGTTCTCTTCGCCGAAGACGTCGAATATCTTCCTCATTTTCTCCGTATCCATAATAATCGTCATCACCAGCATCATCAGCAGCATCTTCACCATCGCTGTCGTCATTAACGTTTTCATAGTAGTAGTTATCGCTGTCATCGTCATCGTCGTTCTCATCATCATTATCGTCGTTATCATCATCGTCGACATAGTCTTCGTCGTCGCTATTTTCATAGACTGAGCCGTATATCATATTGGAAATCATCTTCATCATCGCAACCATCAGGAGCATTAGCAGAAGCATAAGCATCATCGTTAGTATCATCATTAGCGAACAAGCAATTAACAGCATTAAGGAAATACCCTCATCAAAATACATCAACAACTCGCTAGCAGTATGATTCATGTCCACCATTGTCAATAAAGAGAGAATAGTGTCCATCATGGCTAGAAATGTAAAGCAATCAACATCTACCAGCCTTTCCTTTTTGCTCTCTTTTCTTAAGTTGTTTAAGAATTTGGTGACTCCTATTTAAAGAAAATAAAAGAATGTGAAATGACACAGGTAAAAATGTCAAAGGTATAATATTTATCTATTTGAAAAATCCGTATTTCAAAAGGGTTTATTTACAGTGGAAAGCTAGATATAGTAATCGAAATCGTAAAAAGGTTTAAACCTTAAGAATTTGGCGTTTATTTTACTGAAAACAATGCAGTAGTTTTTTTTTCACTGACTCCAAAAACAAAATTTTAAATGTTATCCTTTTTTAAAGTTTTAGATGGCGGGATTTTTTGATTTAAATCTTTGAGTAACGGGACATATTTCTCTAGTTTTTGGTGTAAAACTTTTACAAATTTGAGCAAAGAAATCGGAGTGACCATTTGAGACAAACGAATAAGAATGAGGGGTTACATAAAATTGCATTACTTACCTTCAAATTAAATATTAAAAAAAATCAAATCACGGAAGTTAATCAGTTGAAAGATTTTCCCCGAATACACTTTTTCGGCTTTACCGAGAACGTATTAGAAAATTCTAAATATAGTAGTTTTGTGTGCAATGACATGTATAGGGCCCACTTTCAGTTTGATATATATTTCAAAGTATATGCTTGTAGATTGTTCTCCATGATTAATTTCCGCGAACTACTGAATAGGGACTACTACTGAAACATCGTACAATTAGTTCCATTGTAAACATATCTATCGTTCTCGTTTTATCTGCTACAATTCATATAATATTCTTCAGAAAGTAACACGACCCTTTCCACTTGTGCATAAGGATTTTAATATGATATACACAACGACATTATATTTCAAATATTGTATAACAATGAAATGATCTATATACGGTATCTCATGATGACCAGCGCAGTGGTCAAAGCATTATACGTATGTATCCTGCATCCTGAATTATGGATGCGAGGTGTGGGGTTTTCACCCAGGGAATGATATCGAACAGATACATATAAATTTTCTTAGACATATCATGCACCTCTGCAAAAGTAATTCGAGATGTATGGTATACAACGAATATGGTAGACTTGATTTAATTACAATACGTAAAATACGTATATTTTAATATTGGTTGTCGCTTGTATAAACCAAAAATTGTGTATTAAAATCGTGTCTTGAGGAGTTAACCGAACTTCATACGTTAAAACCATCGAGTGACAATTGGTACATTAATATGCTAGGATTGGGTTATATAATTGAGGAACATGCTAATTATAACGATATATATCTTGTTTCACTCATTAGTCAACGTTTAAAAGATCAGTCTTAGTATTGAACAAGGTCGATATATGAATGTACGTGCCTCAGAGAGAATTTGCCTTCTCTGCAGTACTAATGATATTGAGGATGAATTCCATTTTGGTTTAACCTGCCCTTTATATGATGATTTACGTCAGAAATATATTATAAAGCTATATTACTTTAAGAATCCTTCAGTATATAAGCTAATACAGTTACTTACATGTAACAGTACATAAATCCTAAATAACCTTTGCAAATATTTAACATTTGCAAACTTAAGAAGAAAAGAATTATACTCTATTGTTTAGATTCACCCCTTTTCCTTTTCTTTCATTTTCATCATTGATACTGCCCACCGTGTCTCCATCTATCAATTTTCTGTACAATATTTTTATGTTATGATATTGGCATACCTATTAATAGAACCTCCCGTCATCTTGTCTGTAATTGTAATGTTAACTGTCATGTATTTTGTAATTATATGCCGTAAGGCATTTGGTCAATAAATATTATTATTATTATCATTACTATGTGCCACCTGTATTAAGCACCACATCCAGCCACTTCCCTTGACTGCTTGCTTAATACAGGTTTGACTTTGATTAGAAAAATTGCAAGACGAAATAGTTGTTATTTGAAAGGAATTGATATATATGTATACAAAACAATACAAGATACGACACCAATTTATTGTTTTATATAAACAAAAATATGTACAGATTGTTATGTTTGAGGGGTGAGAGGGATTTAAAACACAAACTCTGGTTGGATGTTCTCAGATTTATTCAAAGCACATGTAAGGCATTGTTTACATAGTAGGCTTTCATCTTATCTATCCCAGAATCCCTTTCAACATTCAAGGGAGAGTACTCTTCAAAACCTATCCTAATCTAGACCACAGTGCATGATTACTACATAATGCACTTGTTACTTAACCTATATAACAAGATTTTGAAAAAAAAAGCAATATAAAACCAAATTATTGCATTAGAACAAATTCACGCGGTTTTGTAGGAACATCGAGGTGAAAAGTTAAAGAAACAAACAATATACATATTTATACAAAAGCATGACGGAGTATATCAGTAAGACAGTCGATATTTTATGCCTAATAGGAAATACAAATACTAGTTACTTTTGGATTCTAGTGAATAAAAAAGAAATTTTGAAAACAGCTCTAGCCAGACTGTGAGTAGGCGGATCAAAAAAACATGAAAGGATAAAGGGATATTTAAATTTGAAATGGTAGAAGTGATAAATTCTTTTCTCAAGGAAATGTATTTGGGACATATTAGAAGGAAATGGTCTTCATCTTCTACAAGTGATAAATCGGATAAATAGGCACACTATTATAGATATACTACTTCTCTTTGATTAAAACAACGTTTCTATTCACATACAGGAATCTTTATCAAGCACAAAATAATAGATATAGTAACTTTAGATAAATAAGACAACTATTATAGATATACTACTTCTCTTTAATTAAATCAACGTTTCAATTCAACATACAGGAATTTTATCAAGTACAAAATAAATAAGATATAGTAACTTTAGATAAAAAGACCACTATTATAGATATACTACTTCCTTTTAAAATTTAATCAACGTTTCAATTCACATACAGGAATATTTATCAAGTTATACAATAATAGATATAGTAACTTTAGATAAATAAGACCACTATTATAGATATACTACTTCTCTTTAATTTAAACAACGTTTCTATTCACATACAGGAATATTTATCAAGTTATACAATAATAGATATAGTAACTTTAGATAAATAAGACCACTATTATAGATATACTACTTCTCTTTAATTAAACAACGTTTCAATTCACATACAGGAATCTTTATCAAGTTATACAATAAAAGATATAGTAACTTTAGATAAATAAGACCACTATTATAGATATACCACTTCTCTTTAATTTAAGCAACGTTTCAATTCACATACAGGAATCTTTATCAAGTTATACAATAATAGATATAGTAGAACTTTAGATAAATAAGACCACTATTATAGATATACCACTTCTCTTTAATTTAAACAACTTTATTCACATACAGATACAAGAAATATAATGGTATAAATGCAATAAATAATAGATTCAATAGATAGAACTCCTTAAGATTGGTGATAAATAAACAACATGACAATAGATAGAAAAACAATGGTATATATATAGTAAATCTGTGACAATAGATAGAACTCCTTAAGATTGGTGATAAATAAACAACATGACAATAGATAGAAAAACAATGGTATATATATAGTAAATCTGTGACAATAAAATAGAACTCCCTAGTAACTTGGTAGATAAATAAACAACATGACAATAGATAGAAAAACAATGGTATATATATATAGTAAATCTGTGACAATAGATAGAACTCCTTAAGATTGGTGATAAATAAACAACATGACAATAGATAGAAAAACAATGGTTATATATATAGTAAATCTGTGACAATAGATAGAACTCCCTAAGATTGGTGATAAATAAACAACATGACAATAGATAGAAAAACAAGGTATATATATAATAAATGTACAATAGATAGAACTCCCTAAGATTGGTGATAAATAAACAACATGACAATAGATAGAATAACCTAAACTGTAAAAAACAATAGAAAAGATAACAACCTAAGCACTAGTGATAAATAAACAATAATAACAATAGATAAGATAACAACCTAAGCACTAGTGATAAATAAACAATAATAACAATAGATAAGATAACAACCTAAGCACTCGTAAATAAAGCACTACAATGTATTTAATAAGTAATTAAGGTGTAAAAGAAAAAAAGTATTAATAACACAGGTTGGGATTATAGATCTGAGTATGGTTAGTAAGAGGTAAAGTTACAGAATCGGGTACTGTGAGAATCTTTTATTTTTTTATAATCAGCTTCAAATTTAGAGATATTTACCTAATTACTTAATCTCGCCAGGTCTCAATTTAAATACTTAACTCCATATAATTCACTTGAAAATATGTAAATTTAAAAATGCAGTTACAAATTAATGCGATCGCGGATAGATCGCATTTAACGCATTAATTTCTATCCATCAATAGTTTGTAGCCTTACAGTATACCACAAATATGGTAATCACATCGAGATATGCCTTTTTTTATCAGGAATTTTTCTGTACCGACCTCTCTCAGTTTCTAATTGAAGTCGCAATGAGGTTAATGCCGTATTATATTTGGGTTTTTGATATGCTGTAAATAGTGTGATGGGGTAGAAATGAGGGATTTGGCACAACCATATGTTCTCAATTTGAGGTGGGGACTGTTGATGGCATCACGATAATAATAGAATGAAAAATATTTTGCAATAGAGTTAAATTTTTATTTAAGTGAGGTATTAATGGGGTCAATGTTAAAGTAATTAATTGGTTAATTGACTGTGGTACCAGCCCCCAGCCACACCCTCCCCCCTTGGAAAATTTTATTACAATCAATTATTTTGCCCCCACCCCCTCACAATTATCTATGCACCCCAGGTATTGATATCAGTGGTTTAATTCCAGGCATTGTATAATCCTAATACTAGATCTGGAGTTATATTTAGGGCGGAGTTTACATGCCAGTCACTGATTGCGTGCTGCCCCTCCTACAATAAACAAATATTACAATAACATTACATAACATTACTTATTATAATGATAAGGGCACCTTGAAATAACTACAAATATATTTACCCCCCCCCCGTTCTCGTTTCCGTAATCGATTATAATCACCCATAAGAAGTTACACGATTATCGAGATGTCGATCAGCGGTAATTTTCTCATATCATAATTGATAATCGTGTAATTGCCTTACGAGGGATTTCGATTACCGATTATTGGGTAAATGAGATTGTAACTGAATTACAAGGTGCCCGTATTGCTATGATTAAAATACTCTGTGCCTGTATCCAGGCCCGTAGCCGGGATAGGGCGTCATTTGTTCTGCCTCCTCATAGTAATAGAGTAAGCTGCCCCCCCCCCCATCTTAAGTATGTAGACTGACTTCGAGCCTGCCCGTATTAACATTGACTGACATCATCGATAAAAAGACTGAAGCCTGAATTTGGCTTTAATCATATCAAATCATATCTTGTATTTTCATATGGATTCAAAGATTGAAAATGTGAGCTGGTGGAGTTAAAATAAAAGTTATCTTACTTGGTGTCGCCGATACTCTACTGAAATCCCTAATACAGGTTGTCGTGGACCAAGACCACACCTCTAAACAAAGCAAATACACTTATTCAATATCCTTATATATATAATGCAGAAATAAACCAAGTAAGCATACTAACGATCCGAAATGCACAACCAAACAGTGGCGTTTCAGGGAATTATTAAGTGGGGGGGGGGGCAAGTAGGAACAGAATTGAATTGTCAAGTGTCATCGGGGTCACTTCCGGATATACTGATTCTCGAATGCTGCGCTTTCGTAACAACGCTAAACCACAGTGTAAAAATCTACGATTCCTAAATAGACATTGTGAACCCGACAGCCATCTTGTCTATTTTGTGCTTTCTAGTGCCACAGCCTCGTGACATACTGTCATAATTAATAATAGGAGAAATGGAAAGAAAAAATTGTCAGTATTAAACATGGGGCGTCCAAATAGTGTGGGTCCTTTATTTTATTTTTATTAATATTACCAGAACGTCAAGTCGCTGTGTTCATACCTTCGATATTCATCCGAATTCTCCAACCAATCTACAGTAACATGGTTTCAATCTCAAAACTAAAATAAAGGGTCTATTGAATGGTTATTGGTGTTTACTGGCCGATCTTTTTATACCTTCATATGACAAGTACTTGGTATAATGATTAGTTTTACCTGTAAGCCGACATTGATTAAACTCTGTGCACCCATCATCAACAGCTGACGTTTTAAATCATTTCCAGTACTATTACAAATGGCATTATTGCTAACGACATCGCTACACTGTAAAAAATATTTTTCGAAATAGAATATATACGCCTAAATTTATCAGTAAATATACCTGCTGCCATAAATAACATAACCGAATCCTTATATAATCTGATAAATAAAAAACCCAAGTATTGTCCATGAACTTAAATTATATGTCCATTGTAAGACGCAGTATCCCAACACAGTGCTTTCATTGCCATTCGTTTCAATACCCCCCCCCCCCGCCCCTATAGACAAACTATTAAAAATTAAATGGATAGAGTTACGCGTCTAGTCCTACTCCAAAAAAATATATTATAGAAACTAAAAACTAATAACAAATGATGCTAATAATAATGAACTCGCGAGGCCTAACTAGAGGATATAAATTATTCAACTTACGGTGTTTTCTAGTTGGACCTCTACATCTGCCGCTAATTCGTTATAATCAGCCATCCGTAGAGCCTCCATAAATTTAACAAAAGCATCACGACCACTGTCTTTTACATATGTCATGATCAAAGTGACAGCCATCTTTTCCCCGGCTTTAAGAACTTCTCTAACTTCGTCAGGATCCAAAATACCAACAGCAATCAGTGGGTTTATTAGTTTAGATGGATTCAAATTATCAACAAAAAGCAAATGGTTTTCATTCAAAACAATTTCCTCACGTTTTCCAAGGCTACCCCTTTCTTTACAGGCGTTAAATTTTCTCTTTTTTTCAGCCATCGTACTAAATAACAAAATAACACATTTAGTTAAAGTATACTGCGTCTTTAAATGAACATAAGGTATAATATCAAAGCTGTATATATATATATATATATTCATCAGTGAACTTACATGGTGTATGGTGAATATTGTTCTATTGATCTAAAAAATATGCCATACTAATCAACATGTTACATGCGACCCCCAACCCCCGGCACACTCCCGAAACAATGTAATTTAATATTGTATTACTTTAAAACACCCCCCCCCCCCCAAAAAAAAATAAAGTTCCACTACTGCCTCCATAGATATCCTATAAATAACGTATATGACTGCCCCGGTTGTCTGGTGACCATCAAGTTATTTTTAGCATGTATTGGATTTTCCCCAAGATTAAAAATAGAGTATAGGTCATATTCTAAAATAGTTTGTAATACGTTTTAGTTTCAATTCCAAGAAATCGAATCCCAGGGAAATATGTGTATCGTGTATAATATGGTTGCTAATTTTGGATATATTTGATTTACTGTAATCGTAACATACGTATTTAATACATTCTGAAGAAATGAAATAAAAATAAAATAAAAATCAAAAAGTATAAATCAGTAAAATAAATGATAAATATTAAAAATATAACACTATTCCCCAGGCTTCCTTTCCTACAAATATCCTGATTTATCATGCAGACGGAGAAAAACAATTTAAAAAAAAAGAGAGACGTTATATTTAATGTCTGGGCTGGTATTCCCCATTGGCACATTTCCAACTTTAGCAACAACAAAATTTGCCTTGGAAAACGGCAAAATAAAGCAAGATCCCAAATTCTCAATGAAATATTTGTTCACCCTAGTACATCTGGGAGATTCACTCTCTCCCTACCGTAACCCAGAAGCTATTGAAATGAAGTACAAATCAGAAACATTTTTAAACAAAAAGGATGATATTCTATACAAGACAGAGCTAATCAAATAAAGATATGCCAAATACATACTGTTTAACAATATTGTCAGCCAAAACCAAACCAAATATGGCTATATTATACACAATTACGTTACTTACCTTCAAATTAGATTTTGAAATACATCCAATTGACTAAAACGAAGCTCTGAAATCGAGGACGTTTATCTGCAGACTGCTTTGCCCGAAATGAAGCTTGGTTGGATATAGGCCTAGCTCTATGTCGTTTGGTTGATTACCAATTGATTACCAATTGATTACACGCATCTTTATTGCACAATAATAATTAAGTCCGTGTTATTTTTAGAAATACTATTCTCCACCTTTTGGGATTTTTGAATGCAGATTTCCAACTGGTTTTTGGTCTAGATTTGGAATATGATGTCTGCAATTGCCTTTCTTTCAGATCTTTTAGTATTTGTGATAGATGAGTGACGCATTGCGGAAGGATAATTCTAAGTATAGGTCGTTTTGTGTGCTTTGACAGACAGGTTAATGCAAGTCTGTAGCCAGGTGCGGGGGTGGGGGGTGGCTGGCTATAATCATTCATCCATGCATATACACAATTGAAGAGGATTCGTCAGTTTTATTTATTTGAGAGTCAATTTGATCGTGTCAGAAGATTCGGGTCTTGGTGTATAAAGTGTAGGTTATTTCCCTTTATGAATATGAATTGCTTTTCATGAATATTAATGAGCCCAAGTCTAAATTTGGTCATTTATTGTGTCTTTTTTTGCAGTTGTCTGTGATTCGACAATTCACCAACTTCCGTATACTAAATTACCCAATGTAAACACTGTAAACTGGGTTCTGTATTTATACTGTTTGAAAAAGGGTCGTAAATATAAATGTATTTGTTGACAATACTGTGATAGGGTCTAAACTCTTTCATGAGACATATTGATAAGTTTTCAACAAAATTTTCGAAATAGTTCCTTTATTGGTAATTGGTATTATAGATGAGATAGTTATGTTTGTATATGTTGGACATCGAAATCAACAGTAATGGACATTTGAGGACAATTTAAAGGTATAATATCCCTTAGAATGAACATACAGTAAAAGTATAAATGTATATAGGACTTACCAGGTGTTGTGACTAAACAATACGATCTGTATATAATATGGTATATCTATTAAACTAAGTTATTATTGAAAAACACTTCTAACTTAAACTTAAGAGTAAACAATAAGAGTATATATTCATCAGTTAGACTTACCAGGTGTCATGACTAAAGAATAGAATCTCTATATAACATGATATATCTATTAAACTAAGTTATTATTGAAAAACACTTCTAACCTAAACTTGGTCAATAAGAGTATATATTCATCAGTAAGACTTACCAGGTGTCATGACTAAAGAATAGAATCTCTATATAACATGATATATCTATTAAACTAAGTGATTATTGAAAAACACTTCTAACTTAAACTTGGTCAATAAGAGTATATATTCATCAGTTAGACTTACCAGGTGTCATGACTGATCTGCATGTAATACATGTATCAATTAAACTTAGTCTAGTTAGTCAATTTAATTGGATGATTACTTAGTTTTATGAAATTATTTGATTATACACGGGTCCTGGTTTTGACACCAGGCAAGTAGACGGATGAACAAAAACTCATTTTGGCCAAGTTTAAAATTAAAAGTTTATGGTTATTCCAAGGGGTAATATACCATTAAAACGAATATGAGGAGGGGGTTTGGGTGTGGTTGGTTATGGGGTCAGGCCACTCCATCTTAAAATTTTGTCGTTAAAGAGTAGTCATACACACCCGTCGCATAGAGGGCGTCGTGTATGTCATAAAATACATTGTTCCTATCAAAATCTGAAAATAATGCAGAACGTTCTAATGTATTCAACGTCGACCTGGGTAATCGAGTCAAATAGATGGACACTCCCACGTGATCATATTCACTAATAATCTGCTTCAGAATGTTGACCCCTGAGAGGTCAATATACGTCATATGAACGCAATCTAGTATAATGTATTGAATTATCTCCGCTTCGTCTTTGGGTGGAACTTGGTGATCTGGCGCCTCGCTGCCACTCTTCGGTTCAGAATCCGAATAAATGTCTATTTCTTTACAAGATTTCTGCGATTTTGGATTGAAAACATTTTCATATAAAAGTTTTTTGAATCTTTCGGCGTTAACAAAATACAGCTGAGATTGGAAGGTGAAGATTCGGACACGAGGCAGATCATCAGTGGCTGATTTGTAAGATTTATCCAGGAAAATCTGTTCCCCATCAGGGAGACTGACTGTGTATCCTCTTGACAACTGATTTTGAAGGATAACTGATAAAATAGAAACTGAAATCCCAACCACAATGCCTATGTCAAGATCCACGAATACGCCGACTAAAAATGTCGCTAGCCAAATTATAAAGTCAGGTTTGGACACCCGCCATATTCCAGGCAAATTCAAGAGTTGAAGAAGCAAATTTTTCATAGCAACCACAATCATGGCTGCCAATACAGCGACCGGAAGTGAGGCAAATAATGGTCCCGCTGCTAATAAAATTATCAAAATAAAGATGGCGGATATAATTCCATTCAAGGTTGTCTTAGATCCCAAAGATTGGAGGATCATTGTTCGAGGTGGGGCCGTACACGATGGAAAACACAGAAAAAACGAGCTGACAAAGTTACTCATGCCATAAGCGACCAATTCTTGATTGTCGTTAATTTCATAATCGTTGAGTCGGGCCATCAGTTTGGCCAAAGCGATCGTTAAAGCAAATACCAAAATGGCGATAATAAATCCATCCACAGCGATTCTTGGAATTATTTTTAAGTCTGGTAACCTTGGAGCTGGCATTCCCGTTGGCACATTGCCAACTATAGCTACACCAAAGTTGCCTTGGAAATCGGCAAAATATGAAATCATGGTGGATACAATAATTACTATCAGGTCGATGGGAATCGGAATTTTTAACTTCGCCTTGAATCTTTCGTTGATTCCAACTTTTACACCGAGCAAGATGAATATCGATACGAGCGCCACACACAAGTCGCCTAGGTTGGTGGAATTTATTTGTGAAAAGATATCAATGTATGTTTTCACTAATTTCCCGGCTCCAGCGTGGGGATGGATTTTTATGTTCAGCATTTTTCCAACTTGGCTTGTAGCGATATGAACGGCGGAGGCAGTCGTAAATCCGCCAATAAATGACACAGACAAGTAACTGGTCAAAAATCCCAGACGTAAGAAGCCCATAACTAATAAAATAGCTCCCGCCAAGAATGTCACTGCCATAGCAACGCCGACCTTATACTCCAGTATCACTTCCGCCGACATTGTAACATTGACGTCACTGTTGCTAAGGTTAGAAGCGACGCTTTCGCTCTGGAAAATTCCCGCCTCGCGTTCAACAATGGAGGCAGTCAGAACGGCAAATAAAGCATTGGTTCCCATTGAGATATGAGGCGACGTTCCGAATACCAAATACAATAAAACGGGGTAGAAGGACGTATACAGACCGTAAACAGGTTGTAAGGACGCAAGTAATCCGAGCCCGAGTCCGAGTGGTAGATGAATAAACCCAGCTGAAAGTCCCGCCAAAATGTCATTCAGAATGTAGTTTAAACGATATGACTTCACTACCTTTATAACAGGAAAGAAAGCTAAAAGGGAGGTAATGAATGATTGTACTGAACAAGAACACAATGATTTCATCTTTTTTTTACAGTTAAAGGCTGGTGGTTCTTGTCGCTGGTAGGCCAAGTCTACTTCATCCTGCGTATACACTCGCCTGTTTATCCTAATCTGGGGCTCCATTTCTATTTCTGAAAAAATGTATATCAATCAAATCAATTCAATAAATATGTTTTAAGCCTACTAATGTGTTTTTTGTCAAAGTGTGTATAAAATGAAATGGATTAATAAAATTATAAAAAAAAGCTAAAATTCAAATTAGATCATATTGAAATAAAAATTAGATTCATAGTTTTTAAATAGAAATAAGTGTAATGAGATGAATAGATAGATTTAGATGAATAAATAAATAGAAAGAAGAAAGAGAGAAATAAATAAATTTAGAAATAAGCAAAGTCACTGAACTCACTGTTCAGAATTAAGAAGTCAACAACGAGAAGTCTCTTAGTACAACCTTTTCCTCAAATCTAATTCACATCCTTCTCTTAAACCTTAAACCATATTTCTACACTTAAAAAAATTAATTACGATTCCAATTTCCAATCAGACGTCTGTGGTTCCCGAAATTTCACTAAAAACAATTTAACATTAAAGATAAAATTACTTACTCTGCAATTGATGAAATTTCAGAAATTCTGCAAAAGTCTTGTTTTTCTCGTCTCGTTCACTGTGGAATGAACTAAACGCCTGGAAGTTTCAACTTCATTTGATCAGTTTTCTACCCTCGAGTCTTTCATTCAACGCCATTTCTAAAAAATTACAATTTCAACAATTAAGAGGCAATACCACGCATTGAATCATCTTCACAATGTTCAACTTTTATACACTGCAATATCCACCTTTCTTGTATCATGAATGAAACAACGGTCTAACGAGGAGGGGCAACTTCATGCAGTGTGTAATGAGGGAAATTTTGCCAGGACAGCGGCATGTGCCTACTCTTGTTGCGATTTCCAGCTGTCAAGAGATCTTTTACGTACACAGTCTGTAGCACACAGGACATCAGTTTATTGTTCTTTCTATGTTAGTCCCTCGGACTCAGGAAAATGTGAAAATCCATCTCGATCTTTTCCAGGATCGAACCCTAGGACCCTCAAGTTAGCTAGCGAGAGTGTAACTCACTGAGCCACGACGGCTCCTTGAAAACAAGCTCAGCTAATGACTAAGTATTAATTTGATATCTGAAGATTTATATATATAAGCTTATATGTATGTTGTTTATGCCGATATTTTAAAACGATTTGGAACAAAATTAAAACAAAGAATTCCTATTTCAAATTGAATGCGGAGACGCCCCTTTAAATAAAACTGAATAAGTCCTGAATAGCAAAATGCGGGTCAAAACCTAAAAGATGAATAGGTATTATTGTCGCCTATTGATAATGTACGTGTTCAAATAAAGAAATGAAACCACTTCAAAACCGCTTTTTTAATGCACTTAAAGATGTTTTATAGTATCAAGGCCATAAAGCATAAAAGCGCATCGGTAACACCTATCTTCGCAATGTTTAGATGACTTCTTACTGATACCTTCACTGCAAGAGACACAGTTTTTACCTGACAGGGTGCAGCGATTTGATTGAATTGTACGCCAGAGACTAGAGCAAATCGAAGCCCTGGAAAGAATGGCTGTAAACTTTATTGTTTTGAGTTCACAGATTATCTGCGAGAGTCTCTGATTGGTTGTAACCGTTAACGTACGATCCAATCAAAGTATTTACAAATTAGAAAAGTGACTAATGCAGTCAAGGTATAAGCACGAAGTTGACTGACATTGTGAAGATGGACATATCAGAGGTTCGGAGAGACTTGCTCGACAAACAAAATTTTATAAGAAATGTACTCACTAATGACTGACTATGTCTATTTCAACCTATAAACATATTTACAATAATAATGTATATGAATTATTATGATTCAGGGCGGTGTTAACCACTGCGAACGTCATTACAGGGCGGTGGATGCTGGTCGAGGTGGAAACAGGATATATTTAAATTATGGAAGTAACACTAATGCTAATTAAATCCCACAATTGAATATCACAAAAAGATAATTATCTGCCTTCTAAATAAAACGATCGAAAGATGCGTAATGCCGATACGCGTTTCTAATACACAATCCTCATCAGGATAGCCACATTTGGAAGCATAGTTGAATATTTTCATGAAACTAGAACGGCGAAGATGCAAAATGGTCGAATTTAGGTGCCATATAGCCTTAGCTTTCATAAGTAAATGTTGGACAAGAATCAAGAGATTTATCAAATTTTGTCTTCCAATGTAGCATGTCGTTCTCTATTAAAGAAAAAACCAAAACTTTTAAACTTCTTACCAAATATCCAATATAACTCAACGTATGTATTCTAAATACATTCAACAGTCTAAGGCTCACTCCATCATTTAATGACTTGAAAAACGATTTGTCCTCATTTATATGTATTGAAGTGTTTGATGTTTAAGCCGGACTTACATTGCAGTATTCGGCAACCCTCGATAGTTTCCGTAAAGCCGAGTGTTACATTGAATATACTACATTGACCTTTAATGGTTTGACAACTAAAACAATCACTAACAATTTATTTAACAACTTTAGTTTACGCAGATACTTTTTACCAGCAGGTACTTGGTCAAAGCTTTCGGTATGAGTATAACAAGAATAACAACTTAGTTTTTCACGAATCCTTTCTACCATCACGTCGTCCTTGGTCAGACCTCTTGGTTTGGCTCATACAGAGCCTTCCGAACAGCTGGTCCTTGGTCAACCTTTGAGTTATGATATGACAAGGATAACAACTTAGGTTCTACCAGTACGTCCTTGGCCAATCCTCTTGGAATATGATTCAAAAAAGGAGAACTTTAGCCCATACAGATCCTCTCTCTACAAGCTGGTCCTTGGTCAAACCTGGGTTATGATATGATAAGAAGAACAACTTACGTTCAAGCAGATCCTCTCTACAAACTGGTCCTTGGCCAATCCTCTTGGAATATGATTCAAAAAAGGAAAACTTTAGCCCATACAGATACTTTCTACCAGTACGTCCTTGGCCAATCCTCTTGGAATATGATTAAATAAAGGATAACTTTATGCCATACAGATCCTCTCTCTATAAGCTGGTCCTTGGTCAAACCCGGGTTATGATATGACAAGAAGAACAACTTACGTTCAAGCAGATCCTCTCTACATACTGGTCCTTGGTCAAACCTCTTGGTAACGATTTTACAAGGATAACCAAGTTAGGTTCAAGCGGATCTATCTGCTAATTATTTCTCGGTCAAAGTTCTGAGTATTGATTTATTTCAGATAATGTACCTATTTATATCTAGTCGACTGAAACAATGAGAATAGATGACTTTAACTCACATCCGCCATATATTCATAGTTACCAACATAATGACGTAATGTAAAGGTTCCAACAGCCTAACCAACTAGGCCAAAGCGCGCCCTTGAACCCGTTAACTGTAGTGTGTATCAGACTTATATTGTTAAGATTTTAAGCTGATTTTTTATTTACTATCAAACAATGAATGATTCAAGCCAATAACCCGACTAGAATAAAATCACTTGGCGAATAGCGTCTTATATTACTATGAATAAAAACAAAAAAGACCAAAAGTGCTCGTAAATCTGACTCCAACTGGGTTGATTTTTCACGAACCGGGTCGGCTTTTTAAAAGACGAATCCATCTTCACTATGTCAAGTTATTATAAAATGCGTTACCTTGACTACAATAGTCATCTTTCTTGTATAACATCTTCACAATGTCTAGCTATTACAAACTGTGTCTTATACCTTGACTGCAATAGTCACCTTTCTTGTATAACATATTCACAATAACTAGCAAATACAAACTGCGTTACCTTGACTGCAATAGTCACCTTTCTTGTATTACATCTTCACAATGTCTAGCTATTACAAACTGTGTCTTATACCTTGACTGCAATAGTCACCTTTCTTGTATCACATCTTCACAATGTAGAGTTATTACAAACTGCGTTACCTTGACTGCAATAGTCACCTTTCTTGTATAACATCTTTACAAACTCAAGCTATTACAAATTAAGTCTTATACCGTGACAACAAAAGCCATATTTCTTTTATAACACATTCACAATGTCAAGCGTCTACAACCTTGACCTCAAACAATTCTGGCTTCTTCTATAACGGAAGTTAGTAAATGTAGCGATTTGATTGGGTTGTTCACGAGCAAATATAGCCAATCACAGGCCACGACGGACAAACTGTATATGCCTTCATCATGGCTTATGGTTGGCTTGACTTTATATAATAACTTTACTTTATGAAGGTGACCTAGTTCGAATAAAACTGATATGATTGTTTGTTTATTGGATGCAAATTTCATCTCCAGTTACATAAATTTAACTATCTTGCATTTTGAGAAAAAAAAATTTAATCACTCACATTTAACCTATAACCGATTTCAAAGAAAGAAAGATAGAGAAAGAAAGAGAGATCGAGAGAAAGAGAGATAGAGAAAGAAAGATAGAGAAAGAAAGAGAGATCGAGAGAGAGATAGAAAAAAAGATAGGAAAAGAAAGAGTAATATTTTACGGGGATTACAACTTGGGACCACGATAAAGGATCCATTCTACCAACTGGTCCTTGAAACTGATCTATCCTGGATCAAGTTTAGCACCTTCAACAAGCCCCCCCCCCCCCGAACCCCGACTTTCCAATAGAATTAAACAACCACCAGCGACGTGTATTTACTCTCCCGTACAATCAAAATGAGTCAGTTGAGCGTTAAGTTGTACAAATTCTTTAAAGTATCAAACCACGTACAGAACAGGCGTGCGAATTATTTCTAAGGTCGACTACTGTATATACTTATACGTTGGTAGAGATTGTAAAGCGGTTTTCTACATTTTGTATATGAATTGCGGACACAGATGGCATCAAATTTTATCAATCCAAGTTTCAGTCAGCTATGGTTCCTGCAATTCCACTAAATGTAAGTATTTGATGACGTCACTAATAAGCTTGTATATTATATAATGGCCCTTCGCGATAAATGAAGTCATCAAATACAAATATAAAAAAATTGAAAACCCTTTTACAATACCTTTAAAATGGGTGTAGGCCTGTGTACCAGTCTATTGAAATAAATTTAGAAATTTGTTGTTACGAAAAGTTCGAAATAAAATTAACTGTTAACTGAAACAAGGATTTCTCCCTCTGTTGACATTCTGAAGCCAAAATGGAACTTTTTTTTGTAATGTTTCCCAATGTCAAAAACCTAAAAATTGGGGAAGGAAGGATGTAAACACATTTCCTGACTTGTAGGAAATGGTGAAAATATTAATATAATGTTATAAAAGTGAATTCTTACCAATTTCCATAGTGTTATGGTTCTTCTATTTACGACTCGCTGCCCAATTCTCATAAATAACAGGATGAACTATGACCCATAACCTTGCTTTTTGATCTTTGACCTTTCTCATTCGAAACCATTCGTTGTATTTTAAATTCCAGTCTGGTGCCACCGTATCTTTATTTAATTTTAATTTATTTAATTTTTATTAACTGATATTAAAAGTTTACATGAAATATTTCCGAAAAAATTTAACAACCTAAACACGAATCCGACAGAATAATAATTGTCCACTTAGAAATCAAAGGAATGGAGTTTTACGTCCTCCACTCTGCGACTATGTTGGGATGAAGACGGACAACGCCATGCAGTGTATCATGAATCGAATTTATCCAGGTCTGCAGCATTAGCCTACTCGATTTCCAACTATCGAACGATCCGAGCACATGGTGCTTTATTTATTGTCCCATCGAAACGACTAGACGCGGTTTTCATCCGACAAGGGAAAATCGGGTTGAACAAATCGAAGTTATTATTCGTACTATGTTTGGGATGAACTGAATCTTTCCAACAGTACCCATTCAGAAAGTAGAGCAGAACGAGATTGGAGTAAAAGTAGATTACTATAACTGTTTTCTTTACAACTTGCTGATTCATTCACCTACGCCTTACTTAAAGGGACACTTTCGCCCCCCGTTTAGCCAACCGAAACGGCAAACTTATAGCCAAGCAAACTAGTACAAGTGCAAAACTGTCTAAATTGGATCCATCAAAACCTTCACTGAGTTAGATGCTTGCTCTGTAACCGGAGGGTCCAGGGTTCAATCCCTGAAGATTATCCGAAAGCCGTAGTTGCTCAGTGAGTTAGATGCTTGCTCTCTAACCGGAGGGTCCAGGGTTCAATCCCTGAAGACTATCCGAAAGCCGTAGTTGCTCAGTGAGTTAGATGCTTGCTCTCTAACCGGAGGGTCCAGGGTTCAATCCCTGAAGACTATGCGAAAGCCGTAGTTGCTCAGTGAGTTAGATGCTTGCTCTCTAACCGGAGGGTCCAGGGTTCAATCCCTGAAGACTATCCGAAAGCCGTAGTTGCTCAGTGAGTTAGATGCTTGCTCTCTAACCGGAGGGTCCAGGGTTCAATCCCTGAAGATTATCCGAAAGCCGTAGTGGCTCAATGACCAGGGTTAAATCCCTGAAGATTATCCGAAAGCCGTAGTGGCTCAGTGAGTTAGATGCTTTATCGCTTACTCGAGGGTCCAGAGTTCAATCTCGACAAAACTGATCTATAACTCATTCATTTGCAAAATTTGCTCAACCTTGTAACAAAAAGTAACTCCTCCCACTTTTTGGCAATGGGGGACTTACAGTGATTTCCTGGCATATTTTCCTGACACAATAAACCCCCGAAAATGGCGAATCTGTCCCTTTAAGAAAGTAGAGCAGAAACGAGATTGAAATTGAAGTAGAGTACCAACTGACTGATTTCTTAACAATATGAATTTGTCGATTCATAAATCATAAGGTTCGTTAATTTCCGTGAGTTAAACATTCTAAACTTACAACGTTCGTAATTTTCCCTGGTTTGATCATTCGGCTCAACCATTGCCAATGTTCCTTAGTTTCCGTGAGTTGAACAGTCGGTTCAATCTTTGCCAATGTTCGTTAGTTTCCGTGAGTTGAACATTCGGCTCAATCTTTACCAATGTTCGTTAGTTTCCGTGAGTTGAACATTCGGCTCAATCTTTACCAATGCTCGTTAGTTTCCGTGAGTTGAACATTCGGCTCAATCTTTGCAATGCTTGTTAGTTTCCGTGAGTTGAACATTCGGCTCAATCTTTACCAATGTTCGTTAGTTTCCGTGAGTTGAACAGTCGGTTCAATCTTTGCAATCTTTAGTTAGATTAACACAAATTAACAGGGTTCGAAATGTTTTTTGATAAATTTTCAATATATACAAACAGAATTAAATTATTATAAAATATATCACTTCGTTTTAAAATTACAATAGTCAACATTTATTTCTTTATAATAAAGCAAGGAAACGAATGTACATCTACTACCCTGTTTGAAAAATTGCACTAAAAGTGACATGCATTTACTATTAGACATACTGGGATGACAAATGGGTCAACAGGACTCAAAATATAAACACAAAAAGTATACAAAAAGCACTTTCTTTTGGAAACAGTTTTTAAAGCACATAAATAAATTTGTTTGCCTATAGAAAATACATGTACATTAAATTGGAAAAAAATTCTATTTGATTTCCCCAAGTGTAATAATGAACTGGCCCTATTGTGTAATTATTTATATATTATAATATGCTGTTATGTAAGGATGGAAGAGTTCATTTGTAGAAGTAAGGGATATTTCAAGACAAATTGGTGCACAATATTGATAAAGTTTTGACAAAACTAGATAAACTCATAATTTGAGACAAGTTGTTTTTATCAAACAAGTTCCATAATAATATATAATAAGCCTGTAGGCAGTGATGACTTAATATATACTAAATCCAAAAACACAACATCATTCAAATCTATGTTACCATAGCAACAAATTAATGTTACTAGTTCCACTGATTCAAGGTTCCATAGCAACAAATATCACTGTATCCTAGCAACACTGCCATAGTAACAGACCAATTATAGCACCAGTTCATTTCCATAGCAACAGTACAATATATACAGATTACTCATATACACCATTCACCATAATATTTACATACTCAAACTTTTTTTTTCAATTGTTTATTTTTATATTTTTTTTTATTTTGATGTTCAGTTAGTTCTTGGGCTGGATAATCTTGACTAGACTTGATTAACATGTACTTGATTTGGCTGAAAAACACAAATTGTAGAAAAATTTTACAAGAGCAACAAAAGAATGGAATTCGAAGTGAAATGGCGTTTTACATTAGATGCTTGCTCTCTTACCTGAGGGTCCAAGGTTCAATCTTTGCAAAAACTTATGTAAAACTCATTCATTTTTAACAAATTTTACAAGAGTAGCAGAGGAATGGAATGTCAAATGAAATGGAGTTTTATATCCTATACTCGCTCCAGTTTGAGCTTTTTAAAATCAAAAACATTGTGCAGTAATTATTGATTAAACTTTAGGTATGTGTGGATAGGGCTTTATCTGAATCTATCTTTGTTTCTTACCTGAACAGGCTGTTGGCCACCTTGCTGCTGAGGTACAACTGGTTGTTGTTGTTGACCTTGAACTGGCTGAGCTTGACCTTGACCTTGTTGTACAACAGGTTGCTGTTGACCTTGCTGGAATTGTTGTTGACCTTGAGCTTGGCCTTGAACCTGTTGGGCTTGACCTTGGCCTTGTTGTACAACAGGCTGTTGTTGGAATTGTTGTTGTTGCTGTTGCTGTTGTTGTTGTCCATGAAGACCAGCTTGTTGGACTGGGACACCGTTCATACCTGGTTGATTGACCCCCTGTGAACCTTGGTTATGTAAAGCCTGTCCCTACAAAAAAAAAATGTTACAGTACGAATATATAAGGAGGTGATGGGTACCTTCAAATATTGCCCTACAAAAATATTTTTTATAAACAGTATTCTATTCACAAGAAAATGACATTGAGAAGACGCCCCGCCTAAATCCTGGACAATACTAGATGGACTTACCTGTTGGTTGAACTGCTGTTGTTGTTGTGCAGCCATGTGTTGCTGGGCAGCAGCTATCTGTTGCTGAGCTAAATGAGCTTGTTGCTGTATGGCAGCATGTTGCTGTTGAGCTAACTGTGCTGCCTGTTGTTGCTGTTGAGCTATCATCTGCTGCTGTGCAGCTAGCTGTTGCTGGTGAAATTGCTGTGGGTCTCCTTGTGGAATGTTCATATTGACGACACTTGGGTCATGTGGCATCTGGAGATTAAAAAAAAAGAAAAAATCAGAATTTTCAACTTCAAATATGAAATTGTCAAGAAAAGTTTGCCATGAAGGTTTAAATGAAAGCAAAAGAAAAAGGAGATAACTCAATTTTACTTTAAGAACAAAAAAATTAAAACTTTTTACAAAATACAAGAAAGACTTCATTCAACATCACAATAAATATCTAAAGAAAAAAGAAAGATATAAAGCAAAAGTAGAATTTTTTACAAAGAACTAATTCCAACCAATTTAAAATAAATATAGTTCATTATCATTATATTACCAGTTTACTATTACCCCTACCCCAACTTCTCTAGAAAACTGTGATAGGATATGCATTAAAACATTCAGATATTCCAGCAACCCCCCCCCCCCAAACCAACATCTTTCAAAAAATATAATCATAAGATAATATTCTAGATACAAACAAGTTTTCTACTCTCTGTTAATTAATCATCACAAGATAATTAGTCGTTAAATCGTTAATAACAACACAAACTACATCAATATCAGACAAAATTATAAACAAACCAGTTTAGAAAAGGATTTGTTTTAGAGTGGAGTGTAAATGACGTTATGCATATCAATTTAGGGGATGAGAACAGTCATTTCAAGCATTTTAAATCATTTCATGAGGTACTTTAGGCCATTAAGATATAGGGGGGTCATTTAGGGCTCACCGGGGGTTCAAGTAATCGAAAAAATGTAGCTTAATTACTACAAACTTCATTCTGAAATTCAAACGAACCAAAATCTTCAAGTCATTTCAAGCATATTAAATATTTTAAGAAGTATATAAGGGTCAATGAGGTTATGAGGGGTCATTGAGAGGTCATTGAGGGATCAAGATATCAGCATGCCTTCTTAATAATAATGGTATAAGTGGGATTAAGGCTAGGTGTGATTGCAAGGTATTCAAAAAAAAATCAAAGCTGCTTTAAAACACAACAAAATGTATAATTAAAAGGGTTAATGAGATACTCTATTCAAGGCATAGTTTGGATATATGTTACTTTTTAGTTTTCAAAGTAGTTATGGAATGAGGTTGGATAAAGGCTGAGTTGGGTTGCAAGACTTACTTCCAATGGCTCATCTTCTAAAGTTTCATCATACAACTTACAGAATAAATAAATAATAAATAAATATAAACCAGGTATACCAAAACAGAGAGAGAAGGATAAACTTATCTCCCCTACCCCCACATACCCTTACACAATAACCAGCCAGAAAGGGAAATATTAAAATAAACAGGGTTAGATTATTCCCGTCCCAGAGAACCACCAAGAAACAAAGGTTGAGAAAATAACATACGGGGAGAAACACAGATATATTGATATATATAGGGGGGAGAATGTGATGATGTTACAATATGTGATGATGTCACCATATGTGATGATGTCACAATATATGATGATTTCACAACATGTGATGATGTCACAATATATGATGATTTCACAACATGTGATGATGTCACAACATGTGATGATGTCACAACATGTGATGATGTCACAATATATGATGATGTCACAAAAACATGAGATACTATCACACCATGATACCTGTAACACTTTACATGTGTTTTTCACACAAAGTGTTAATTGGCACAGTTTTAATTCTGATCTTAAACAGAGTGTTATTTGTAACACCATCACCATGATGAAGGAAACATTTAGACTAGAGTAGAATGGAAAAAGGGTAATTACGTTGACGACACCGGGCTGGGGATGTTGCCGGGCTAAATAATCGTTATATTCCTGATCCGTAAACATCTGTTCCTGGTCTAACGTCTGTAAATAGTAATAATAATAATAATAATAGTAATAATTACATTCTGTTGTTGGTGATGTTCCTTTATAAAATCTTGATAATCACCATCGTCAAAAATATCTTCTTGATCCAACGTCTACAAATAGAGTCATTATTACTTTTCGTAAACATATTACCCCCCACCCCCAACTTTAACATATTACCTCCCATCACACCCCCCTTTAACCCGTTACCGCTATTTCACTAAATTTTACAACCATTTTAAAGAAGAAATTGGTTTTAATTGTCACAAACAGCCACTTTAAGACCAGTCCAAGTTGGATATAGTGTCTATATTATCTATACACCCCTCAGCTTTCTATTGAACTCTTCCACACATGCATACATTCTATCAATATGATACTGATTGGGAGAGCTCATTTATTAACTTAGGGGACTTTTTTGTTGTCTGTCAAATTACATCCGGCCCTGGTCCAGGCAGACATAACTAGTAAATCCACAGTCCTCTTTGAGATCAAATCAGTCAGCTACTTTAAAGCTTGGCTGATTGCTAACTCACCTTCCAATCTTCATTTTCCTCGAATTCTTTTCGGTCCCCTTTAGGTCCGGTATAAACCAGAAATTCATCTCGAGTAATAAATTTATCATGATTTAAATCGATCTCGGTGAAAATATGTTCTCTCATTCGGTTCATTTCCTCGACTCTCTCAATTGGATCATCTTCAGCTGCATTCTTTTCATCATACGCTTTATCCAACTAGAAATAAAACATATTTAAACTAATATACAAGTTGTCAATAAGTAATACACTTAGTCTACATACAGAATAAATTACGAAGACTTAAAAATAATAAGAAAATAAAATATATTTACATAAATAATTAGACAAGTACGGTAGTTGCCTAGTAAGATACGCCCACTTCCCTCAACGTCCCTCATGAATTATCAGTTTATCAAGGGCTGTTGTTTTAATGATATTAATGATGCCAATGTCAAGGGCAATAAATCAAAAAAAAATTAATTGCAAAAATTGTCAACTTCGAACTTGATCAAGATCTTATTGTAATAAATATTCACAAAATTACATTAGAAATCGTAAAAATTTAGACTTTGTAGTATTCACAAACTGATGTTGATACATTTTTACTAAGTCAGGCTATAAATCAAACAGGCCAACTTACCTCATGTTGTAAAAGAGCTTCTACTTCTTGGATACTCCATACACCATCACTGTTAGCATCTAGAATCATACAAGGGAGATAATTTAAATATACTGTCTCAGATTATAGAGGGGGAACTTTGTGTTATTTGTTCTTTTTTATTCTATTGCCATATTAGAAGATTCATTGCATGGGAAATCAATGGTTTCTTATGTAATTGATAATATTTATTTTCAAGGGAGGGAGGGGGCGAATTGATCAAAAATCTCTTACAATTTGATAACACTACATGTGAAATTTAATTCATATAAGGTACCATATCCAGGTATATCCATATATATAGTGAGTCTTTAAAAATCCCTCAGTTACAGCCAAGCTGGTAGAATCAGAGGAAAGTGACAAGTCAGAACTTACCATGTAAAGCAAAAAATGTTTTAGGGTCAAAATCTTCTTTATCTAGATGGTCAGTATTCTCCCAAACTTCTTCAAATTGATCTTTACTGGCCTGTAATAACATCAGAATACTTGTACAATCGGGATATCATGGGTACACTGTGAAATATGAACTGATCAAGGGCAATAACTCAACCAATCCATTCACCTTGTCTCAAAGCATGGACAGATGCAGAATGGAACAAATAAATAAATGTATAAATAAATAAATAACCAAAAAAATAAAATAAATAAATGCCTAAATGCCTAATGCCTAAATAAATAAATAAATAAAAATCCACTGGAAGAAAAAGAATGTGAGTTCTTACCGGATGATTAATTTTTTCATGTTGGCCATGTTTCTTTTTTAATTCAGCCAATCTTTCTTCTTCTTTCTTTCTCTCTTCCTCTGGTAAATGTTTTAATTTTTCCTTTTCTTCGTACTGTTTCTCCATTTCGTATTCCTTGAATTCATCTCGGCGTTGTTTGTCCAATTCTTCTAAATCATTAGTGGTCTGAAAAAGTTGATAAAAATTGTTAGATATGAGATATTGAGGATCCTGTCTATCAACCAAATATTATCACTTCACAGTTAACCCTTTGACCACTGATAAAATAAATTATCCCTACTTTTCTATTAACCCTTTGATTCACTGATCAATTAACTACTTCACTATTAACCCTTTGACCACTGATGAATTAAATAGAGAATCTCTTACAAGTCTATACAAACTATGCTGTTGAATAGTCGAATAGTAAAAATCTCTTTTCGTATCAGCACTAATTGTTTAAAAAAAAATATCATCACAAGTGGATAAAAGTACAGAACTCTGAAGCTTAATTTTAGCACTGAGATCATTTTGAGAATAGGGGGCCTGAATTCCAATAGAATTTATTAATACCTTTTTGATTAAACTCTCCAAATCTTTCATTTCAAAGGAATGTGGATTCATGACATCTAAATGACCTGGAATTTTAATATCTCTTGCAGCTCCTGTAACAAAATACAACAATTTAGATTAATAAAACAGAACCTGAAACATGTTTTTCTGTTATAAAGATAATAAAAATAAACAAACTGCATATAACTTAAAAATCAAATCAAAATAAACAAAAAGCAAAGTGAAATCAAGCATGTTTTTGTCCATTTTTTTTCTATTAGTATCAAATCACTGTTGTCTTTCATTTAAATATTTCTTTTTTTCCAAATGTGAACTTTTCACCTATTATTTTTGTCAATCCAACATATATTGAAGATGTTATCAAAATATAAACAATGTAGACAAAAACAACAACAGCCAAATTGCTTTGGGTGATTTACATTTTGACAAATCTCAACTCATTAGTTAAAGTTCTCAATTGATTCCCAGAAAGAACAAAAAAAAAATAAAAAAGTGTGCCAAACTGGTTACTAGGGTGCTGAACAGGTTACTATAGTAACAAGACATGAATGAACAGGTCACTATAAAACAAGAGGTGAGTGAACTGGTAACTTTAGTAACTATTGGAATGAATGAACTAGTAGAACTATAGTAACTAGAAGCGCCATACTAGTTACTAGGGGTGATGAACTGGTAACTATAGTAACTAGAAGTGAATGAACTGGTAACTATAGAACTAGAAATGGGTGAACTGGTAACTATAGTAACAAGAGGTAAATAAACAGGTTAATGAACTGGTAACTATAGAAACAAGGGGTGAACTGGTAACTATAGTAACTAGAAGTGAATGAACTGGTAACTATAGTAACTAGAGGTGCTGTAACTCCAGAGTTTGTATCAAGTTACCTCCATGATACGCTATATTATGTAATATTTCCGTACCCTTCATTTGTTTCATTTTCAAGCGAGCTAGTTCTTGTAATCTATCTACTTCTCTTCGCTTGATTTCGTCTAGTTTCGTTCGAATGTTGTGACCCACAAACTCTAAATGTCTGGCGATACTACCATCCTAGAAAAATATAAATATAAGATAATTTAAAGGGCAATAAAAATAGTTGAAAGAAGACAAAAGGATGAAGTGAGGGTGACACACTTGTTGCTTTATAACACATGTAAGCAATGCAGAAACAAAAAGCAATAGTTTACTAAACAATTCATTAAAAGGCTTTCAAATTTCAGTACTGCAAAATCTCTTAACATAAGAACTTCTGTGTCTTTCTAAGTGGTTAGGATGTTTCAAAAGTGGAATTGCTACAAACCCAGAAGTCTGGTTGACAATTGAAAAAGAAGCAAATCATTCACAAAACTAGTGAAGTCACGATTTTTGCCCACAATTGTTTATTAGTTGTTAAAAGCATCTCTGATTTTTCTGATTAATCGATTATATTTTTTTCCCTGATTGCCAGAAACTACAGAAAACACCTCTATACAATGGCTTTAATATTCAGATATACAATAATCATAATTGAATAATTAGTTACACTAGAATTTATCTCATTAACAAACAAATTACATAATTAGTTCAGGTTGGTTTATTTACTGATATGAAAGTGATATACAATATATAAGTCAATAAGCCAATCTATGCTAGAACTTTATATTTAATTGGACACTGTAACAGCTGGATGTGGTATACTATTTCTCATCCTTGTATTATCACAATGTATTATATTGTAGTGTTTCTTGAATGGCCTTAGAGCAGGTGGTTGAATTTTTTCCCTTCTTTTACAAAATAGTCAATGCTAAATCTTTTAGTGTGATTTGAAGGCTTTGTTAAAATATTGTGGATTTTTAAATATTTCAGCTTTAATCTAGTTTTAGCTCTAAGTTGGAGCAGGTGGTTGAATTTTCCCCCCATTTACAAAAAAGCCCAATGCTAAGTCTTTTAGTTTGATATGAAGGCTTTGTTAAAATATGGCATTTTAAACATTTCAACTTATTTATTTAAACTAGTTTAGATTTGAAGGCTTCGTTAAAATATCATGGTATTATAAACATTTCAGCTTAATCTAATCAGAGTTTCCTTAAAGGGGCACAATCTTGATTTTTAGGGGTCGTTTTGGGCCTTTGTTACATTTAAACAGTCCTCAGAAATACTCAAGCTCTATGAAAATCGCAAAATACCTTGAAATATACCTAAAAAATTTCACTTTTTATTTTTTTCCGTGCTGTACGCGGCTGGTCTTCAGTCAGTCTGAAAATTGTGTGTCCTGTTGACAAAATCTACAATTGTTATTACATGTACTTTCTTTTTGTTTTATCAGTGTGGGCCTGCGCAGTAGTCTATTTATAACTCTTTGATTTTCCAATATGGCGGGACGTTCATAATATCTTAAGGGGGTTGACAACCTTATCGTTCGAAGTGTATTTCAATCAAGAAACGTATTAATTTTATATCCATTCTATTTGGCATTAAAAGAAACTCATTTAGTAAAAATTTTAGCTCAATCGCTTCAGTAGTTCGTCTGATATCCGTCCGTGAAGATAATCTATTTATAGAACAAAACGGGGTATTCCTCTATGTAGACGTACAAATTACGTTGTCGGTTGACATTTG
Organism: Nipponacmea schrenckii; assembly: GCA_030562195.1. NCBI lineage: Eukaryota > Metazoa > Mollusca > Gastropoda > Lottiidae > Nipponacmea > Nipponacmea schrenckii. The sequence continues at coordinate 22,364,272 of CM060201.1, forward strand.
TGATTACAACGTCATCGGCTAAATAAACATTCTCTACGTTTGCCGGTCAGTTATTGTTAATATCGGCACGCGAAGTAAGAGTTTGTGTATCGGGGGAATCCAGAAGTCACGTGATGTCCCATAAATCTTTACGTCACATGTAAACAAAGAAAATTTTATGATTGGTGGGTAGGGGTGTTTTGACATGTGCTAATCCATTGTTTTAGCACTCCAGTTATGTGGATATCGGTGCATATCGATGCCTAAAAGGTGCTTAAAGATTTCTACAGCATGAAAGACAATCTTTTAACAACATAGTCGTTAATTACGTAAAGTTTACATGTGTTTGCAAAATGTTGAAAAAAAATGCCATTTTTCCAAAAGCATATCTCGCTTACAATTTATCCGATTTTTACAAACTTTGGCTTCAGCTAAAGCTTACGATGTCCTCTATAACTTTACGTTGGCTTTTTTTTATAAAATGAAAAGTTTTTTAAAAATTCAAGTTTTCGTAAATGCACTCGCAAAATTTTGATTTCTATCAATATCTTCAAAACAAAACAAAATTTTCCAAAAAGCCAACGTAATTTTGTAGAGATACATGTAGACTTGCGTTGTGCAAAATTTCAACCTTCTATATTAAATAGCCTAGTAGATATGCTAATTTTAAGGGAATAATTGACGTTTTTTTCGTTCATCTTTCATACCCTATTTCTTAAAGTTGAAATGTCATAAAGAAATAAATTTTATATTTTTGGATAGCTGAAAGTCCCCTCTTTCCATTGATATTTAAATATTTCAGATAGGTGGAAAAGAAGTGGTTGAAATCGTCTCTTTCTTGTACATAGGTTTAGGGTTGTCAACCCCCTTAAGACATTATGATTTTCAAACACGGATAATTATGTATACCCATGGATTTGAAGGCTCAAATTTCAAAGGAAAGCTCTGTAGACTATTTCTGATTAGCTAAACAAAAGATTTCATGTGTTTGAGGCTGTCGGATGATTGTCCGAAACAAATCAAGACTGTGCCCCTTTAAGTGGCATAATTAATAATTGGTAGAAACGTTGAAATGTCGTCGCAAGTTATTTAATAAAGAACTGAATCTAATTAGGGATTTAAATTGGTTGTGATTTGTGAAATACGTTCGTATATTGCCTCCATTATCCAAATAATTATATAATTCTTCTTACTTACCTTGATTTCTGAAACATTGGCGGCTTCCAATTTTTTTCTGAAATCTTCATCTTCTTCAAGCACTGAGACAATTTCTCTCAAATATCTGTCATATTCTAAACCAGTGTCCTGAAATAGATCATTGTAGAATGTATGAAAATTTATTTATTAAACAGTACAAATGAAAAAATAATCAATTATTAGTTTGACGTATATGTTTGACATTTAGACTTTAAATTTAACACTTCAGAATCAGACAATTTCTTATCATAGTAATGTATACTGAAATTCATAGCATAGTTTCTACTTGTGACCTAGGCCAGTGCTTCTATAGAAGAGTTTATCATCTGTATAATGTCATAAACTTTAAAAATACTTGTGACCTAGGCCAGTGCTTCTATAGGAGAGTATCTCTTATAACACCTAACAGTGTGACCTAGACCTGTGCTTCTATAGGAGGTACCTCTTATAACACCTAATACTTGTGATAACTAGTGCTAACAGTGCTTCTATAGGAGAGTATCTCTTATAACACCTAATACTTGTGACCTAGGCCAGTGCTTCTATAGGAGAGTATCTCTTATAACACCTAACATTGTGACCTAGACCAGTGCTTCTATAGGAGAGTATCTCTTATAACACCTAATACTTGTGACCTAGACCAGTGCTTCTATAGGAGAGTACCTCTTATAACACCCAATACTTGTGACCTAGGCCAGTGCTTCTATAGGAAAGTATCTCTTATAACAACCAATACTTGTTACCTAGGCCAGTGCTTCTATAGGAAAGTATCTCCTATAACACCTTAAATTAAGACTTTATGGTCATTTAGGTTTGGTTCAAAGTTGATTATCACGTATTTTCAACAACAAAAAAATGTAGACTCACAACTACTTCATCTTTTGAATCTCCTTCTACTGGTTTTTGTTTCTGTTGTTGGACTGGTGCTGTGAATACGGTTTTAGTAAAACTAACAGTACAACTGTGGCAAAAACCACGTTGGTTTTCAAATGGATAATCATCCTGCTCTGGAAAAAAAGAAACAAGCAATGATTCAATTTTTAGACTAAGTCTTTAGGTGAGGTTAAAATTCCTGAAGGAAAAACTGAGAGAAGTCACTGATCAAATTGTTATTTAGAATATAAATAATGTGACACATGCGACATCAACACACTACAAATACAAGTAGCCTACAATGACAGTGTCACTGCCATAGGCACTCAATCCCACCCCCAAACTGCACTAATGTTGTTGTAAAGAACGTCGCAATTCTTATTTCGTTTTCTCATTTTTAATGTGTAATCAACGCGTTTGGCACCATTGGTCCGTTACCTACAGCAGACGCCTAATGATTTGCTTGACAAGCTTTGCGATTAATTTGATAGTAATGCAGTCGGCGAAGCTAGTCCCTACACAGAGAAAATAAATCCGTCAAAACATACTCTCAATCACTTTTACAAAATTCTGGACAGACATTTCTCAAAGAAATGACTAAAATCTAAGAATCTTGTCACAAACCTTTTCACTTGGTTATTAAAAATTTCTTATTTCGTCGTAATTTAACGTCCAGATGGTAAATTGTGTATTTTCGATGCAAATAAATAAACCGGATGTTGGACGTGTTTTTGGTTTCCGGAACTAAACTTTCTCTATTATCTGATTGGTTGAAATTGTTTCGTACACGTAATCAATAAAATTTGGCTAAAAATAGAACTGAATAGAGACATGCCGGCGAAGGTTAATTATTTAAAGTGGAGGTCTTTCAAAATATAATAACCAATGGACATGAGAATCATAAATTCTATTTACGAAGTTTTGCCTAATTGTATCGATAACTCAAAATATGGAGGGGGGGTTGGTTGGTGTTATGGATAACTACTAAGGTTCATGAATATCCTTTCTACCACCTGTTCCTTGGTTTACTTCCCATTGCTTATGTTTCTTTAAAGAGGATATTTTAACCTACATCAGCCTATAATTAGGAGCAACAGGGGGTACATATTTACCAATTTATTGAAGACGCAAAACCCCGTATAAATATTTTTATTGTTTAAAGCGACAGTTGATAGGTTTTAAAGAGAGAAATCAATCAACTCGGTGAATTAATTGATCGAATGATTGTATAAACAAATGTCTAGCGATATGGCCCCGGGTCAGCGTTAGAATTTACAGTGATATATATATGGTCGTCGTAACCCGTTTATTCGCGGCTTGAGGCCGGTGTACGGTGCGCGATTTTCAAAGCAGAATACAATAGCACATGGTGGGGGTCATCGAATATCGATACTGTCTTGAATATAAGATGCGCACTGTGTCCACATCTTGAAAACTGTATCTCCTAGACACACACCCTTGAAGGATATTATATATTATGTTTGCAAAAGGTTTTATGAACTATTAGTTCGTATCAGGGCCACGGAAAGTATCGATTTAGTCAAACGTCTACAAAAAAAAATCGGCAAAATTTTGATCTGTAGCTATCGCGAAAGGCCTTCGATATTGCAGCTAGGCATTTCTATAATTACAGACACCTCAACATCTGACGGAATATTGGAATGGTGCTAATCGAATCCATAAATACGTAAAATAACCTCTTTAATACATGGTGTTACAAGTAATTGTTCTGATCGATTGATTGATAAATATGATAAATCTCTATGGTGATAACACATCATTATATTAAAATAGATCTTATTGATTACCGTTGCCGTGGCAATTAGATATTGTGTTGTAACGTATTAACAATTATTGATGACGTGTTTATAGCTTGTAGCAGAGTTTCGAACCCACCTCACTGCGTCGTTTCTATAGTAGCAACGGTGATCTCAGATAGACAGACGATTCAAAGAAAGTGAACGGATCATAATAGGATCTGCCGCGCATATTTGGAAATGGATCAACGAGTGATTCGATTCTCCAAATATTAAAATTTTCCTAAGGATTATTTTTTTTTGGATAAAAGATATAGTGACCCATCCCCGTATTTAGTTCAAGAATTCCTCGGTAAATAACCTACAGCTATTCAAGGGAAGTAACTCTTTCCACGATTTCTATTAATAGCTTAAATTCAAATTTGCAATTACATATATTTTTTAAGTAAAGCTCTAGAATACCAGCGAAATGCATCATCCATAAAAATGCTACAAAAGGCGACTAGAATGTGCCAGTTAAGCAAAGTATCATTTCCAAGACGCTTGTGGCAAGTCTTTTAGTGGCTGAAAGCTAACAAATCACCATTCGTATTGGCACTGAAACTGGTTACCATCATTACAGCAAATGGAACCTCAACTGCAGATTTGAAGTAGCAATAGATATAGATTGTTACAAGGAATGAGAGGGGAGGGATGCAGAGTCCAAATTGCTTTGCTTAGACTAGGGTCAAGTCGATGTGCCCAGAAAATCAGGGGAAGCGCTTGCAGATATGATGAAAAATTCAACACCAATATTCTTAACCCGATAAGATTTTATTGAAATTAAGAAATAGAAACAACTAATATTCATTGGGAAAAGATACAGATGACAACAATGAATTTTACAACTTTTTCTGAATGATAATGAAACAGGGGGTGGTTTAATCTAAACCAGAAATGATATGGTGGATAGGGCTCGCACAAGATATTGCAGTCTGCTACTTTCAATTGATAACTCTTGGTCAAAACGTCTAATGATTTTTCCTAAATTATTCAGCAAATCAGTTAAAAAAATATTCAATATTTATGACAATTTTAAGAAAAAAAAACTGACTTAAACCAGAACTGAATCTCAACACGTCCAATGAAATTAATAAATTGATATGATACCGTAAGCTAGTCCATCCAATGGCTATCACACGGGTTTCCGCGATCTAATATACAGACAACAAAGAATCTAAACACATGATAACAGATTTACAGGTGACTTATTCCTCTCCCTGATTATCCTGGCTTCAGATCCAAGATTTGTACGAACCCTTGATGAATGTAAAAGTTTGCTAAGTTTATAAAATAAATATCTAAGCATCAGCTTTAACTTCATCTTTGTCTCCGTCGGATTTGACTTTTTTCGTGGGAGATTCTTCCTCGCCATTTTCCTCTTCTACAGCTCGTTTCTCAGCTGTTGTGGATTCTGAAATAATAAACAAGGGAGACGATTCAATTTAAGCACAAACTTCATAAATTTGAGAATGCAAGAAATCTTTTGTTCAAACACAATTCTCTTTGTCAAGCACCAGAGGCTGAGGCTAAGACCAAGTTGCACAAGGAGTTTACAGCAAGAAGTGGAGAAAGGGAAAACTTTAACAAGATCCCAAGCGAACGAAAAATCTGATTAATATCTCAAAAGGGTCACAAATGAGATCTTTTTGACAAATACTTGGGACAGAAAAATCACTTGTTACTTATACTTCCGATGGTGAAAAGATCCCTACCTGTTTTGCTATCAGCTTCTTTGGATTCTGTGGTGGCATTTTGATTTGTATTTTCTTCTTTCTCTTCTGTGGTGTCTTCAGTAGTGGCAGAGTCAACTTCATCTTCTTTGGTTTCTTTTGCTTCTGTTTCAGTTTTCTATTGAAAGAAATGTAAATATTTTATACAAAATACTTAAAATTGTCGTGGTTTGTACTCATTGAAGACCATGTGCAATTGCTTTGGAATGTAAGAAAA